>CM073133.1:44816791-45379291 GCA_037039145.1 Fundulus diaphanus
TTGTTCAGAGAAGGAAAATCTATAGAATCGTTAGAGTGGCCACTCTAAATGAACTCCCTAGCAACCATAGCAACGCATTCATTTTTCTGAATTTCTTAAAAAGCCAAAATTATTTTAAGGAGGTACTATATGAAAATGGTGAAAGATATGAAAAAGCTGAAGTAGCTGAAGATAGCTGAAGGTTATTTGAACATTTTAAAAGTTGAATGGCGTTTCTAGCTGAAAGTAGGCTGAAGCAGTAAGCTGTCAAAAAGCTGAAAATTTTGAAGAATTTGAAGGATTCTCCATTCATTTTCAATGAGAGCAAAAAACTCACAAAAAGTTAAATGTTTTAAATATTATAAAAGTTATAATTACCAAAAGACATAGCAGTAATGTCGTGAACGAGCTGAACGTTTTGATACAAAAATTGTTTAAATCGGTTGAAGTATGCAGGAGTAGTTAGATGCCGAAAAACGTACGGAATAATAATGAAGACCTGAAGGAACTTAATAAGTGAGAATGCTGTATAGCATTCTCACTTGAAAAAGCCAGATCAAAACTAAACCCTGAAAAATGTAATGTATCTTTATTCAGTTTTTAGGTTTACAAACCTGGTAGAGACACACCCCATAGGAGTTGCAACTGTAACTCAAGGTTCAAGTTCAAGGTTACTTTATTTGCATCCATAGCCAGATTTGTTTTGCAGGGCTTCAAAATAAACTAACACACCCACTGGGGGAAAAAAAAAACATCTTAACATAATCACATCGATGTAACATAGCATTGGTCAACTTGTTTAAGACTCCACAAATCAAATCAAAGGATTTAACTTGCACATTTCAATAACAGCAGTAGGAAAAAAAGTTGTTTTTAAACGATCATACATTTTGGGACCAAGAATCTTTGTCCGGACAGCAGGTGCTGAAGCTCTCTGTTAAGTGGACAGGAGTTGTTGTTTAAAACAGAAGAGGTAATCCGCTGTACTAGCCTGCTGTACAAGGATGAAACTGATAGTTGGGACTCTCCAAGCAGTCTGGCCAAGACTTTAACTATCGGCTGGAGGGAATTTTTTCTTTCAAAGTTTAATGACCAGACCAGGACACCAAAGAAAATATGAATTAATTCAGATTTAAGCACACTAAAAGACAATCATTATGTCTTGGTCTGTATTGAAATGACGGTTTTCTTAAACAGAATAGGCACATATTAGCCTTTTTACACATGGCCTCACAGTTGGCTTCCACATTCAACTTATCATCTACAATAAGATTCAATTCAATTAAATTTTACTTACATAGCGCCAATTCATGAAACATGTCATCTCAAGGCACTTTCCAAAGTCAAATTCAATCAGATTATACAGATTGGGTCAGATTATACAGATTGGTCAAAAAAATTCCTATCTAAAGGAACCCAGTAGATTGCATCAAGTCTTGACAAGCATTCACTTCTCCTGAAGAAGCATAGAGCCACAGGGACAGTCATCTGCATTGTCCATGGCTTTGCAGCAATCCCTCATACTGAGCAAGCATGAAGCAACAGTGGAAAGAAAAACTCCCCTTTAACGGGAAGGAAAAACCTCCAACAGAACCAGGCTCAGTATGAACAGTCATAGGAATCCTACCTAATCTGGAAAGACAGTCTATTGTTGTATAAAAAGACCCTTCGCAGAGTAGAGCAGCATATTTTTCATCATTAATTGAGGAGAATAAAAATAATCCTAGATTTCTCTTCAGTAAAGTTGCCAAATTTACTTAGAGTCAAAGGCGTCGCCAGCCGATTTTGCCGGGGCTTCAGCCCCGAATGTGTTGAGTCAAGCCCCGAATGTAATGACTGTCACTGAGCAAATATGAAACTGGACAATAGTCGAGGTGGGAGGATCGATCCTAGGATAGATACTATCGATACTAACGCGGGTATTGACATTGAACAATATTCTTTTAATAGGATCGATCCTTTTTATTCTCTGCCGCGTACGCTGACTGCAGCAGAGATTCACCAGTCTCCCCTTCTGTGTCGGCACTTTGCTGGTTGCTGCTCCCCCTCCCCTCTCGTACATGGCTCAGCGGCGCCAGCCAATCAGCACGCAGGCTCAACCTGGCCCGCCCACTCTGCTCTCTCCACTCAACACACACACAAACAACCGCCGCGCGCGGCTCCTGTTCAGACACGGAGAGAGAAAGAGAGACCGCCAGAGCGTAAAAACATGAAGAGAGAAATAAGCCCCGTTTG
The DNA here is from genome assembly GCA_037039145.1 of Fundulus diaphanus. Classification (NCBI taxonomy): domain Eukaryota; kingdom Metazoa; phylum Chordata; class Actinopteri; order Cyprinodontiformes; family Fundulidae; genus Fundulus; species Fundulus diaphanus. The sequence continues at coordinate 44,819,006 of CM073133.1, forward strand.
GCTATATTTTAATACCGTAAATGAAATGAAGCTGCATGGTTTGTAAAAAGCTGGTTAAATTCAGTGGAAACACAACAAATTTATGTATGCACGTGAAAAACCATGAGCAAGAAAACGTCCAGCGACAGGAAACTTCTCTGATTGCCCCAACAGACCCACAGACTGATGTCACTGACTGAGGCGTTTCAGTCCTCCAGAGAACATCCAGGTAGATCAGAGTGGTCTTCTTCAGTAGCAGTTCATGTTAACTTTCAAAGTAGATATTATCTATCATATGTTACTAGAGCCCACACAGAAAATGTAATTGAGACCTTGAAAGAACCCAGTACATATATCCTATTAAAAAGTGTTTTTTAAGATAACATTAGCTAATTCTTTATTTGTCCCACGACGGGGAAAATTATAGCAACAGGCAGGTGCACACAATACAGACAAAATTACATAAGGATCGAAAAATATATGAGGTGGATTAGGAAAAAAAACACTGAACATAACATTATTATTATTATTTAATTGTAATAATAAAATAAAAATCACAAAACCCGGAAGGTCAACAGTTTCATGATACATCAAGCTTAAATGTTAAAAGTATCGGTATCGGATCGATATCGGCGATACTGCCCCTGTATTTACTTGGTATTGGATCGATTAAAAATTCCCGGTATTGCACACCTCTAGAAAATATCCTATGTAAACCCCAGAAATTATAAGTTGCTTTATTTCATTGCGCTTTGGCTTTGCATATACTGCGTACAGCCTGTAAAAATAGATCTTAAAAATAAGATAGCCTAAAGAATACATTTATTTGCTGTCGGTAGCCTATGGGCTACTCCGTTTCTTCCACTCTGTTAAATATGCAGCAACAGCAGGTAGGGGAGGAGCTAGCACAGTCAAGCGCTACAGTGCCAGCTGCTGCTACAGCTTCAATAGATGTATGAATGAGTGTGAGTTAACAACAGAGACAGAGCGATCAGGAAAGAAAGAAATATACAAAATGAAGCAAACGAGACTTAGGGGATTTTTTGGAAAGACAGTGGGTAAGTCAAGAATTCATTTTTTATATCCTTAAAGTCTGAAGATCATCATCATCATTCACTGTAGGCCTATTTGTTTAACTAGCTAGTTATTATTACCATACAGGCTAACGTTATACGTTAGCACTTGTACTGGCATCTTCTGGTACAGAATCTCCTCTGGATAAAAACATAGGAGAAGAAGAAGCTGAAACAAGTTATAGAAGATTGCTCACTCACTCAAATATAAAATAACATGATCATCATCAAACATTAAACAGTGTGTAAATCAAAAACCCGCTAAATATTATGAAACGGGGACCACCTGTCCCACATTTTGTGAAGCTGTGAAGAATGTGAAGCTTTGTTGTCACGAAAGTCATAAGCAGTGTGCCGCATTTTAATTTTGTCTGCATCATTTTATTTAATCGTCCTTTAAACTACAATTCTAAAAAAATTTAATAAGAAAACACTGAACATGCGTAGCATGAGAGGGGAATTGTGGGTGTCACAGACCATAATAGTGTCATGAACCGATTTGCAATGCTCAAACCAAGAAAATACCCTTTAATGATACCCAGCAAGTGATGAGAGTAATATAACAAATATAGACACACACCAGATAGACAGCAAGAGGTGAATAGTGCATGTTGACTGTGTTTGGAGTGAGAGAGAGAGAGAGAGAGAGAGAGAGAGAGAGAGAGAGAGAGAGAGAGAGAGAGAGAGAGAGAGAGAGAGCATAATTTTAAAGACGTATTATGACTGAAAGTAAATTGTTACTTTAATAATAATAATTAAAAAAAACACTTCGAGTGATCCTGTATTTACATAAAATGGTCTGGGCTAAGCCCCGGATGTCCTTCAAAGCTGGAAACGCCCCTGCTCAGAGTCACAGCTCCGTTGATCCATCCATTCCCTTAGCTTTTAGTAGTAATGACTTTATGGGATTCTTCATAAATAAAATTGATTCCATTAGAAATAAAATAATTGGCATCCTCCCAAACATGATTACCTCATCCTCAGTAAGTGAGGCAACGTTGGAGGAATCTTAAGAACCTGTGTGGTGTTTGAACTGTTTAGAAGCAGTAGAGCTTTCTGAGCTATCTAAAATTTTAGCTTCATCTAAACCTTCTACCTGTATGTTAGACCCAATCCCAACCAAGTTGTTTAAGGAGGTATTCCCTTTGATCGGTGGCCCTATTTTAGACATGATTAATCTATACTTAGTAAATGGATATGTACCACAGGCTTTTGAAGTAGCTGTTATTAAACCTTTACTTAAGAAACCATCTCTTGATCAAGATGAGTTAGTAAATTACATACCTATATCTAATCTTCTTTTCTTATCTAAAATTCTTGAGAAAGTAGTTGCTAATCAACTTTGTGAACATTTACAAAGTAGTGACCTACTTGAGGAGTTTCAGTCAGGCTTCAGAGCTCATCATGGCACTGAAACAGCTCTGGTGAAAGTCACTAATGATATTCTCAAGGCCTCAGATAATGGACTTGTGTCTATACTTGTCCTGTTAGATCTCAGCACTGCATTTGATACAGTTGATCACTATATTCTCCTATAAAGACTTGAGCATACTGTAGGGATTAAGGGGAAAGCATTAGGCTGTCTTAAATCCTTTTTTTTAACAGTGTCCTGTCTGGCAATGTGGCAATAAGAATTGTTGTCTTAAAGGCACACTATGCAACATTTTTCAGTTAATTAATGTGTTCCATACCGTTTTGGATGATTAAATAAGTCATTTCAGGTTGAACAAAGGTTTTCTTGGCCGCCCTGGTGGTCTGTGGGGGAAATACCGCACTTGCAACTGCAGGAGCCCTCGGCCCGCGCCCACAGGCTCAGAATCTCGTGCGAGATCGCGAGAGTCGGTCTTGCTTTACGGCAAGAACATGTTTGTTGCTAGCGCAGTGGCGATATCTGTGCAGTTGTCATGGCGGAACCGGTGATAAAACAGCGAAAGCCCATGTCGGAGCAGGCAAGAAAGAGGAAAAGGGCTGTGGACAGAAAGAGGAGTCGTACACGGGTGAACATCGGGCAAGCTTTTTCCGAATGACGAGAGCTAAAAGAAAAAGAAGGCTGCAAGGCTGACGCGGACCTCGCGTCTCTGCTGATGCGATTGTAAGTAACATTGTAGGGTTTCCCTCACGCTACCGCCTCCCAACATTCCAAAAAAAAAAACTAACTCGAAATGCGCGCAAAGCTTGTCTCCCCCGCTCCGCTTCCACCGGTCGCTCCGCCGGTCGCGCAAAGCTTGTCTCTTTCCCCCGCCCGCCCGGTCGCTCCGCCGGTCGCGCAAAGCTTGTCTCTTTCCCCCGCCCGCCCGCCCGCTCCGCCGGTCGCTCGCTCCGCCGGTCGCGCAAAGCTTGTCTCTTTCCCCCACCCGCCCGCCCGCTCCGCCGGTCGCTCGCTCCGCCGGTCGCGCAAAGCTTGTCTCTTTCCCCCGCCCGCCCGCCTGCCCGCTCCGCCGGTCGCTCGCTCCGCCGGTCGCGCAAAGCTTGTCTCTTTCCCCCGCCCGCCCGCTCCGCCGGTCGCGCAAAGCTTGTCTCTACACCCCCCCCCCCCCCCACCCCCCGCACCCCCCGCTCCGCCGGTCGTCCGGTAAGCAAATTCCTAGGGGAAACACTGCATTGGAATGGTTTCTCTCTCTCTGTGTGCATGTTCATACTTTCACTGTGTTAGTCATTGTTTGTACTGCCGTGTTTTCGACTTTTGTATTCGTTGCGTTCGCCTGTCTGCTAAGCTCAAAACAACCGCGCCTGGCTTGACGAAGAAACCATTAGAATAGCTGAGCATATTTACGACAGTGCACTTTTACTTTCGCCCTCTGGGGGGCGCCTCGCTGGAAAATCAATCCCAGTTGCATAGTATACCTTTAATGCCAAAAAGAGCCCAACAAATTTTACTTTCATAAGTGGAGCAGATCCAAAAGAAAAATACTCAATAGTGGTTGTGAGGAGCCAAAGACCCCCCCCCCCCCCCAGAGCACCGAGGCAGGCGCCGGGGGACCCCCAAAGTAAGAGGGGACCAACACAGGAAATCTGCCCCCCCACCAATGGAAGAGGAGAGACGGCCCCAAGGAAATCCCCCAGCTGCCGCAATGCCGAAGTCCCCAGGAGCACCCCGACCCCGGCGGGAGCCCCAACCGAGCCCCCGGGGGCGAGGCCCAGCAAAGCAGCTGCCAGGTATGAGCTGGTACCCGCCCGGGCATGCACCCCCAAACACCAAGCACCACCAATGCACCAGCGGGCCAAGGCGCCGGCCAGCGGAGGGGGGCAGGACGGGAGGGAAGGGCTCCACACTTAGCGGAGACTTGAGATGCTCTTGGGAGAGGGAGCAGTTCAGACATGAACCTGAGAAGTAAACAAAAAAAAAAGAAAAAACGCATACACAGTCTCATTAACACCTTCCCACCCTAGTGCCCCCACTCGCAATGCACAGACTCTTCAAAACAAAAACAAAAAAAACACAACGGTGTACACACATTCACATATACCACTTACATTCAATAATCCCAGGTCCGGGCACCGGCACCCCAAAGGGGGTACCAGGTCCCAGAAGGTAAACCCTGAAATCCAGATGGGGGGAGGGGGGCGGTGTCACCACCACAATCCAACCTACCTGGTTCCTGCTTCAGTCCCGACCCCCAATCCCGTACCCGGACCAGACGACCCCCGGCACAAGCCCCCCGGGGACGGGGCCAACATGACCCGTACGGGCCACCCAACCAAAACTTCCCTTCCCCTCCATACCCTAGCCACCCCTCCCCCCACCCCTTTTTGGGGAGAGCAGAAGCGTTAGCCCCAGCCCCAGCCCCGGCAAGTCACTTGGACCCTACAACAACCCCCTGCCAAGACCCCGGACCAGGTGGCCCGCTCCCCCTCCAGGGGCTGGAGGGAGCCATCTGAGGTGAGGCCCACACAATAAGCCCCCCCCCCCCGATGTCTTTACCCCCCACCCCAGACAAAGCCCTACATATATGTGTTGTGAAAATGTTGTGAATGAAATGCATGATAAAATTGGGGTGAGGGACATCATCAGAAAGTGGGACCCTCCAGTAACGACCCCCTCCCCAAGCTCCTACATGTGTGGCAGTGTGATGGAGCAGGCAGAGGGAGGAGTCCGGGGATGGGGAGAAAAGGACTGGGGGGGCCTGCTGCACTCCCAGGGAGCCAGCTCCCCTGCTGACTCCGATAGGCACCCCCGTTCCCCGAGAGCCCACCTGGAGAGGGGGGCTCCGCCAGTCGCACCACCATAGCCTGGGGGCCAGGGACAGGCGGCAGGGCCAGTGAGCCAACCACTCACCAGGACCAACACCTCCACCCCCCCTAGCACACCAGAGGCCCTGGCAGGGCCAGACACCCAGGTGTACACCGGCCCAGATCCCAAGCGGCATACTCCACAGAACCCGAACCCCCGAGGCCCCGCCAGGACACCCGCCCGATGGCGACACACCCCAGACCCCCCCGGACCCACCCAGCGGCAGCACAGCTACCAGGTCAGTAACCCATGTCCGTCGCCGCGGAACCCCCCAAGAGCACCGCAAGCCGCCGCTGGTTTAAATCTTATCTATCGGACAGATTCCAGTTTGTTCATGTTAATAATAAATCTTCCTCAAACTCTAGGGTCACTTGTGGAGTACCACAGGGTTCAGTCCTTGGACCAATTCTCTTTACTATATATATGCTTCTGATTGGCAAAATTATCAGACAGCATGGGATTAATTTCCACTGTTATGCTGATGACACTCAGCTATATTTATCCACATGGACGTGCAGGGGGGGGGGGGGCGGAGGGGGCTTGAGCCCCTGCCCCTTTGCCCCTTGATGCCCAAAGTTTTTTTTTTTTTTTTTTATGTGTGCGGATTTGTTGGTGTGTGTGTGCATGTCCAAAATAATAATAATTTAGATCTACCGTGCCACGGTAACCGTGGTCAGTTACATGATCCACATAACCTGCCCTCCCTCTGCCCTACTTTTCCTCTCGCAGCTCGCGCTGCCTCGCGCTGCCTCCCTCTGCCCGGTCTGTCCTGCTCCTTTAAATCTGCAGCACACGTGACTGTGCTCTGTGCTGTTTAACTCCACTGTCATTGGTTATAGACCAATTCACGCGTGACGTCACGAGCTACATCCGTGCTACATCCGGGTCCCGCTGGTAGGCAAAAACAGTACTGTTCTCGTCTACTAACATGACAAAACGGGTGAATTAGAGCGTGCTTTTAGTTAGTTTATTTTTGGGATCTAAACAATGCCTACGACTTGTTGTGCTCCTGGTTGCACACAGAGGCATTCCAAATCGTCGGATGTACGTTTCTTTCGTTTACCGAAGGACGAAGAAAGATGAAAGAAATGGATATTTTCAATGAAAAGGATGCAGGCAGACAATCCCAGTCGACTGTGGAAGCCATCATACCACTACAGAATTTGCAGTCTACACTTCATCTCCGGTAAATACAACTTAATTTTGCACTAGTCATTGTTCTACTTAAATAATTATTTAAATAAAAAATTAGGATATATACTTAAGTTAAGACGTAAACGTTCGTTTCGTAATAATATACGTACATGTACAATGTATGCAAACCCTCTGGCATGAGTCTGTGAAAAGGATTAATAAGACAAAAACACCAAAATAATCCTTTGTGAACAATGGTTTTTTTAACCTACCGGTGGCGGTTAGGTTTGGTGAGGCACTGTCTGTGTCTGCTTTAAATTCCGCCTTCCCTCTTTCTGAATGGCTGTTTTCTAGTGCGTGCCTGTGCGTGCTTGCTTTGAGCGCGAGAGATTTAAGTTTTGATTCATACTGGGATACAGCGGTTACCAAAATTAATACAAGGCTACGAAACTAGTCATCAGCACTAAAATAGGTGAAAGCTGCTGATTGCAGTTCTGTAAAGAAGCAGGAGAGGATTTGATTTGTGGAACTTGAGAAATGTAAGTGACCAACGTTCTCAAAATAGCATCTAATTCTGAAGTATAATGCATTTATCAACAAAAACCTAATCTCTTTTATAAAACAAAATATTCTGTGCCAGGCAGGAGTTCTGAAGACTGCTGGAAAGATGGAAAAGCAGAGACTGTAGGCTATTAAAAACTCAGATTCATAGCCACAGCCGTCTGAAAAAGAAAAGGTGAGGGTTTCCCTTTTATCAATATTTCGTTGTCATTATTGCTTAATTTTTTGTTTACCCTTTGATGCAGTTCAGGTATAAATAGCAGGTGTTATTTCTTTTACACAACACTAGATGCTGCTTAAACAACTGCTATATTTTGTTTAGACTTTTGCTTATTTATAATAGCGTAATTAGGATTCCACAAAATTATAGTGCTATTTATTTCACTATTTCTACTTTTAGAATTAGAATTATGACAAATACAACCGAGGAAAACCATTTACATTGTTTTTATTGTACAAAGGTTTTCACACTGTCCATTAGTAAATTAGTGCAAACCAGGGGCGGAGTTAGAGATTCTCATCATCAGGGACTTAGCCCATAAAATATTACATCATTACGAGGGTAATTTGGTACACCAAAAAAGTAAAAATCATTTAATCTGTTGATGCGGTTGTAAAATTAATTTAATATAGGCCTTTACATATCTTAAAGTTTAATCTGCTATACCAATAGTATATTAATATGTTCTCATTTCAATGATGAAATGGACAATCACTCATGTAACAATTCAGTTTTGGTGTCACCAATCTTACTCAAAGTACAGTATTGGGTCCTCCATGCTGCTTATGTATTAAGATTTACTGCACATTTAAACATTGACAACTTACTATTGTTAGGGAAATAATTAGTTGTGTGAGAGGATGTAGGTAAGGAGAAGCTGTTATCTACACTTCAGAGGTATGATGTAAGAAATTTTTTTGGAATGTTAAGATAAATTACATGAAATGTAATTACATTTGTTGAAGTTTGAATTTAATATTTGTAATGCTGTCAGTGTCAGTGACACTTCTACTTCCAGTGCAGAGTAAATACAAGAAATGTATTTGCAGTCCCTTGAATGTATAATTTTGCTGTGTTTTATGATGCAGACAGAGTATCTTAGATAAAAAAAATAAGGGTGGGGTTTATCTGTCCACATTTCCATATCTTCAAAAGAAAATACAGGATATATCTAGACAACAGACATATTTTGAATATATTTGGTTTAATAGGCACGTATTTACCATCTGTCTCTGTTGCTGGTAAGTTCAAATGCAAACTTTTTCAAAGTGGGAAAAAAGTCCAAATCCGACATTCATCAGATCGGGTGCTGCTTTATCATTTATAATAATAATTGAACTTTATTGATCTCAGAATGGAGAAATTCACTTCTACATCTTTACCCATCCCCTCGGGGAGCAGTGGGCTGCCACTGTGCGTCGCCATGGGAGCAATCGGGGGTTAAGGGTCTTGCTCAGGGACCCAGAGTGGTAGTCTGTGGGAGTTGAACTCAGAACCTTTGGGACCCAAGCTCAATGCTATAACCACTAGGCCACCAGATTAACAAAAAGCATCTAGTGTGTGTCGTGCTTATAAATTTGTATAAACGTAGCAAGAAATACTGCTTTTCTCTTTAGACAGAAGAGATGCGTCCTGACGCTCAAGTCAAGCATAAAGAAATAGGAGCATGCATATTGCGTAGGACCAATGATGTCAGACCAATGAAATGTCCCTTCAAATCAAAGTTCAAATCAAACCTACGCCCTTGATTCCATGTTGCATTCTTTAAAGAATGGGTTGGTACATTTCAACCGGTTGTATAGCAAGGTATGTTTCTGTATCGTGTTTTAAATCCGTGCCCCATGTTCCCTCTTTTAACTTTGAGCACCTGCCCCTCCAATGGTCTCTGCAGGGCCCTGTTTATCCATAAATCCTGATGAATCCAATCAATTACTTTGACTGCAGTCATGTCTTGCTGACATCAAAAGCTGAATGACTTTAAATTTCCTGCATTTAAATTCTGACAAGACAGAAGTTGTAATCTTTGGACCAGAGTCCTCAAAAAATAAACTTCTTAATCAATCACTTAATCTGTATGGCATTAACTTGGCCTCTGGTAATAAAGTAAATAATCTTGGTGTTATTTTTGACCAAGACATGTCATTTAAATCCCATATTAAACAGGTTTCCAGAGTTTCCTATTTTCACCTCCGGAATATCGCAAAAATTAGAAACATTCTGTCCAGGGGTGATGCTGAAAAACTAGTCCATGCATTTGTTACTTCAAGGCTGGACTATTGTAATTCTTTACTATCAGGAAGTCCACAAAATGCAGTTCAACAGCTGATCAAAAATGCTGCAGCAAGAGTTCTGATGAAAATCAACAAGAGGGATCATATTTCTCCAATTTTAGCTTCCCTTCATTGGCTTCCTGTTAAATCAAGAACAGAATTTAAAATTCTTCTTCTAACGTATAAAGCCCTTAATAATCAAGCTCCATCATATATCAGAGCTCTGATTACCCCGTATGTTCCTAACAGAGCACTTCGCTCTCAGACTGCAGGTCTGCTGGTGGTTCCTAGAGTCTCTAAAAGTAGAATGGGAGGCAGATCCTTTAGTTATCAGGCTCCTCTCCTGTGGAACCAACTCCCAGTATTGGTCCGTGAGGCAGACACCGCAGAATCATCCATATACTTATTTATGATTCTGTTATGTTTGCTCTGACCTACGTTAGTATACAGCATAAAAAGCAAAGGCGAGAGCACACAGCCCTGAGGTGACCCAGTGGAAGTATATTTTAAATCTGAGAGACAATTGTTGTCTCTCTCTTGTAACTGGAACAAAGACGATTCTGTGAAGTATTAATTCTGAGGAATGACAAAATGCAGAACACTTTTCAGGTTTTTATTTATGAAAAATGTGCAAAACATCTATAATTTTCCTTCCACTTAAAAAAATATATGCTACGTTTTGTTAGTCTATCTTATAAGCTATGACTAAAATATATTAAGTTTACGGTGGAAATGTGATCTGAAAGAATTCTGCATAAGTCATTTTGGCTGATTTAGGGGTCATCACAGCAAATTTTGCACACAGTTTTTATGCCAGGTGGCCTGATGCAACTGGGATTCTAATCCAGGCTCTCTATATCAAAGATTTATCTTGAGGATAAAAATGGAAAATAATTGTGTTTGCAGCCTTTGAGTTATGTTATTCAATTTTAGTCTCCCCTGCTCTTTCCCACCAACTACTCCCCATCTTTTCATTAATGCAAACTTTTTATTCTCCCTCTTGTCCTTTGTAACCCTCTGCCTCTCCTGTCATCTCCACTGACTTTTATATTTCCACATTACTCAAGCACTCTTGACTCAATGTCTCTTTTTCACACACCTCTTTTTTTGTCATCTTCCCTTTTTCCTCCACCCTGCTCCTCTTGACATTTTCCCCCAGCTCTATGGAGTAATTTAGCACCTAGTGAGTCCTGGGCCTAATCTGTCACTACAGACATACCAGCAGCAACACAAGTGATTTCCCACCGGGACCGCAGACACATCTAATCACATCCTCAGGGATGCAAGAAGACCGAGGGCTTGGGCAAAGAATAACAGACAGGTGAAGAGAAAGAGGAAGCAGAAGCAGAAGGCTATTAGGTAAAAAAAACAGGAATACATTTAACTATTGTTCAGGTGAATTCATTTAGTGCAGCAGTTCTTATGGAGGGAAATGCCACCACTTCAAGGAATTTGTATTTGATTGGTGTAGGTCATTGATAACTTTCACACATAAATTGAAGCAAATGTGGTTATAATTCATAAATGTGTCCCATAAACACAGTTTTAGACTTAATTTTACTGGATTTTCTACCTCTGTATGTTGCGCCCTGAAAACAGTTAACATGAATAACCAAAGCTCAGACACGATGCTTCCATTCATGCAAACGCAGCAGGAATTTCAATTCAAGATTATTTACAAAACTGAAACTCAGCTTTAATCTTCATGTCAAATAAAATATGAGACAAAAATTAATAAAACATTTCTTTATGAAGGCAGTTTCTTTTATGTCTTTTCACATTTCCATGCTATTTCTTATATTTTTTTCCTCAACTAAAAACCCTGAAAGTCTAAATATTCATTCCCCATATAATACAGTGAACCCAACTTCTAATATCTCTATTACAAGTCTCATTTGCTGTTTTTAGCATATTCTTAGCTTAGAGGCATGCACTACGTACCGCACCAACACTGGTCTGGTAGTGCTACGTCATCAGCAGGCTATTTGGAGGCAACTAGCTTAAAATAATATCTCAAACCATTGACATTAAATGTAAGTTACTTGGTAAAAACCTCAAGTTGGAAAACTTACAAAACACAACAATTATTGCTAGCAAACATTTTTAAGGTTAAACGAATATTTAGTTATTACCTGAAAACGGTCAACATGAATAAACAAAGCTCAGACATGATGCATGCAAACGCAGCAGGAATGAGGCATCGCGGCCAATAGCTCCCCCTACAGTCCTAAGCAGGCATGACTAATCAATCATAAGATCACTGCTCAGAAAGGTTTAGTAGGTGGATCACAGATCCAAAAGGTTTTCAAATAGGAAACCATGTTAAGGTGTTTTACCCTTTTTAAAGACAGTTTTTAAAGGAACACTTTTCTTACCTTCACTTTTAATCTTATATGAAATTTAATTGTTGTTAATGACTCTTGTAACCACAAATTGGTATTTTATGTCACTACAACTGACTCTATTCATTCCATATCCAATGTTCAATGTGTCACATGTACAGTCTGTATCCAACCTATTGGAAATATGTTTTACAACAAACCTGTCATAAAGAGGACATTTCTTCAACCTAACTTGGTTTCCACTTACAGTCAGTTAGGGGATGATTTAAAATCAGGGCAGGAAGTTTGGAATCTATGCTTAAAGGTGCCATGACATCACTGTATAAACCATTTCATGTAGTTATTATTGCTGCATATGTAATTTCTCCAAAGAATTTCATAAAAAAACAATGTCAGCTTGTTATGCGTCAGGCCAATGTCCCTCCTCAGTATATTAGTGATTAGTTATGGTAATGATATGCAGCTACTACCAAGTTTTCTTCACTCTGATTTGCTACAACCATGTTTGGAAAACCGGTCAAATGCACCCCCATGGCGCGATTCAACACTGTGGGACCGAAATACAAAGCAAATAGACCATGGCGCGGTGGGGAGCTTGCTGTGGTAGCACAGAAAATCATGCAGCTGTCAGTGGTTTAGCTTCAGTTGGCCAACCGGATTTTTTAATTACAAACACACCTTTCTTATATTTGACAGCATTTAGAAATAAAATAAAGTTACGGGTAATGACAGTGTTGTGGTCGCTATCTCCCATGTTGGTGGGAGTGGAACCTTCATGTATTTTTGGGAACCCTTTGACATATCAGCTCTCCTTTTTACTAACCGCTGTGAGGTTAGTTTGAGGTTGAAAATGGACTCCGCGGCTCCTACTTGACTGCCTCCTGTTCGAGCCGATACAAGGAGGCTGATCTTGGGCTGCCGTCTGCTCACTCCTCCACCTTCCTCCTCTCAAGTCAGACATGCTAGCACAACTGTTGACTGGTGTATCAGCTGTGAGGGGAAGGGGGGGAGGGGAAAGGACGGGTAAGGGTGTTTGATTGATGGTGTGCTCTGATTGGAGAATATGGATTACATAGAAAGACAATCTACGTAGAAAGACAACCCATTTTCTGATCTGACCGTTTTTGAGCAAAGCAACAAAGCTGACCGCTCCTGAGCAGGTCCTTTGGTATTCACTTTTGACATTCACACGGCCTCATCAGTGCACACCAGACCCCAAAACCTCAGAAAAATGAAATTTGTTGTCATGGTCTTTAAAAGTCCAAATTTGATTTGTATACAACATTAAATATCTCGAATAATTTGTAATGAGCAAATTCATTTGTTTGAACTTACAAGCAAAAGAAACGGCACTTGATGCTCACATCTCTTTCTAAGGTGTTCTAATTTGAAGAAAGCCTTAAGTCATTTTAATTTATTTAGGAATTCAAACTTTTTTTTGCTTCCAATGCCAGATCAAAGATTGTTTTTCAAATGTATTCGTTGGTCAGTGAGTCTCTTATCAGACAATATTGGAGCAAGGTAGGTTCTACCAGACCCTGCTATCCCTAGAACGATAGTGCAGGTATTGAAAATTCATGGTTGGTCAATAGAAATCATCAATTATAACCCAAATATTACTTGATTAGCAGTTTAGGTTATGGGGCATTCCCTTCAGCCCACTTTTTGGTAGTACATCGACACCACTGGGCCCTCTGACCACCACCAGAAGGCCCACATCCTGACCCTATATTGAGTTTAATCTATAACCCAACCTCTTTTATCAAGTGAACACAGGTTTGGAGGGGTCCATTTTTCATGCAGGACAAGGTTAGAAAATAACCCAAAACTTGTGTGCATGAAAGATCACAGATAACAAAATTATCCCATAGTAAGTAATCATCCAAATTAAAGATTGACTTTGCCAAAAAAAGAGCCTTGATTAGTTCCAGTTTGATCAAAATAGATATTTTATTTATTCTTGCTATATTAATTTTCTTCAGTTATGTTTTGTCATAATAGGGGAGGCGAGGACCTAGGCGGCAACGAGGCAGAGACAGGAGCATGGGGGTTAAACAAAGTAATGGGGGTTAAACAAAGTAAATTTAAAACAGGAAACTTATAAGTTTCTCGGGAGCACAGGAGACTGAAGCACACAGGGGAGCAGAACACAGAATGACCCGACCATAGACATCATATACGTAGACGCCTCGTTGGGCGGGTTCTGCCTATGCTGCGAATGCGTCAGAGCGTCCGCCATGTTGAATGTGGCAAATCTGCAGTTAGTCTGAGTCACTTAAACAGTATCAGAGGGAGTTTAATCTCAGAACATACTTTATATTCGTAATATTTATTTTCGTATCCCTTTGGCTTCATTCTCCTGACTTTATACTCATAAAGAATTAAAATAATCTAACCTGGCTCTATTACTCCAGGACTGAAATAGTCCTGCAAACTGTGACTATTCTGGAAATGTCCCCCCTTAATTCTCATACTATGACGTTTTTCTTAGAATATTACCACTTTTGTCTTTTTTTTTTATTTATTGTCCTAGGACTTTTTTTCCCTCATAGTAATCTTCTCTTTAATACTCCCCAAAAATGTCTGTTCCTAATCTGTGACTATACCAGAACTTAAAAGGTTCATGTGACACGGTTTTATTAAATAATGAAGACCACATTGTTTAGATTTAACCAAAGAAAAAATCTACACCAAGAATTCGGTCGACTTGAGAGCCAGCGGCGGGCGTCCCGGTGGGCGACCCCGACGGCGGAACAACAGAGTCAGCGGTGGGCGACCCTGGCGGCGGAAAAGCAGAGCCAGCGGCGGGCATCGCGGAGGGTGACCCCGGTGATAAAGCTGCAGCTCAGCCGGCCGGCGAAACTTTAGAGACTGGCGGCAGGACCTGTGAGCACTGGAAAGCTCACAAGGCTCGAGAACGCTGGGGAACTCAGGAAGCTTGGGTGCGGTGGAGGCCTCGGATGGCGACTCGGGTGCGGAGGAGGCCTCGGACGGCTCGGGTGCGGAGGAGACCTCGGACGGCTCGGGTGCGGAGGAGACCTCGGACGGCTCGGGTGCAGAGGAGACCTCGGGCGGCTCGGGTGCGGAGGAGACCTCGGGCGGTTCGGGTGCGGAGGAGACCTCGGGCGGCTCGGGTGCGGAGGAGACCTCGGGCGGTTCGGGTGCGGAGGAGACCTCGGGCGGCTCGGGTGCGGAGGAGACCTCGGGCGGTTCGGGTGCGCTGGGCAGCGGCGGTTCGGGTGCGCTTGGCAGCTGCGGTTCGGGTGCGCTGGGCAGCGGCGCGGAAGGGCGGTTCTGCCGGCGGGCGAGTACAGCAACCGTCAGCTGACCGATCCGGCCCGACAGCCCCCGCAGCAGATCTTGGGTGGTCTGAACTGCTTCTCCAAGCGACCGAAGCTGCTCGTGGCCTTAAAAGCTGAATTTTAGTGAATTAAAAACTGTTCTTTGTAAATACTTCCGCCAGAATAAATTGAAAATTTAGAAACCATCAGCGCAGAGACATTTACAGAGCCACCTGAAGTCATTTTTACTGATTCAAGTGTGAGAAATGCTCCTTTCAATTTCAAGTATGACATGAACATTGTGTACGTTAATAATATTCCTACCAAAGTCTAGGAACACAAGTGGAAGATTAATAGGACACAGGACAAGTTCTCACTTGGCAGAGCCTGTCTCCTATTTAATGCACAGTTAGGCATAAAGCTACAAGTCCTCAGCAAACTTTCTAGGTAATTTCAATTACTACTGCAAGGTTAATTTGCTTGTCTAGTCAGCTGTGCTATAGTGGATGGTTACATTTGTCTTCTGATATATACTAGCATTTACATAAATATTAGTTGTTCCACAGAAGGCGGTTGCAGGTGAGCACAGCTGTTTCTATGCCCACACCGGAGCATGTCCTGATAGTATGTCCAGTTCCTTTGATGGAAAGGATAGGCGACCTCCCGCTGTCAGCCTGCGCACCACATTTAGAAAAAGACTCATGTCCACGTTACACTCCCATGGGTGACAGAAAGGTGACAGGATGGACCTCTTGTTCATTATGTATCTGGATGTGGTGTTGTCAGCTCCCGTGACTGATGGGAGAAGACAGCTGAAGGGCAAGGTGTTGCGTAACCTTTGAGTGTGTGGAATTTTTTTTTTAAATTGACTCAGTACTGGTCTCATTGACAAGTTAGGTTATTTTAACTTGCCTGACGTACTGTTCTTTAACCCTAAAATTCACCTAATTCATATAAAATGTAACTATTTATAATTAAGGTGCACTGTTCCGGTCGGTTTAAATATGCTGATCATCAGCATGAATGTCCCAAGTTTTAATTATGTATCTAAAAATTTTCTTTATTGAAATCATTCTAACAATCATTGGTAGAATGATTTCACAACATACCACTTCAGTAATACTGCAATCAAGAATTTGTTTTCTCAATATATATTTTCTTATGTGAGTAAAAGACTTACAGTATGAAGGGAGATTAAAAAAATCTATTTGGAAAGGTACTTGCTGTCAGGGTGCAGTTTTGCCTGCTGGACCCTGAACATTTCCTGGCTCCTTCTTCCTCCCATACAGCCCTGATTCCACTCTTCTAGATCATCTCCACCTGCTGTCTCAATCAGCCCGGACTCCATCCACCTTTCAGCTCTCCTTTATAAACTCACCTCAGTCTCCTCTTCCCTGCCGGTTCGTCTTGTCTTCCTACGCAGAAGACTCCCTTCCCTTGTCTTCCCTCGAAGCTCTTTTGGACCAGCTTGAATCCCGCTTCAAGCTCTGCTTGGATCTCACTCCGAAGCTCACCTGCTAGCCTGGGTTCCGACCCAAGGCTCACCCACGGTCCTCCAGCTTCCTCCGGTCCGCCTGCTCCTGCCTTCACCTTCCACCTGTTCCATCCCGGTAAATGACTCTGGTTCTCATCCTCCACAATCCATCAACCTTCAATAAAACTCTCAAACGAGCTCTGTATGTGTGGTTGTGTTCGGGTACATCCCAACAAATCATGACACTTGCAATATGCAGTAGTTTTATTTTTTTGTCACTTTACTTTTGAAGAACTTACTAAATCAAGACTATAGACACTGTGAACCATAATCCTAGAAATCCCGTGAGTAATTTTCTAGGTTTAAGTGTCCTACTGAACTTCAACAATCCCTTGTAACCCCCACACACACACACACACACACACACACACATACATACATACATACATACATACATACATACATATATATATATATATATATAAGCTGAATTTTAGGTTTATATCTGAATGTTTGTGAACTGATGAACGTTTCGGAAAACACTTATTTCATACAGAAATTGGCTTGTATCTAGATTAGTGAAATTCATTTAACAAAGTAAAACAACACATCCTTCATGACTGGAGTTACTTAAAAGTTTTATTTAACTTTGAAGGCGAAATTTCTTTATAGAGTTTTTCTTCCATCTATTGCTGTTTCTAGTAGTTTTTGTTGTGTAGAACTTTTTGCCCTGTCCTGACATTTTACCTGGTTGCCGACTAAGTTTAGCCATGTCTGGATTTTTGGATTTTGCCTGCTGCTTTTCTGCATTGTTTGCACGACTGACTGTTATCCCAGGACCTATGTCCGTGACTTCAACCTTTGAAGTAAACCTTTGGATTTCCAGACTTTATTTCCTGTGTGGCTCTTGCATTTCAGTCAGTTCTCTTCTTCCTTGTGTGCTACAATGAGCACATCTGGCTCTTCTTGTAGGTTGCTATGGTGACTGTGTTGTTCATCTTACCAAGAGTGTTGTTGGTAGGTGATTAGTGCACATAGAATTTTAGCCAATTTGGGGAAAAAAGAAGAATCTCCATATAGAGGTGAAAATAGTTAATTTCATTTGCAGATATCCTGAGACTACACTGCTTAGCCCTTTCAAGTTCTCTTCGTCAAGGTTGTGAAAAAGTGAGATTAAAGTAAGAAATAAATGGTTCTGTCAGACTTTTTCAGTGCCACAGTGGCCTGTTACTTTGTATGTTTGTTCTGCTTTGTGAGTGAAGACATGTTCTACATGAGTAATGAGCTGGAAGCTCGTAGTGCGAGCACAGATAATAGCAGATGATCTTCAGGAAGACTGAGACCAAAAATGTACAAGGCAATTCTCATTAAAGCAATACGGTGCTCTGTGTTTGTAGCAATCGATGGGACAGAGAAAACATGATTGTGTCACTGGAAGGAAGGAAGGAAGGAAGGAAGGAAGGAGAGAGGGAGAGAGAGAGAGAGAGAGAGAGAGAGAGAGAAATTCATTACATTCATAATTCAAGTAAACATGGTGACTGAAGCAAATCACAAATACTAAAACCACACCCAACAAAATCCATGCGGCAAGAAATAATAGGGTTCTAAAACTCGAAAATGAGTTTGTCATCTTACCCCAATGAACATTAAATACCTAATACCAGTACTCCCACCAGCCTGTACACATCTTCAAATAACAAGTAACTCCATAAAAAGTATACTATACTCTCAGTCTTGATGCAACCCTTTAATTAGCAATCATTTCTCTGCAGTCAAAAGTCAGCGGTTTGTGCTTTAAAGTTCTTATTTCCGTTCTCGCCAGGGCTGAGGCTCAAATTTTACATTTGAACTCTGTGAGGCAAACCTTGAGGCAAATCAACACAGTCAATCCAGACATCCTCCACCAGAAGCGCACCCAGTTCAGAGTGCCACCCTCCACCTGTCAATGGATAACCAGCTTCCTGACCAACCACCAGCAGCAGGTGAGGCTGGGGAGCATCTTCTTCCGCCCAAGAACAAGCAACACCGGTGCCTCCCAGGGGTGTGTTCTCTTCTCTGTCCTTTTGACTCCGTACACTAATGACCCATCTGCGAAGCTCCTGAAGTTTGCAGATGACACCCCTGTCATTCATCTGATCCAGAATGGGGATAAGTCCGCATACAGATACATCTAGTATACACAATAGTACAACAATTATTTGTATTTTTTGTTTTATTTTTTTGTTTTTATTTGTAATGATTTATTTACAATTTTAGTCTGCCGTTTCTCAGAGATTGATTTATCATTAATGCCACACAGTAACAGTTGATAGCTGTAGGCATAAAACACTGACAGCTGAAGGTGGGGCTTGAAGCCACCCCCAGGAGGCATTCACCAACCCTCTGGCCTTACCAGATCTGTGGGAAACCAACAGGAGTACAGTGAAGCAGAGATGGGTCACGGTTGTGCCTCTCTGGCCTGTGGCTCCTGTGCCTTGCTCACAACCTTCTTCGGAGCTATAGCTGCCCTGAGGTGAGTCCTTGTCTGCCTTGTGGCCTTCTTGAGCTCGGTTCACCTGTGCTTTGTTGCTCTTGGGTGCTGTGAGCTGTAGGCCTTCTACCATTCTTGCCACACTGACAGCTGTGCACCCTCAGAAAACTCAACACAAACCCACTTAATTCAACACACGTTCACCGGCCTGTACACAAAACACACATACATACACCTATGCACTGACACAAATAATCCAAATGGTTGAAATTAAATCAAAGTAGCCTGTTTAGTTTGATGCTGGAACAAATCTAGATTTAATAAAGTCAAACCCGCAATTAGAATACTATTGAGATATTCATTTTGTAGAGCAACACTGCCCTGGCACATGTAGGAAACTAGCTTCTTCACATGGTATGGAGACCATGGTATGGAGAAAATACAAAATGCTGTTCTCAAACAAGAATTTCATCTATTGAGGGGAGAAAGCTATACAAATCAACTGGCTTTATGGCTTGGCTTGTCAAATCATGAGTTGTAATACAAGATTTTGGGGTTGAAACCTTTAGAATCAAGAATTTATTTAACTTGAACCCATCTGTCACAGCTGTGATGAAAGAAAGAGGTGCCAAGCCCACAGCTAACCAGTATAAACATGACAGCTCAGGAGGATGCACACATATCTGCTGCTGACACATATGTTTTTGTCAGAATCCACAATTTCCTCTTTGAAAGAATAACAGCAAGAGGTTTGCGCAATTTTACCATGCATGATACCATGATTGGCTAAAACCAAACATTGGTAGGCAGGCACGAGGTGTCGCTTCGTCCAATCAGTTTGGAAAGTTCTGCTGAATGTCCCTCCTTTCCCCAAATGATTCAATGGGAGCAGTCCTTGATTGATGATGTGTAGAACTATATTCAGAGTGCTACTTATTATCAATCTGGCTTGCCATGTTAATGGATCTCTGCAACTCTTACAAAGTTATGTGGCTTCTGGCTGCTTATCTTTTAATGGTCTCCTTTGCTGGTTTGCCAATCAAGTTGAACGGTCCTGTCTTGGTAGGATTGTAGTTGTACCAAACAGTTTTGAGATGTTTACAAAGCTTTGGATATTGTTTTATACACTAATCTTGCCCACTTATTGGCAAATTGAAGGTTGCACACCTCAGCAGGAACTTTTAAACGCTTTTATTAAGTGGGAGAGAATATATTACTTGCCTCTAGAGAGGATAAGGTCAGAAATGTCAGCTAAGCACTTTTTTCTGAAGGTAAGGAAGATTGTGGGTGGTTAACACATTTCCCTAGGTCACAAAGGAAATTCATGGACATTTATCAAATGCTCCCTCTTCTCACACGTGGAGTTTTTTCCTTCAAGGGCCAGGGAGGCAGAGGAGTGACACGGGGAGAAAATAAGCAAGAGGAGGCAGAGCTATGCTTGAGTAGTTGATGTTAGCTTAATGGCACAAAAGGTTCTACTGATTTAATGCTGCAGTGGACTGACACAAAAGAGTCCAGGTTTGTCTAAAAGATCGATCAGTCAATTGCATTAACAAGCTTTATTAAGGATTATTAGGACAATATGAAGCCCAAAAATGTTCTGAAATATTTATTAATTTTATAAGGGTGCTTTGTTCCTAATCATATATGCAATAAATGGTAAATGGCTTGTATAGCACTTTATCAAGTCCAATGACCCCAAAACATTTTACACTACAATGAGTCATTCACACCCTGACGGTGGTGAGCTTTGTTAGCAGCCATACTAACATAGCCACAGCCATCAGCAGGCAATTCGGGTTAAGTGTCTTGCCCATGGACGCAACAACTGAGATGATCTGAGCGGGGGATCGAACCAGCAACGTGCCAGTTACAGTTACAGGACATACTCCCTAACACTTGTGCCACTGTTGCCCCAGTAAGAATGCAGTTGTTAAAGTTGTTAGAAAGGTATAAATATTATGCAGTCAAAAACTGTGATTTTTCTACATCTACACTCTTTTAGTTTCACCTTTAGCAACCAATATGTTTTCATTAATCTCAGCAGTCTTATTGTTCAT
Organism: Fundulus diaphanus; assembly: GCA_037039145.1. Lineage (NCBI taxonomy): Eukaryota > Metazoa > Chordata > Actinopteri > Cyprinodontiformes > Fundulidae > Fundulus > Fundulus diaphanus. Next base: position 44,839,882 of record CM073133.1, read on the forward strand.
CTGTGTCCATGTCTTTACTCTACCTCTTTCTTTTCACACTTCCTCTGGATGTTGCTGAATCTCTTGGCTGCAATTGTTTCTCCTTGTTTACTCACTAGCTACATTAATAAGGACAAAAGTATTCAGAATAAAGGGCCGGTCGGAATAAAATGTGTCATGTAAATAAGCCAACTGGAATATAATGATTGGATTAAGCTCAATTGGAATTAAATTGTATTCCCAATGAAAGGGGTGGTTTATGCCGATTGATAATTCGATCAAAATGCATACAAACGCTTGTCAGGCTGAAGTTATTCCGAATGCAGCAAACTGACCCGAGTGTGTATGTGTGCCTGACCTAAACGTGACATATTTCCATGTTGGCGAGTGGTGGAATACATCGGGAAGTAAAACTACCAGGGCTTTTTGTTCGAAAAAATGAAGGAGACTAAAATTGTTGCTTACTTTCAACCGTAATTAGAACATCATGCATGTCCATCCTGGGCTATCAGAAGACAAATTAACTCATAATTGTCAGGGTTCTCTGTGTTGTTCTGCTCTAATTCTACTCCTCAGGTGTGCCTAGTTGGCTGAGGGGGCGTGGCCCACACCTGCAGCTCGTTGCAGGCGGCTTCCTCTGGCTTCTTAAGCAGAGCGCTGACAGATGGAAGACGCCAGAGCCTTAACCAGTCGTGTTTTGGTGCTTGGATGCACTCACCCGTCTTGACGTCTTGTCCGAAGAGACAGAGCTACAGAATCCTCCTGCTCAGATTTTGCTCTGGCGCTCCCCTCATACTCCCTGGATGTTACCCAGCGGGGCCTGAGATTCCCCCCTCCCGGATTCTGCTGGCTCTTCTCGCACTCTGGTCAATCCATCTGTCACCCACTGCCGAGGAGGCTCGCTCTGGATCCCTCACCAGTAACATCTGCCGCCCTCTGCCACTAGCCGCCTAACACCAACAGAGTAGGATCACAGAGTTCCCTCGACGCTACTTCTCCCCGGTTAGGTCCGCCCAGCTTTATGGTAAGCAGCGCAGCTTCTAGTAGTTCTCCTGGTTCACCTTTCAGAGTCACTTACTCTCCTTCTCTTTGCAGTCTCTCCAGCCGTGACGTTCTGACCCTGTCGAAGTTGCCTGTAGTCCCGTCCGTTATACCTGCCTGTTTCCTAAATAAACATCTTAAAACTGTGCCTTGCTTCCCGATCGTATCTGCATGTGGACTCGTCATCTGAAAACCATGACAATAATACTTCTTTGTTTACTATTTCTGTGGTTTAGCAAAGACGGAAGTACTTTTTTTTTTTACGTTTTTTTTTTTTAATGGGAATTTGATAACTGCACATATCAGAGTGGTTATATTCTGGATAAAGCCACATGCATAAACACACATGTTATGATCAGATGAATTGGTTGTGTGCCCATCTAAATGGTACAATCCGATTATTTAATCTGAATACATTTTAATCCGATTGGGAAATTTTGTGCATGTAAACATAGCTATTGTGGGCATGCACAAAGGCATGCACAAAGGCATGCACAAAATCGCACTTCTGGTCACGTGGTCTTGTAATGGTAAATATATACAAAAGTGCTTCATTAACTAACAAATAGAGCAAAAACAAAGTGTGAAACACAGAAATAAAATATAACAAGCCAACAGAGTGTAATAATTTAATCCTTTGTATGAAACAAGAGTGAGCAACTCGAGTAGAAATTCGTAAAGTCATCGTGACCTTTAACCCCAGCAGGTTAAGGCAAATAGGCCCCCTTTCTCTGGTTCTGTCACCTTCTTTCCACATCAAAAACGTAAATACCCACTCCCTGCCTGCCAATGACTGCATATAGAATATATTAAGATTCAAAAGTTGCTGTCCACAAGTTTGCAGTAGCCTCTCTTTTTCTCTTATGCTTGGCACAATGCACTGTGATGAAGAGATTTTTCACATCTTATAATGGAGATTTGGAGAACCTTTGATTTCTGAAAGATGATGCATGGAAAAGAGCAGCTACTTTACTGGCAGCTGAGGAAGCATTTGTGACCGAGGGAGGACAGAAGGGCTTACAGCTGACGCACAAAAAAAAACTACATCAGTGCATTCCTGCTAATGTTCATCCTTTGGATGACAGGATGGATTATTTAATGCCAGAAGCAAGCAGCATGTACGCTATATTTATCTGTAAGAGAAGGCTGTGGTTTTACGTTTGAAGATCTCCACACCAATATGTCTGAATCCAGCTGGTTGTGTGAGTGGCGCCAGCATTCCTGCATCTGTAGTGCAACTGTAAGTTAAAATACAAAGTACTGATCCCAGGTAGTAGAGACTCCCGCCACCTGCAAGCCAGAACAGCAGTTGGTTACCGCAGACTCAGGAAGCAGGCTAGCTGTTAAGACACACCGTTGACCTAGCACAGACAGCAACCTTTTCAAGTCAGACACCATTTTCTGCTCCTGTCCCTCAAAATAGAGAATTTGTCTAGAGCCACAAAACCTAAATGGCACTTATCAAAAACAATCTATTTGTTTTTAATTGATTGACTAATCAAATTAATACCTAGTGTCATTTTGATGATATTTTTGGACCAAATTCTTTCAACCTAATAGCCTAATCGTTCAGGAAGCTAGTATGTGTAAATGCTTATTTGTGAGATCTGTTGAGATTTGCGTTTAAGAAAAATATGATTGCAGAAGCTTTTTTTAAGCCCGCAGTTAAGACCTGAAATAAGATCAGAAAGCAAAATTGAGAAGTTCCAAGTTTTATTGAAACACTAAATTAAATAGTGGAACACAGTTTCAAATTATAGTGCCAGCAGTGTTTTGCTGCTGATAGTTGGAGGACCCTGATTCACTCCTCCAACTTTAACTATGACATGTTTATTTATTTGGATTTAGAATTGGGTGGTCTGTGTGTGAAGCACGCAGCCGATCAGTCAACATTGAATTACAACTGTCAAAGCATTGCTACAATTTACTTAGCAAATGGCAGCGTTCCACACAACCAGACTGAAGGAATCAATAGTGCAGCTCAAAAAAACAAAGGAAAAAAGTTGCACGGCTGGCAGACAGGTTGAGTAGCATTATCAGCCCACAGATAGAACCTTTGGCAGTATTTTTCAAAGACCTGCTGACACGTAAAAGACAATCCTGAGCCAGAAAAGTATAAATAGGACAAAGGAGTTCATTCTATATAGTACCAATGAGGATTTCAAACAGTTCATGCATCTTTAACTCTACTGAAAAGAATGCTGCATAAATTTCTAAAGGATTTTTTTAAAGTGTCCTTCTAAATTGTGAGTAGATCAGAACGTATCTATGGTATAGTCTTCATTTTGCATAAATACAAGTTAATTGTTTTTGTAGCGTGCATGTCTGTGTGTGCAGGCAGGTGTGTGTGTGTGTGTGTGTGTGTGTGTGTGGGGGGGTATCTACTTTTCTAAAATTACTTCCATCTCATGCCGACACTTTCGTTGTCAAAAAACCGTAACTTTTTCACCAGAGTAATTTATGTTGAAGTCTGGGATTATGTATGTTGGAGTCAGAGGTAGAATGCAGTGACATCAATCAATGACCCCTCATTTGAAACATTAAGTGCAGAGTGAAACCTATTGTGCATTAAGTGGTGGGATGGTCAGTTCCAACCATGTTGCCGTATCACATCTGAAAGGTCATTCGTCATGTCAGTAACCAAGAGAAACACATATTAATGAAATTAGCTGACCTGCAGATCCTGGGCATGTTGTAAATTCCTAAATGTCATTGTTTGCGACCTGAGCTAGATTTGGCTATATAAGTATTGGGGCTTAAAATATGAAGCAACCATGAAAGGTCTGCCGACAACTCCTAAGCATACACAAGCTGGTATATGATTGGGATTGCCTAACAACCTTGAGGAAAAACACCAGTTTCTCTGTTAAAACATGAAAATCAATTGTATGTAAAATTATCAAACTATTTGGGTTGTTTTTAAATAAAATAACATCACCTTGCTCTTGCTAAAATAATATACCAAGAAATGGGGTGCACCAAACATTGACCAGACATTTTGAGAATGCCAAAACCATTACATGTTACTGAAGATTTCATTATTTCTCTCTGCACTTCTCTCACACAATGAGAGGGTTTTCTCACTTCGAGCCTGAGAGAGGAACCAAACACTACTAAGTAAGATCAGCTTCCACAGCAAAAAAAACAGATGGGCAGACAAGGAGGATGTGGAAAAAAAATAGGACGAAGAAAAAAAAAAAAGTATACACAACTTTGTTAAACCAGTGTGAGACCTCACATTTGTATTCCCATTACATTGAAAAGAATAGAATGCTTGCTTTCTCTGAATATTATTTCATATTTTCGTTTATTTACCGTGCCTCACCAAAGTATTGTTTTCCATGTGTTGTTGCCTCACAATCTGGAATTCAAATGGATTGTTTGAGGGTTTGCACCATTTCATTTACAATATGCAGAACAACTTTGAAGGCATGTTAGTTTTTTTTTTTTTTTTTTTCTTCCCAGTGTCCTGTCTAGCAATGTGGCAATAAAAATTGATATCTTAATGCCAAATAGAGCTCGACAGATTTTACTTTCACAAGTGGAGCAAACAGCTCCACAACAGTGGAGCGGCATGTTAGTTTTTTAATTTGAAGCAAACAACAAATAGGACAAAATAATAGCAATATTCATCTTCATAACTTTTCACCACCCATAAAATCAGTCATTTGTAGAGCCACATTTAGTAGCAATTACAGCAGCAAGTGGCTTTAGATAAGTCTCTAAGAGCTTGTCACACTTTTGACTCAAACACAGGGATTAGTTCTCTAGCCATTCTTTGTTGGTATAATAGAAACAGAAGAATTATTTATTTTCTCTAACATTGTAACAAAGCCTTCATAATACTTATAACCATGGTAAATTACCCCTCATGATTAATGTTACCATATGTTCATAATGTTTCATTAGAAATTAAAAGATTTGGAACTATCCTTATAGCTGGTGTGTATACGTTTGAGAAAGTAACTAACGACTTGAGATTTGGGGGTTATACTGAACAAAGCAGCCTCATTGCACTCAGGCAGGCTGTCTTCTGTATGCTTGGAGGGTGCGGTCTGTGTGGCCTTGACACGATTGGGGCAAAAAGCCATTTCACCTCAGCACTGGGAATGCTCAGTTAGGGAAAAGAAGAGGTAGAAAAAATGGAAAGGCTGGAGAAAAGCAATGGCTGATTAACAAGAAGCCTGCTGAATGGGCTGCGAGCGATCCATTCACTGCACTGTCCATTCAGACTCCAGTCTAAGCTCCACCTTCCGCTGAGCTGTTTCGGCCTATTTTACAGCTTGGTGGGCATCTGTAGTTCCTGCTGCTGTTAGCGTTAGCACAGTAGCAGAAGAATAACCCCGCCCAGCCACGAGAGCCTTAACATAATCCCACTCTGAAATTTTTATAGAACTTTGGAGCTCTGCTCCAAAGTTCGGGTTCGGGTGACAAGGCACACTATGAATTAACCTGTCTATGTTCACACATAAGGCGCACCGGATTCTGCACAGTCCGGTAAATCAACTTTTTTTCAACTCAGTCGTAACAACATATACAGAAAAATACACTCACGTATTGATTAATTCCTCCTCCATCAAATTCTTCATCTTCTGTTTCTGAGTTAAACAACTGCGATTTTGGCATTAAGCATGCCTGGATCTCTCTCATCATTATGCGATTCAGTCTCATAGACATTACAGTTGGGCAGTCTTGTAGACTGCTCAGGGGTCCTGTTATGGGCCAATCAGGATCTTTGAAAATAAAGTATGCAGGGGTTTGTGAACCAGATTAGAAGGGGGAGTCCAAAACATGTAATACAGAAACAAGACTGAAACAATCAGTTTAAAAAAAGAGGTGGGGGTCCACATTCATTACCCTTCATGTATTAATAAAGTAACAGTCAATGTTATTTTGTACTACTTTGCTTCTACACCTGTTAAATTGTGAATCACTAATTTATGAGATCAATAAAGTTATTGTTGTCATATAAGAAGTTAGAGCACATTGTTTTTTGTGTCAGTTTCTCTAGAACATTTGTATTTGTGTTTGAATAAATGAACATGAGAAATTAACGTAAAAAGAACTCTGTTAAGTGTCCGTTATGATATACAGCCTTTTAAATTGTAGTAGTTCACAGCGCAGCAATGCCGCCACAAATATGGCGGACACACTGTTACACCTCAGCAGTGGGCCAACCCACTCAATGAAGCGTCTATCTATTAATGTCTATGCTTAACGCATCCCCTAGGTCCGCACAGCCATATTACATCATTTCGACTACAAATGACTACAAATCATTTTGCCCCTCCAAATGGCCAAAGGTTTTCACTCCGCACACCTAGGAAAATTCCTAACTACGAGGACAGTCCCGTGCGGAAAAACATTGTGTACGGGCAAGCACTCCTTCTGGCAGGGGTTCAGAAATATATTTATGATTTGGCCCATGACGATCACTATGATCAACAAATTGTTAACAATTCCTGGACAGAAGTCGCTGTCACTCTTGGAAGAAAAGAAGAGGCTTTAAAATTTTGGAACTGTTTTCTAGTTTTACGAGTAGTGGGGTGTTGTAAGCTTAGTGTAGGAGCCGAACGCTGCCCTCTACAGTCTAGGAGAATAAGTGCTACTTCAGACAATGCTGCAGACAATGGCTGTGTCTCATTCCGCCTACTTACGTCAGTGCACTGCTGATGTGCACTGACCACTTACTGCCGTAGTGCCCATTTTCGACCGTTAGTGTTCCAAAAGGAACACTTATGTTAAAACACTTACCGGAAATGACGGGATGACGTGACGAACGCAACACACGTGACCGCAAATTTTTCAGACACCAAAAAATATATGCCGGCGTTTTTTTTTATAAAAACAACAATCGTTTACATTCACAGCATGTTGAAATTACATCGCCTCCGACGTCAATGCAGGATCATCCAAATATTGGCTGAACATGAGGTATATTAGTGTATTTTACAAACACCTATCGAGTACAATGCCTCGTATTACCACCATTACTTACATTTATATGATTGCGGTGTCGCAGCTCCGGCTGTCTCGGCTGAATTGTCCGCCATTATTTTCAAAATGGGAACATCTTCCCGACGTCCTTAGCCCCTCCCTTTCCGCTTTGTAGTCAAGATGGCGTCCGTTTAGTGCGAGTAGGGTCCATCGTTACACACTGCATTTTGTGCCCGTTTTTAGGGGGTCATCCGGGTACTTTCAGTGCACTGACTTTTTGTGTTATCTACACTACCTACTTAAAACTAAGTGTTCGAAGTGTAGAAGTAGGCGGAATGAGACACAGCCAATGTGTCCGTACATCTCATTTCTGCGCTGAGCTTCGTCAAGCATAAATCAGTCTTTATCCAAGCTCATCTCCCAAACTAAGTTTCTGTTGTTTACTGGGGGGTCTATCTTAGTTATAAACCTTCCTTTTCAAACAAAAGCTTCTTTGAAGAGAGCTCTTTAGTCACAGGCCATAAACACTCACATGGTTAAAACACACCCTTCACCTTTTGTGAAAGAAAACAAATAGTTAAAGGTGACCTATTGTGCTTCCTTGAAAACATTTAGGACAGATTTATGGGCTATACAATGCATGGTCATTACATTTTTTGTACAAAATCATTTTCAGATAATTACATTTCCCCTCCTCAGTTTCAACTATTTTGAGCTCCTTTCAGAGTGAGCCATTTTTAGGGAAAATAAGATGTAGCTGGTTGTAGTTGGCTGCCCTCCCAGTTCAATGTTTACACCCACACTTTATACACGTGATAATGGCTGCAAACAGATGCATAATGGTACAACAGTTTATCTTTGACCCTGATTCAGACCCAGAAGCTGAAGAAGTGAAGCCTCCTGCACAAAGATGCAGCAACAGTTTCTGAATGGTACGTAGCCTATTCCCACAGGGCCATTGATATATACAGTATTACTGGATAGGACATCACGTGAACCATGGCATGACACACAGGTGCCATTGCTATGCATTGGAGTCAAGGCTGCTGCAGAAGCTGTGTCAGAAGTACACAAAATCTTTATAAGTAGAATGATATATATTGCTTTGACAGTTTGACTTGAATGTAACTGAAATCTAGTAATGTAATTTGTGAGAAATTCTATGTAAAAAGGCAATGTACACAGATATGTTATGAAAAGTGCTAAATGAAAGATTTTACCTTGTTAAATAAAGGTTAAATAAACTAATTTGTAATACTACTATAATAATTAAGTAGAGGCTTTACATACTTCAAACTGTCAGGTGTTGCATGAACTCTTAAAAATCTAAAGAGAGCCCGTCTCTTAAAAAGTTCAATCACATTTTAAATCACACTCAAAACAGGTGGTATAAATCATTTTCTGTTCAAAGTGTCGCATTTGGTTTGTGCATCAATTTGTCTTTATGAATCTTTTACTTGGTGTTTAAAGAGTTTTTTGAGTCATCCTGTGGTAATATTAATTGATGGAACAAACTTATAAAGGGAGAACCGAAGGAGGCAAGACTTTCAATGTAGAGCTCTTCAGGAGGCCAGTGATTCAGTCTCCAGTCCGTATTTCTATCATACATATGAAAGCACTACCCTGTATAGCATGAAAAGCAGCCTTTGAATGAGAGTATGAAAGTACCCTGTGTGCTCAATGCCATCAAAATTTTGTTATAAATGCAGTCTAACATTCACCAGCTTGCACACGCCAACTGACGTATTTCACAGAGAATGTCAGGACTTAAACCAACTAAGCCCAAGGCTCTCTCTGTAGACCTTCACAATGAAACTGTGTCAGAGCATGGAGCAGGTAGAACATAAAATTGTCTTTTAAGCTTTGTGTAGCAGCACAGTCAGATGAGTCATCCTGAAATGTTTAACGTTTTACGATTTCACCAGATTTTTTTTTAAATGGCAGTGAGGTGTAAAAGCGTGTAAACCCCAGCTACAATAAATAAGGTAAAGTATATAGTTGTGATTGGAGGGAAAATCAGTTTTCACTTTTTTTTCTGAACAAAACTCTGGGAAGTGTGTTGAGTACATTTGTTTTCAATCTTATTTTAAATAGGAAGATAAAGGCAAAGGAACACACATGGGGATAAAGTCGTAGAGATGCTTCAAGCAGGGTTAGGTTGTAAAGCAATCTCCACACTACTTTGAACATTATTATTTTGAAGATCATTTTCCAAGGTGAAATATGGTGTTGGTGGTGGTGGTGTATTTATAAACAACTTATTCTAAGCTATGAGAATGCTTTCATTTTTGATGTGATTGTTATTAGACTTTGGCTTTCATAAATATGTATTTATGAAAGCAATACTTGATTTTTGCTAATAAAAAGCCAACTTTAAAGCTAGATACTTACATGTGGCATAAAACAACACAACCTTTTTTCTTACTGACATTAAATCAGACTATAATGTTTCCTGTTTTATATCGTTTAGGATATAAAAAATGATTAGTATTTCTTGAGATTTTTTCTTTTTTTCAAATTCATACATTTACAAACATTTCATTAGTATTTGGTTGCAGTGCTGTTGATACGGTATATGATAATTGGTTATGGAAGGACCCAAGGGCAGAAATACCTCGGCAACAAATTGCTTCAGAAAAACCACAGCTGGTGTGACAAAAGGAAAACAGGGCACAAAGCATGGGCAGGGAAACAGGCAGGTCAGACAGGGAGGCAGAGAGCATGGCACGAGAATCTGGCAGTGAACAATGAGAAGTACAGAGCTTAAATCCTGAGCCAGAGCAGGAAAAATGGCAAGTAAACCAGAAGAGTTAACCAGAGAATAATTAAATACAGCAGAGCAAAAACACAGATACTCAGGGAGAAATATATAGCAGATCTAAGAGAAATTAACTAAGTCAAGCTAAACTGAGCTGAAATAGCTGATCTTTGTCTGTAGTTATTGTTTTTGTTTGTGTGTTTTTTATTTAAATAATCATTAGTAAATAGGAATGGTGGGCTGTGATAGAAAAATCTCACTACTTAATTCTGATCAATCTAATCATTATTAATTGGTAATATCTGACACATAAAAGTTTTTTTGAAATATAAAATTTTGGTTGATGAAAAAAAACACATATGATTTGTGTTATAATTCTGTGGCTATACTTTCTTAATGTGGTTCGTCCAAATATTCAGATCCAGATGCAATTACGTTCAAAAAGCAGCAGCTTTGAACATCATACTTTTCTAAAACATGAAAATAAGTTGGAAAAAATGCAAATATTTCCAAATTTGACAGACTTTGGTTTTTGCCATGTAGTTCTATACTCAAAAGTGTTAAACCTCGCTCTGTATAACCTTTTTTACACAGTGATGATGCTACTGCTCTGGATACCCTTATTTGATTATCTATGGTTCTGGTTGTATTTGAATGTTTAATATTTTAAAATCTTAAAATTTTTCACCTGCATACTTCTACTGACTTTCCCTAAGAAATTAAACAAACACCTTAATGGCTTAAAAAAACAATGAAAACTAGAACTGCAAGCAGTTATTAACGGGTTCCAAGCCCACCCACGCACCGCCCCCTTGAGCATGTTCCTGGACTTCAGTTCAGCGTTCAACACCATCAAAACTGGAACATCTGGGCTTCAGCACACCTGTTCGCAACTGCCTACTAGACTTCATCACCAACAGACCTCAGTTGGTCCGGGTCGGACAGAAAACCTCTGATGTCATCACCCTCAGCACGGGCTTTCCTCAGGGCTGCGTCCTGAGCCCCCTGCTGTTCACCCTGATGACGCACGACTGTGTCCCCAGGTTCACCACCAATCACATTGTGAAGTTTGCAGACGACACGACGGTGGTGGGCCTGATTAGAGACGACAACGACCAGGACCAGGACCAGGACTGATCCTGAACGTGGAGAAAATGAAGGAGATCATCATGGACTTCAGGAAGAAATGGCCTCGCCATGCTCCACTTCTCATTAACAGCTCAGCTGTGGAGGTGGTCAGCAGCAATAAATTCCTCGGGGTGCACATAACACACAACCTCAGCTGGTTTGTGAACACCATGTCACTGGAGAAGAGGGCACAGAAGCGCTTGCACTTACTGCGGAGGATGAGGAGAGCCCACCTGTCCCCGCCCATCCTCACGACCTTCTACAGCAGCACCATCTATCTGCTCCCCACTCCCTTCCAATTAAGCATGTCATAATATTTATTACTTTCTTGCATTTGTCTAAAAAAAGTAGATGCAATGCAGTTTTGCATTGCATTACATTGAAATGACTGTTGTCATTTCATCTTTTAACTTTTTGCTCTCTCTTTTTTCTTCATAGTAGGTACACCTGATCTGACGTTCTGTTAACTGTGACATCATCCAGAGAAGACAGATCACCCGCTATTACCATCTAATGTAGAACAGATTACTGGATCAATGTGTGCTTCTGTGCTTTTTTGTCTGTCTTGTTGTGTCTCTGCTCTGTCTTCTTTAACCCCCAGTCGGTCGAGGCAGATGACCGTTCATACTGAGCCCGGTTCTGCTGGAGGTTTTTCCTTCCCGCTAATGGGTGGTTTTTCTTTCCACTGTCGCTTCATGCTTGCTCAGTATGAGGGATTGCTGCAAAGCCATGGACAATGCAGACGTCTCTCCCTGTAGCTCTATGCTTCTCCAGGAGTGAATGCTGCTTATCGGGACTTTGAAGCAATCAACTGGTTCCCTTATATAGGAAATTTTTGACCAATCTGTATAATATGATTGATTTTGACTTTGTAAAGTGCCGCGAGATGACATGTTTCATGAATTGGCGCTATATAAATAAAATTGAATGGAATTGAATAGAGTCCATCCGTTAAACCTTTTCTGCGTCGCACAAAGACACGATGGTTGGAACCAAAGATCTCAACTTTGGACTCATCAGACCAAAGCACAGATTTCCACTGGTCTAATGTCCATTCCTTGTGTTCTTTAGCCCAAGCAATTCTCTTCTACTTGTTGCCTGTCCTTAGCAGTGGTTTCCTAGCAGCTGTTTTACCATGAAGGCCTGATTCACACAGTCTCCTAGCAGTTGTTCTAGAGATGTGTCTGCTGCTAGAACTCTGTGTGGCATTGACCTGGTCTCTAATCTGAGCTGCTGTCAACCTGCGATTTCTGAGGCTGGTGACTAGGATGAATTTATCCTCCGCAGCAGAGGTGACTCTTGGTCTTCCTTTCCTGGGTCGGTCCTCGTGTGAGCCAGTTTCTTTGTAGCGCTTTATGGTTTTTGCAACTGCACTTGGGGACACTTTCAAAGTTTTCCCAATTTTTCGGACTGAATGGCCTTCAGTTCTTAAAGTAATTATGGCCACTCGTTTTTCTTTACTTAGCGGCTTTTTTCTTGCCATAATACAAATTCTAACAGTTTATTCAGTAGGACTATCAGCTGTGTATCCACTTGACTTCTGCACAACACAACTGATGGTCCCAACCCCATTTAAGAGGCAAGACATCCCACTTATTAAACCTGACAGGGGACACCTGCGAAGGGAAAACCATTTCAGGTGACTATCTCTTGAAGCTCATTAAGAGAATGCCAAGAGTGTACGAAGCAGTAATCAAAGCAAAAGGTGGCTACTTTGAAGAACCTAGAATATAAGACATATTTTCAGTTGTTTCACACTTTTTTGTTAAGTATATAATTCCACATGTGTTAATTCATAGTTTTGATGCCTTTAGTGTGAATCTACAATTGTCATAGTTATGAAAATTAAGAAAACTCTTTGAAGGAGAAGGTGTGTCTAAACCACCTCCTCCATTACCATCTGGTACGCTGGTGCCACCGCCAAAGACAAGACCAGACTGCAGCGTGTCATCCGGTCTGCAGAGAAGGTGATTGGCTGCAATTTTCCATCTCTCCAGGACCTGTAAGCCTCCAGGACTCTGAGGTGTGCAGGGAAGATTGTGGCCGATTTTGTGACACCCCAGTCACAAAATATTTCAGACACTTCCCTCTGGCAGGAGGCAGCGGTCCATCAGGACCAAAACCTCACGACACAAAAATAGTTTTTTCCCATCCGCTACCAGCCTTATTAACACGGCCCAGAGGCCCCGTGACACTTGACTCTGCCTCTCTCCCCTGTTCAGGTCCTACAAGCTACACCAACGTAGCATCTCCAGACCTTCTGCGTTACATTAACACACATTCTACCGTGTATATAGCTTTCTGTGTATATATGTATATACACACTGAGACCGGCCCATTCATTTATGTCCATTGTAGTGGACATTTTGTCCACCTGTATTTCCCTTAAGTATCTGGAGATACCCTATCAAGCCCTATAGTGTTCTGTAGAGGACATCCTGGGCTTTCCAGTGATGTGTCATGTGATAGGTTTGCAAGCTAGGAACTTTACTTTTTTCCCCTCACAAGATGGTCGCCATAATAAAAACCACATTTTATGGAAAGAGGAAAGGTAAGTCAAATATTCTTTATCTATTGCTATTTTTACCATGATAATTATATATATTCTTGTTTATTAATGTGTCATCAACAATATTATTACATCTGAAAACACTTTAATTATTTATGTTTTGAAATAACAGTCATTTAATGAATGTCAACTGTAGTGGACACTGGGACCATTTTAATTTATTTAATGACTGCACATTGTTGTAGGAGACAGAAGCGAAGCAGAGAGGATTCAGTACCAGATAATAGAGGGAGATTCAGATTTGGAGCTGTCAGATGAGGAAAAGGACGAGAATGAGTATCAGCCTGTGATAGGGGAAGATAGTGACGAAGAAGGAGAGGAAGAAAATGCAGGAGAATCTGATGAGACAGAGTAAGAGCCAGAGAGGGAGCGGGAAAGTCGTCGTCCTCTGTGGGCCAGGACAAACTTGTAACAAAGTAAGCTACCAGTCATTAGCAAGAAGATGACAAGGGACAGGTTCTACAAGCTAAGAAGCTCACTTAAGATTGTGAATGACCTGGATGTGACTGAAGAGACAAAGAAGTCAGACATTCTTTGGAGAGTCAGACCATTGCTTGACCGTGTGAGGCAAGGTTGTCTCAGCCTTCCAAGGTGTGACAAAGTGTGCATTGATAAGCAAATCATCCCATTCACAGGCCATTGCCCAGTCAGACAGGATTATCACAGCTAAAATATCCAGAGGAAGATGAAATGCAGAACTGCTTAGTTCTATGTCTTATAGTTTATTGTTGAACTAAATACATGTATTTTTTCTGTTGCAAGTATCAAACAACAGAACAAAGTTACAGAATTTTATTTGTTTTTATCAAATGTCAAAGTTCTTAGGTAAATATCACTTTCAAGACAATCTTTTTTCATTTTTTTATTTTCTAAAGCCTGTTCTATTTCCCCATGCAAATCGTCCTGTTGTCCTCCACAGTGGACATGCTATAAAATTAAAATTAAAAATATATTTAAAAAAATTAAAATTGTAATGTGTTTTTTTAGGTCCAAATACATGGGAAATCACACAAAAAAAAGAAATTGTAACACACTTTTTTTTCTTTGGTTCTCAGGAGGATATATATATATATATACAGCGTTCACTGAGCGAGAGGCGGGTTACACCCTGGACAGGTCGGCAATCTGTCACAGGGCAACACAGAGACAGACAGGGCAAACAATCATTGTTGCACACACTCACACCTAAGGACAATAGACCCCTTGCAACCACGTGACTCCGTTACCCAGAACCCCTTGCGTGGCGGCCATATTGGTTGGCATGCCATTTTCTACACAATGCACGATATTCAAGACACTGTACGAGTTTTTCCCCTTTTCGGGCCGATTCTTCAGCCGTGCAAGCATGTTTTGAATCGGGCCGAATTTCAGCTTGATCGTACAGGGGGGAGGAGGGGGGACTGGCTTCTCACGACTACCTCCCGATCAGGAATCGGACGATCGGTGAAAATCAAACATGTTTGAAATTCAGTCGGCTGTCGTGAGGTTTTCGTGAGCGCATCCTGCTGTTCAAGCAGAGCTACGAGGGAGCGCCCTCCCCTCCTCTCCGTCCTGCTCCTTTAAACCTGCAGCACACGTGACTGTGCTCTGTGCTGTTTAACTCCACTGTCATTGGTTATACTGCTTTGAATTCCGCCTTCCCTCTTTCTGATTGGTTGTTTTCTAGTGCGTGTGTGAGTGCTTGCTAGGAGCGCAAGATTTAAGTTTCGATTCATACTGGGATACTGCGGTTACCACAATTAATACTAGGCTACGAAACTAGTGCCAGTTAAGAAACTAAATATTATCTGCACTAAAATAGGTGAAAGCTGCTGAGTGCAGTTCTGAACAGAAGCAGGAGAGAGTGTGTTGATTTGTGGAACTTGAGAAATGTAAGTAACCAACGTTAGCATCTCAAAATAGCATCTAATTCTGAAGTATAATACATTTATCAATAGAAACCTAATCTTTTTTATAAAACTAAATATTCTGTGCCAGGCAGGAGTTCTGAAGACTGCTGGAAAGATGGAAAAGCAAAGACTGAAGACTATTAAAAATTCATATTCTTAGCCACGGCTGCCTGAAAAAAGAAAAGGTGAGGTTTTTGTTGACCCTTTGATGCAGTTCAGGTATAAATAGCAGGTGATATTTCTTTTACATGATATACAACACAACAACACTAGATGCTGCCTAAACAACTGCTATATTTTGTTTAGACTTTTGCTTGTTTATAATAGCGTAATTAGGATTCCACAAAATTATACTGCTATTTATTTGACTCTTTCTACTTTTAGAATTAGAATTACGACAAATACAACCGAGGAACACCATTTGCATTGTTTTTGTTGTACAAAGGTTTTCACACTGTCCATTAGTAAATTAGTGCAAACCAGGGGTGGAGTTAGACATTCTCATCACCAGGGGCTTAGCCCATAAAATATTTCATCAATATGAGGGTAATTTGGTACACCAAAAAAGTAAAAATTATTTAATATGTTGATGTGGTTGTAAAATTTATTTAATATAGGCCTTTACATATCTTAAAGTTTTATCTGCTGTTCTTTAATAGTCTTACTAGTATATACCAATAGTATATCAATATGTTCTCATTTGAATGATGAAATGGACAACCACTCATGTAACAATTCAGTTTTGGTGTCACTAATCTTACTTAAAGTACAGTATTGAGTCCTCCATGCTCCTTATGTATTAAGATTTACTGCACATTTAAACATTGACAACTCACTATTGTTAGGGAAATAATTAGTTGTCTGAGAGGATTTAGGTAAGGAGAAGCTGTTATCTACACTTCAGATATATGATGTAAGAAATGTGTTTGGAATGTTAAGATAAATTACATGAAATGGGCTAAAGAGAGTTACTACAGCCCAGTTATACATTTGTTGAAGTTTGAATTTAATATTTGTAATGCTGTCAGTGTCCGTGACACTTCTACTTCCAGTGCAGAGTAAATACAAGAAAGTTATTTGCAGTCCCTTGAATGTACAATTTTGCTGTGTTTTATGATGCAGAAAGAGTATCTTAGATAAAAAAAATAAGGGTGGGGTTTATCTCTGCACATTTCTATAAATTCTAAAGAAAATACAGGATATATCTAGACAACAGACATATTTTGAATATATTTGGTTTAATTGGCACGTTTTTACCATCCCCTCGGGGAGCAGTGGGCTGCCACTGTGCGGCGCCAGGGGAGCAATCGGGGGTAAAGGGTCTTGCTCAGGGACCCAGAGTGGCAGTCTGTGGGAGTTTAACTCAGAACCTCTGGGACTCAAGCTCAATGCTCTAACCACTAGGCCACAAGATTAACAAAAAGTATCTAGTGTGTGTCGTGCTTATAAAATTTGTAAAAATGTAGCAAGAAATACTGCTTTTCTCTTTAGACAGAAGAAACGCGTCCTAACGCTCAAGTCAAGCATAAAGAAATAGGAGCTTGCATATTGCGTAGGACCAATGAAGCTTTGGGCCAATAGTGTCCCTAGGGTTAAAGTTCAAATCAAAGTTCAAATCAAACCTACGCCGTGATTCCATGTTACATTCTTTATAGTATGGGTTGGTACATTTCAACCGGTTGTATATCAAGGTATGTTTCTGTATCATGTTATGAAGCTGAAGCGCAAGTTCAATCGAAGAAACTCATCGCCTGCCTCCATTCAATAAGAGTCCGATCCGCCTCTGATGTGAGCCAATCAGCTATGAACCGCACCTCCATGAAGCCAATCAGCATCCCGCGCTCATCTTAAAAGCAACTTCAAATCCACGTCTCAGCCTGCTAACCAGCAAGCACAAACGGATTGCATGTCGGATTTCGAATCAGATGTCCGATTCAAGACGATAACAACTCATCCTCAAATCCTGCTGCTCATAGGAACGCCATCTAGCCGCGCATCCATCCTCTGCAATCTCTGTATTCGCTCCAGCATATCTTAACCAGCACTGACCTGGATTCGCTCTCTTAGCTGGCCTTCTTCCGCTGTGGCGTCTCATTCCGTCACCCAACCTCTGTTTTCATCAGCTCCGATTCCTGGCGCTATGAACTTGTAAATCCCCGCTTTTCACAAGCGACGTAGACGCCGTCCCAACTCTATCTGAGCTCCGGTCCCGCTCCGCTTAGTAGCCGAGAGGCCCATCCTCCCGTATCGTCCCTGCGCAACTTTCAGCCGGATCCCCTCTCATGCCCGCTCCTAGCAGCTCAAGGTAACATGTATCCACTCATGTTTTCATTCATATTACATGCATTTCGCTCATCATGCTTCTGAACTGTCCGTCTTTTAGGCAGAAGTATCCCATCCATTCTGTTTGTTTTCGTTTTCTTCTTCTTCTGGTTTTGGCGGTTGGCAACAGGCTTGTAGTAGCATTACTGCCACCTACTGGTTGCAGTATGGTTCGTGATGGACTCCATATATCTTCTCTTATTTCATAATTATATCATTCGAATTTAACTCATTGTTCATATTTTCTACAGTCATTTCTTGTCCATAGTATGCTTGATTTTTAAGTGTTAATTAAGTTTGTAAGCTGAAATGTTAACCTTATCATTCTCCTTTAGTTTTTTCCTATTTCTGTGTTCTCTTACTATCTTTGATATGGTAACGTTCTTCACTTCTCCCCTTTATCATCAACCTGCAGGCTGTATTAGCAAATGTCTCAGCATTTTAAATCTCTGATTTTGTCATTCAAAGACTTCTATTGGCAATCCTTCCGCATTAAGTACCTTCAATGTCATTCACGTTCAGTTTAACCGGACAGTAGGGTTGAGTTGTTACTTAACCCATTTTATTTCAGAAGTGCATTTTAAATCCAGCGATTTATACCAATTGTTGTTAAAACCGCTGCAACTCTGGTGCAATTCGGCGTTCGTTTGGAACGGTCTGTACTGGTTCAGACCTCTTATTCATGCTGACCAGGCCACTTTGTCACTCTTGTCATTTCATCGGTCAGTTAATGTTTTGCTAATCAATTACTTCAGGTGTTGTGGAATTATACATGTTAAAGTTATTTAAATGTTGTTTGTAGGCTGTGGGGGATGATTTGAGTATTGGCGATCTTTTAACAGCAATTGCTCATGTATTTTAGGGATTGACATATTTCTTTTCAGGTTCAAGAATTTATTTTAAGATGAACATCTGGAGAGCATCACTGTGGGTGCTGTTGTCTGGTTGATAGTGTTGTGCAATTATACACTGTTTAAAGTTATTTAATGTTTCATAAATAACTCTGTCTGTTGGGTATTGTCTGGTGATGATCGGCTTTTGGGCTGATATCGAGACAATGGTTGAGAGGGATGAATTGGAGCACTGGCTGTCTTTTGACTGTAGAACCTGCACACACAGGGTAAAGGAGTAACAGCTTCTTTTCGGGTTCAAGAAATTAGTAACAGGTAAAATGAACATCCGGAGAGCATCACTATGTGATACTGTTTGCCTGAATTAGCAAAATGTTCAATTGGTGAATCCTCTCTGCTAGGCTGGTGAGACTTGACTGGGCTACTGGGCAAATGAAGATAGAAAGAGGCTAAGGAACTATTTGCAAACAAAACAAAGGACAAACCAGGGTGGTTGATCATGATCAGGATACCCGGTGAATCCTTGTTCACTGAGGGTCTGATTCAAAGAACATGGCATGGAGTTAAGACATTTGCCATGTATTTCAATCCATTTACAATGCGGGACCCAAGTTAAACAGAACATTATTTGTTGAAATAATGGCTCTGCTGCATGTGGTCGGGTCGGAGGCCTGGTGTGAGAACGTTCTCTGAACCGGTTGCGGTCCGATTTGAGCAGGGTTTTTCCTCAGAATTCCACAGCTTTCCGCTCATCTGGGTTCGCTCCTCAGTACAGGCTGAGAAGAAATACACAGAGCTGTTTCGCATGCAGGATCTTTGCTCCTGCTACCGGTTGTGAGGTTAGGACAGCAATTTAGCTCTGTATTTGCCCGGACATGTTCTCCAGGCGATGAGAGCCTCTCAGATGCTGAAGCAGGCAGTCGAGTCTAGCAGACCCAGGATGAAGCGTGGCTGGCCAGGCACCTTTCCCAGCTGCTGGCTTGTGTGTTGGTCAGGGCCGACCAGGCCTCATGGTTTGGCCTTCTTTGTCTGCTCTGAGAGAGCTGCTAAAGAAGTCTGCAGGAGTGAGCTGAAGAAAAGATAACTCTTTGTCTGTGGGGAAAGGTTTTTATTTGTAAGGAGGGTTCTCAGCAGAACCCCTGGTGGGAAGAAAGGCCGTCCAAGCCTTGAGGGTCTCATGTTGCAGCAGGACAGATTTCCTGTTACCTTCCCCATACCACAGTTCAGAATTCAATCCGAGATCAATTATTTATCATGCCGTTATTGCATAACATAAGTTTTCAATTACGGATTCATTTCAACATCATGGAATGAGCTAAATAGCTTAATCCGTTCATGACAGCATTTAGTATGCGTTCGGCAGTTTATGCATTCATGAGTTAAGCAAACCTTATTTGATAAATTATGTCTTAAGTCATGTTACCATCGTCATCCTCTTCATTCATTCATCTTGTGGTCACTTCCTCTCATAGACCTTCCTTTCACTATTCTCAGTTTGTCCTTTCTCAAATTAAACCTGTCGGCCTGCAAATTGAGTTCTAGGTATTGATCTCAACTTGGTTCCAGCATGGCTTCCTGCCTGCAGTTCAGCTTTCTAATTCACAAGATATCAGTCTGATTCCATATCAGTTATTTCCAACCGTCAGCTGCCCTCCTTGCTCGGTCACCTCAATCTCACAAATGCATCATTGCCAGAGTCACGCTTTATTTCCAGGCAGCTCGAGTTCACTAAATTTGTTCTTTCCTTCTTGAACAGGATACTCTGGTTGAGAGCTGCCGTTCTGACCGTCTGGTCTGCTTCTCGCCTGGATCGAAATATATTTCTATAATGCCTTTCTGTCGTGGATGTGTTTAAAAATTTACGGATGCTGCCATCCGTAGGTTTTGGGGGGGGGGTTCTTTATAATTGTTTCACAGATTCCTGATCACTCAAACAATGGGCCATGGTCATCATCATCATGCCTCACACATCGTTCTGATCATCCTTTAATTTTAGCTGCTCAATGCCCTCTCGGCTTTAAGGTAATCTAACTGCAAATACTGGTGGTGGATTGAAACTTTTCACATGTCTCGCCAGACCCTTCATGTTTCACTCTTTCAAATTGAGTTTATCATTCATAATCATCGCAGTCCGTAACTCTCATGCATGTGTCAAGCATTCTGTTATGCATCCTGTCATGCATTCTGTCACCTGTGTTGCATCTTGTCATGATCACTCATTTCTCTATGTGCATCATCTGCAAGACATCTTCCGCAAGAAAGCATAAGCAAGACATCTTCCGCAAGAAAGCATAAGCAAGACATCTTCCGCAAGAAAGCATAAGCTGTCATGATTTGGGTTTTGTCTTGGTTCAGGTTATCCGTTTTATTAGTCAAGTTTCTGCTTTTGGGTTCTTTCTTGTTTTGGCTTTGTTTTAGACGTGTTGTTCTGTTTAGATTAACTGTTATTTACCTGTCACTTTATCAGCTCGGTTTGGTCTCTTCCCAGCAATCTGCCAGCTCACTCAATCTGTTTATCTGTCACTCCCCGAACACTAGTTACCAGCCAATCAGATCTGCTCACCTGTCAACCTCCAGTCACTAGCCAATCAGTTCAGTTCAGTTACCACCTTTCCTTTGATTATTTCCACCTGTCACTTGTAATTAGTCTTCACTCCCGTTCACCTGCTCACTCCCCTATATAGTCCTGCTACAAACATCTGCAAACTGCCAGATCATTAACAAGCCTTCGGTGAGTTTTGTCCAGCATTCTCTTTTTGACTGACCTGTAGATATTACCCTGATTGCCTTTTTGACTTCTGAGCCAGCCTGAACCCTGAACCTGTTTTTCCTGCCCTGTACGATTGCTTACCTGTTTCTCTGACCTGGACCTGCCTTGGGATTTTCTGAGTTTGCCTTATCCTTGTCTGTACTTCTGCCTATTTTGGACTGCCTTTTGTGTACCGGAGTTTGGACTGCCATTTTGACCATTGAGCCTGCTTTTTCCTGTCTTGCTTGTTTAAGAACAATAAAACATCTGAACCCAAAATCTCTGCTTGTCTGGTTGAATACTGGGTCCCTCTGTCTCCGATTCTTGACAGAATGATCTGGCCCAAACCAGACCCATCGCCAGACAAGTCAGGGGTATTTTTTCTTTTTTCTTTTTTTTTTTCTTTTTTAACATGAGCCCGCCGTCGGTCTGCACCTTACTCTCCGGCAGAGCCATGTTGCTGGGAGGCTCACTGGAAGGTTCCAGGCTGGCGATCTGTCCCCCCGGTGTTGGTCCCAGACGTCACCTCTCCAGCAGCAGCAGCAACATGGACCGAAGTCCCGTGCTCCCCAGAGCCGAGCAGTCCACAGTGCCTCCTGGTGGCGTCCGTGACGCCGAGGATCGGGCTCTGGAAAATAAAATAAGGACTTTTGCCCCCATTATTAAGAACCTCAGGGAGGTCCTTGCAACCCGTCCCTCACCGACTCTGGAGAGAGAGTTAAAGGAGGTGGAGGGGCATTATAGATCGGCCCTCCGGTTATTCTACAGCCGACCCACACCGGTCCCAGAGGATCCGGCCATCGTTGGTGCAGCGCAGGCCGTTGTTTCTGCCCAAGAGGATCTGCCATCGGTCAGCGATCTGCCATCGGTCAGCGACGCTGCGACCCAGGAAGGTTTGCAGCCGGCCCGTGACGCTGCGACCCAGGCGGGTTTGCAGCCGGCCCGTGACGCTGCGACCCAGGCGGGTTTGCAGCCGGCCCATGACGCTGCGACCCAGGTGTGTTTGCAGCCGGCCCGTGACGCTGCGACCCAGGCGGGTTTGCAGCCGGCCCGTGACGCTGCAACCCAGGAGGGTCCGCAGCCGGCCCAAGACGCTGCAACCCAGGAGGGTCCGCAGCCGGCCCAAGACGCTGCAACCCAGGAGGATTCACCGTTGGTCTGTGACGTGGGAACCCAGGAGGGTCTGCCACTGGACCACGAGGAAGGGGTTCAGGCAAGCCCTCTTCCAGGCCGCAACTCTGGGGCTCGTCCAGACGACAAGCGTAGTCGTGGCCCTCGTCCAGACGACAAGCGTCGTCGTGGCCTTCATCCAGACGACAAGCGTCGTCGTGGCCTTCATCCAGACGACAAGCGTCATCGTGGCCCCCGTCCAGACGACAAGCATCGGGGGTCTCGGCGAGAAGACAAGCACCCAGAGCCCCATGGAGACTTGGAGATCCCTGGGCCTCTTCTAAAGCTCTTGCCCCCGCACCTTCGGCTAGACAGCCAATTTTCCAAGTGGCTGAACAGACTGTCTTTGTCGGAGGTGTTGGAGGGGCTCCTGCTGAGGTTCCTGGTTTCCAAGAGTCTGCCTAAACCTGAAGCCTGTAGCCCGGGGCCTCCTGAAGCCAAAGCCTGTAGTCCGAGGCCTCCTGAACCTGAAGCCTGTAGTCCGAGGCCTCCTGAACCTGAAGCCTGTAGTCCGGGGCCTCCTGAACCTGTAGCCAGGCCCCGTCTGAACCTGTAGCCTGTAGCCAGGCCCCGTCTGAACCTGTAGCCTGTAGCCAGGCCCCGTCTGAACCTGTAGCCTGTAGCCAGGCCCCGTCTGAACCTGTAGCCTGTAGCCAGGCCCCGTCTGAACCTGTAGCCTGTAGCCAGGCCCCTCCTGAACCTGTAGCCTGTAGCCAGGCCCCTCCTGAACCTGTAGCCTGTAGCCAGGCCCCTCCTGAACCTGTAGCCTGTAGCCAGGCGCCTCCTGAACCTGTAGCCTGTAGCCAGGCGCCTCCTGAACCTGTAGCCTGTAGCCAGGCGCCTCCTGAACCTGTAGCCTGTAGCCAGGCGCCTCCTGAACCTGTAGCCTGTAGCCAGGCGCCTCCTGAACCTGAAGCCCATAGCGAGGCGCCTCTTTTAGCTTATAGTCCAGCGCCGTCTCCAGCCTTTAGTCCGGCGCCAGGTTCTGCTCTTTCTCTCTCCAGGCGTCGGTTCCTGAAGGTCCTGTTCCGACCGCCGGCCTCCGAGGTTGCTGGTCCGCCGCCGGCCTCCGAGGTTGCTGGTCCGCCACCGGCCTCCGAGAGACCTGCTCCGCCACCGGCCGCCGGACATCTTTGTCAACCGGGGCCGTCCTACAGGACACCCGCCGGATTACCTGTCTTACAGGGGTCGTCCTTCGGGACGTCCGCCGGAGAACTTGACACGCCTAGGCCGTCCGCCGGAGAACTTGACACGCCTAGGCCGTCCGCCGGAGAACCTGACACGCCGAGGCGGTCCTTCGGGACGTCCGCCGGAGAACCTGACACGCCGAGGCGGTCCTTCGGGACGTCCGCCGGAGAACCTGACACGCCGAGGCGGTCCTTCGGGACGTCCGCCGGAGAACCTGACACGCCGAGGCGGTCCTTCGGGACGTCCGCCGGAGAACCTGACACGCCGAGGCCGTCCTGCGGGACGTCCGCCGGAGAACCTGACACGCCGAGGCCGTCCTTCGGGACGTCCGCCGGAGAACCTGACACGTCGAAGAGGTTCCCCAGAAGCCCTCCGTCCTGTACCACCCTCCACCCACCCGGTCTAGTCTGTTTTGGTTTATTATTTGCCTGGTTTAAAGGACGTCTGGTATCCGTCCTTGAGGGAGGGGCTCTGTCATGATTTGGGTTTTGTCTTGGTTCAGGTTATCCGTTTTATTAGTCAAGTTTCTGCTTTTGGGTTCTTTCTTGTTTTGGCTTTGTTTTAGACGTGTTGTTCTGTTTAGATTAACTGTTATTTACCTGTCACTTTATCAGCTCGGTTTGGTCTCTTCCCAGCAATCTGCCAGCTCACTCAATCTGTTTATCTGTCACTCCCCGAACACTAGTTACCAGCCAATCAGATCTGCTCACCTGTCAACCTCCAGTCACTAGCCAATCAGTTCAGTTCAGTTACCACCTTTCCTTTGATTATTTCCACCTGTCACTTGTAATTAGTCTTCACTCCCGTTCACCTGCTCACTCCCCTATATAGTCCTGCTACAAACATCTGCAAACTGCCAGATCATTAACAAGCCTTCGGTGAGTTTTGTCCAGCATTCTCTTTTTGACTGACCTGTAGATATTACCCTGATTGCCTTTTTGACTTCTGAGCCAGCCTGAACCCTGAACCTGTTTTTCCTGCCCTGTACGATTGCTTACCTGTTTCTCTGACCTGGACCTGCCTTGGGATTTTCTGAGTTTGCCTTATCCTTGTCTGTACTTCTGCCTATTTTGGACTGCCTTTTGTGTACCGGAGTTTGGACTGCCATTTTGACCATTGAGCCTGCTTTTTCCTGTCTTGCTTGTTTAAGAGCAATAAAACATCTGAACCCAAAATCTCTGCTTGTCTGGTTGAATACTGGGTCCCTCTGTCTCCGATTCTTGACATAAGCAAGACATCTTCCACAAGAAAGCATAAGCAAGACATCTTCCGCAAGAAAGCATAAGCAAGACATCTTCCGCAAGAAAGCATAAGCAAGACATCTTCCGCAAGAAAGCATACGCAAGTCATCTTCCGCAAGAAAGCATCTCTGCTCACTTCTCCTTGTTCATTTCTTTCATTTCATTCACCTAATCATCTCCCATTCAAATCACTATCCCGTCACACTGCCTTATGAGCATACAGACGCTCTGACCTCGGCATTTTTGGGGGGAACATCCCTGTTCTCATACATCTACTTATGCATATTAAAGTATAATTCAGCATTAATGTTCCTGCCGCGGTCTGAGCGCCAAAGACTTAAAATATTGTGTCAATAAAATCCTTCTAATTGCCATTTCTTTCTCTGTGAGTTTTTCAGATTGAAATGAAGCTGAAGCGCAAGTTCAATCGAAGAAACTCATCGCCTGCCTCCATTCAATAAGAGTCCGATCCGCCTCTGATGTGAGCCAATCAGCTATGAACCGCACCTCCATGAAGCCAATCAGCATCCCGCGCTCATCTTAAAAGCAACTTCAAATCCACGTCTCAGCCTGCTAACCAGCAAGCGCAAACGGATTGCATGTCGGATTTCGAATCAGATGTCCGATTCAACCCACCCCCAACCCCTTCTCCACCATCGTAGCTGAGTTCATCTAGCTTCCAAGACGTTCCTCCATCCTCAACCCATCAGAGTGTTTTCTCCCATCAGTCTTCAGCACTCCCTATCACCTCGTTATTGGTCTGGCAGAAGACCACCATGTTGGGCCTGGTTCTGCCAGAGGTTTCTTCCCAAAGGGGAGTTTTTCCTCTCCACAGTCGCTTCAAGCTTGCTCATCATGGACAGTTCATGCAAACCTGTGTTTATCCAGTTGGACATCTATCTTAAACAGATCCCCATATGGACTGAACAAACTTCTTCTATCTCCACTCCACCACCAGTTTCAGACCCGGGGGGGAACATCCCTGTTCTCATACATCTACTTATGCATATTAAAGTATAATTCAGCATTAATGTTCCTGCCGAGGTCTGAGCGCCAAAGACTTAAAATATTGTGTCAATAAAATCCTTCTAATTGCCATTTCTTTCTCTGTGAGTTTTTCAGATTGAATTAAATCCGTGCCCCATGTGCCCTCTTTTAACTTTTTGGAGGAGCACCTGCCCCTCCAACGGTCTCTGCACGTCCCTGCTGCACGTCACTGGTCAGGTTTCTCCAGAGCCCTGCTAGTGGCCTGATTATTTTACTCAGGTGTGTTGAAGCAGAGTAACAATGACAGGAATTGAAGACCCCTACACACAGAGAAAGTGTGAGATTTCAGTGAGAGAAAATCCCAAAAATTCAGCGTCAGAAATTTTGAATATCACATTAGATTAGACAGATCAAAAAAGCACAAATGTCAGGACTCTGAAAAGTATGTCCATTTCTATGCCCTCACTACTTGGTTGGGCCTCCTCTTGCATGAATTAGTGCATAGGTGCGTGCCATAGCATAGAGGCAATTACACCTACGCAGTGCCTGTGGCATAGAGGCAATGAAGCCCAGATTGCTTTGATAGCTGCCTTTAAGTCATCTGCCTTGGACATCAGCTCGCAAAGGACATATATAAAAGTTCCAGGACTCAGGCCCTTAAGGATTTCAGTTTGGGACCACTGGTTTAAAGGCTCAGGAGACCTTTGCAGGTGTTTTGAGTTAATAAGGTGATTAGGGTGTGACACCATGAGTTTCAAACAACTTTTTCACAGTGTTCTAATTTTCTGAGAGACTAAATTTTGGGGTTTTCATAATCTGTAAAACTATAATCTATAAACCTCAAATTTACATGAAGCAAAAATTGAAATATCACTCTATGTTTAATGATTCTATATATAAGTTTCATTTTTTGAGATGACTGGCAAAAAATATTGCACTTGTACGCAATATAACAAACAAATCTATACCAGAAACATATAGAGTATGAAATACTGTAGGACGGACATGATTTGGAATAGATAATACAGTGATGTAAAAGATTTTTCTCAGACATAATGTGGAATTATATATTTTTTCAGAAATCATAGATTTTTCATCTAAAAGTCATATGTAGAGAGGTATCCCCCACCCTTTCCAATCTCAACTGACTGACCTTCAGTTCCTTCAAAACTTTAAAATAAAATATGGTCAGAGCCTGAAAAGTCTGACTGATCTTTATTACTTGTTTTAACTGTAAAGGAACAAACACTGAAGCCATGCTAATTGTCTATTTTAAATGTAAAGTAACACAACATTTAGTTAATACTCTAAGCAACACACTAAGACTGGATCATAGGCAAGCTTTTAAAATTGTCAGCCGATTTTCAAAGGCTGAGAGACGCCACATGTAATGATAAAAATTATAAATACAACAAGTTTGCTCCGTCAAACGGCAAACACAACAAAACACGCAAAAACAGATATCACTCAGGAACATTCGAGTGTCAGATGGGAAATGTTGCAAAAGCTCTCAAGATTAAACATGCGTTCAGAGTAAAAAACATGGATGACAAGGAAAAACAATGCCGATAGTTTGTGGAATAATTTTAACAGAGAAAAAACATCAAAAAGGAGTTGGTTAAAGGAGTGGAAACAGCACGAACAGGGGCTCTACATTTGCTGCACTATATGGAGGCAAGTTGTGTTTTTCTTTCACTGCATGAAAAGTGTGATTTTCGTCACTATGCGGCACTGTAGATTGTCGTGGAAGTTCAGGTTAACGGCTGTTCACGGTAATTTGCAGGCAACACCGAAAACTGCCGTGAATTGTCAGAAATTGTCGTGGGCCTTGCTTGGCGTGGTCCCCCCATGACCCCCCCTCCTCCTAATTCTAGTGGAGGCTTTAACATGTAAATGAAAATGCTGTGAGCTATACAAATGCAAATCAGGGTTGCAGGGGGAGTTTACCCATGTCTCGCATTCAACTCCCCTTCAACTCCTCTTGGACGCGATCTACAACTTTCAGCCAGTCCGCAGACTGACGAGAAGAAACTGCTGATTGCTATCAGTGGACTGTCTCATATGAGTCAATCGGTACTGAAGCAATGCCAAGAGCGTGGAAATGTTCAAGTCAGAAGTTTTGGTTGGGTCATTCAGGTTAAAGTAAATGAAATGGGGTTTAATGAACTAAAAATAAGTCCCACTTTAATGGAGAGGTATAGTGAGGATTTAACTATATATACAGATGCATCTAAACTAACTGATAAAAGAATGGGTGTTGCTTATGTCATTCCAAAATTAAACATTAAAGTTGGAAAAAGAATGAGTGATGATTTAGCAGTTTACACAGCGGAATTGATTGCTGTGTGGCTAGCTTTGCTTTGGGTGGAGGTCAATAGGCCAAGGAAGGCAAGCTTCAGATTCCAGCTCAGCTTTAATCAGTATTAAAACATTTCAGTCAAAATCAAGGCAAGACATTGTGTATGATATACTGCAAGCTGCAAATAATCTAATAAAGTCAGGAATTAATATAACTCTGGTATTGTACCAGCTCATACAGGAGTAATAGGTAACGAGTTAGCAGATAAAAGTGCTAAGCAAGCAGCTAGACATTCTAATATAGATGTTGAAGTGCACTACAGCAAAGAAGAAATTAAAAGTATGGTCAAAAACATAGTTAAGGGTAAATGGCAAACATTATGGGACGGTGGGCAGACTGGAAGACAGTTCTATAATATTCAGAATAAAGTGGGAAAGAGCAGAAATACAAACAGAAGCAAGGAGGAGGAGGATGTATTTTCTAGAATGAGGTATGGACACACACGTCTAAATAAAACTTTGTTAATAATGAAGAAGCATGCTGATGGCAACTGAATTCTGTGGTAGTCCAGAGACTATAGAGCATGTTATTGTACACTGTAATAAATATCAGGAAGAAAGACAAAGACTAGTCTTACAATTACAAGGAGAACAGATGAGGCTAAACTTAGAAGAAATTCTGCAAAAAAACACAGGGGAAATGAGTGTAAACTATGTAATTGGCTTCCTGAGGAATACAGGACTAATTAAAATAATTTAGTATGATCTTTTTGTTTGTTTTTGTTTTGATTGGTTTGTTTCGTTATGTTTGTTTGTGTGTTTGTTTGTTTTATTTGTTTGCAACCTATTAGGGAAGGTTAGACTCCAGTACCACACTCCAGTCCAGTTGGTGGCGGTAATGCACCATTAAAGTTAGTTGCCAACCGCCATAAAAACCGAAAGAAGAAGAAGAAGAAGAAGAAGAAGAAGAAGAAGAAGAAGAAGAAGAAGAAGTGGACCGTCTCGTCAGCTAATAGTGCCGATATGAATGAGCGGTTCAAACTGCAGAATTCGGTAAACTCCAGGTTGCTGTCCATAGAGGACAAGTTGGCGGCTCTGCAGTCGAACAACTGTGCGGGAGAGACTAACTCTAAGAAGAGAAGACGGGTGCAGAATCCCAAGCTTAGGTAAGAATATGTTCGGTGACTGCTAGCTAAGCTAAAAGTAGCCTAGCCTACAACCAAATCTAAGATTAGCCTAGTAGCCTTGCAAAAGAACAAGCTTTATTAAAGTGTATTTTCATTTACAGGAAGCAGTATGCCGTCTTCACAACTCGGAGACAAATTGCAGGCGCTATGAAACGGAGCGAGGCGGTGACCTCCTATTTGCTCGGAGCTATGTCTGCAATTCCATATTTACACGATGTTGATAAAGACGACATTATCTGTAAGTGACTTGTTTTTACTGCTTCTCCTTCCTTGTTTAATGTTATTGTGACTTGCGTTTGATTTTTATTCATACCACTTTCATTTGTTTTCCAGCCTGGCGAAGAAGATGGCGTGGTCTCTGGATGGATTGGACGGCCGCCGCCATTTCGTAGGCCGTTGTTTCCCCCGTGTCGGGAGCGCACTTTGCAGCCGTTTTCCCGGCGCTTCTAGTTGATTTCTCGGTAAAACAAATCCTATAATCATGTCTAGGTTGTAACATTCAGTTTAATCGGCAGCTGTTTACAAAATTGTAAAATAAAAATAAACGGTCTTTCATACATCTCCCGAAAACTTTGGGAAATAAAGAGCAAATGTTTTTAAATTCTCAAAAATTATGTGTGATAGCATGTAGTATACTAGAAATTTCCTTAATCCAGTAAACTGTCATATTTTATATTACAAAGGGATGTACTGGGAAGTCTACACTCTTGTGTTTTCAGGAAGTCTTAGGCTGTTTCTCAATTCACGAGAACGCGCTCGCATTCTCGTGAATTGAGAAACAGCCATAATGTTTGTGTCCTGCTATCAGCCATCCCATCCTCCTCTTTCAGCAATGTAAAATCATAAATACACAGTAGGTGCTGGAATAGTGTTTTATTGCTTACTTTTATTTGTCAGGTTAAAGTGACAAAAGTTGGAAAAAGACCGTTTATCTTGCCATTTATAACACAATACAGCGTAAGAAGACCTAGTTTATTTATTTTTATTCTACAATTTTGTAAACAACTGCCGATTAAACTGACTGTTACAACCTTGACATGATTATATGAGTTGTTTTACCGAGAAATCAATTAGAAGCGCCGGGAAAACGGCTGCAAAGCGCATTCCCGACACGGGGGAAACAGATTTTCACGGGGGAACAGAATTGCGCACAACACCGGGTCTCTCTGAACTCTGTGTGAAGCTGCAGTCCCGGTTAGAGGCGACGCCGAAGTACAGAGCCACGCACAGTAGACGTCTGCACATCGGACCTGCCTCAGAAAGAACGCTGCCAGCAGTTACCTACAACCCCGAGGAGGCAAACGGACAGTTCACGGGGTTGTAATTTTTGGATCCTCGCGTTGTATATAGGTGTTTGTTTTAATAAAGCTCTTTCTTTGCATAAACATCTTCCTGGCAAATGTTCATTTCCTGTATAAATTCATTCATGTCCTTGATGGTAGCCTAATTATAGTGTAGTAGCCTACATAGGATAACATGAATATACAGCATAATATGAATGAATAAATAAATAAATATATATATAATAAATATATATAAATAAATGTATATATATATGTAAATAAGTTATTGGGGATCTGCCAACCAATCAGGAGTGATTTTACTTGTTTGAAAGAAGTGGTTCCATCCAATACTCAGTAAGAACGTTCAAGCCTGGCCTGGCCACGTGTGGTTTTGCTGCCAATCAGGAGCGATTTTACTTATTTAAAAATAGTGGTTTCAGCCAATACTGAGTAGGTTATTCAAGCCAGACCTGGCCAGCCGCGCGGGTTCGCTGCATTCATATGCTAATTAGGGCCATTAGTACAGCTGATCGCTCTCCACATACGTCAGAGTCCGGTTCCGACAATTTGTGGCACTGAAAACGGCAACAAGCGCGGGTTGCAAATTGTCGTTAACTGCCGAAAATCAGGGAGATCTGCGGTAGTTTACGGGGACGAAAATCTCACTTTTCATGCAGTGTTTCTCTGGGTTTCCCTCACCTTGCTTTCTGATTGGCTACGTGTCACATTCAACGGGCTGCATGCTCGTTTGTAGTCGGGGAACACCCCACATGCTAGGGTATCGTAACCTGACAAAAGCCAGCTGTATGTCGCTCCGCCTAGCTCCACTCATACATCTGGGACACCGCCATAGAAATTGCCTTTACAGAAGGCTGGGCCTTATCAAAAATTCTTGCATATGATTGGATAAGCCACTTGTCTGTCATCTTTATTGACGTGCTATTTCAACCACTCACACCGAAGCTAACCCGTGACGCTGATGATAGCGACGCAGGAAAAAAAAAAAAAAAAATAATAATAATGTGTTTGCGGCTCTAGTGGCATGCGTTTTATTGACAGTGAGCTGACAGGAAGAGGGGGGAAGACAGGCGGCAAAGCGCTGCGGGTCGGAGTCGATTCCGGGCCGACCGCGTTGAGGACTAAAGGCCTCCAAATATGGTTAGCGCTAACCGCTCCGGGGCGAGTCCGCGTCTGCACGTCCGCTGGCCCCGGAAAACAAAACTTGCCAAATCCGGTCGGGAGAAGGGCGAAAACATCGTTTCCACCAACAAAAGACTTCAGAGGCGTTCTCTGATGTTCTTTTAATGAAACAATATTAGGTAGATTGGACAACACGGAAGAAATAGCAGCATCAATGTTAATGCTTGCTTCCTCGACGAGCCGCCATTGCTATCAAAACAGTCTCACGTCATGGTCGCGTCTCCACTACGTCACATCTATGAAACTCCAGCCCTGCGTCCTGATTGGCCAGACCATAAATTTGGTTGGAGAAATCAGTCTCTAACGGCGGTGTCCCAGATGTATGTGAGTGGAGCTAGGCGGAGCAACATACAGCTGGCTTTTGTCAGGTTAAGGGTATCGGGCCTAGACAATCCAACATGTTGAATATCCCTGATTTGAGGTCAGAGCAGTCCCGACATTCTTCTGAACGGACCAGTTCATTCTTAACACACCACACACGGCAGGAATATCTCTTAAGATTATCTTTGGAGCCACCCCGATAGTCGGGTGTGTTGGAAGGAGAAGACCAGGGCAAAAATCAAGTAATTTATCCTGCCTAAGCCATGCTTATTATCTAGTTTAACGGAAAGGAATAAAAAATGTAGTTACATCAAATGAATGATTTGGTAAACAAATCTTTTGAACGAATCAAATTCATTTACTGATTCTAGTGATTAAGTACACTCAAAAGAATTGCTGTTCCCATCACTAGTGATCACATGCTCAGCTGTTTGTCCTCAACCCTGTTGCCATTTTATAAATTACTTAAACTAATGATATCCAGTGCTGTTTAATTTTATACCATCATGCCAGTTAATCTTAGACTGATAATACAATATGCCTCTGCCTTCTTTTGTACAAAGCACATCGAACTCTGAATGAATCCAAATGATTAAACCAAATGGTTCTTTAATGGTTGTTTTTTGCAAAGCTCCTAATTGGGAATTCATATTTTTCACTGTGTGTTTTTTAGCACAGTCAAAGCCTGTGTAAGGCAAGGTCAGGCTACTCCAATTAAGTGCATCATAATACCAGGCAAGCCATACAGAGGGACAAATACATCTCCTTTTTAAACAGCATCTTCGGGAGTGAATGGGAAGCATGATTGGGAAAGTTGGAAAAAAATAGACAGGCAGAGATTACGACTGCTGCACTCTTCTCACTGTTTGGGAAAAAAGGGAAGACAATGAATGAAGTGAACAAATGCTGAAAGGATTTTGAGCCATTTGGGAAGCTGAGCAGAAATAGCCCGGTTTAAAACTGCTCACATCTCTGCAATATTAATTCTTGACATTCCTCAGCTAGATTCACTGTGGCATTATTAATGTGTGAAGAGATGACATAGTAGAGATTGGGTGATGATGACATTCAGTGTGAAAAACACTTCCTGTGCACACTCGCTGTCTGTTTGACAGGCTGACAGGGTGCCTGCCGTCTGCTCCTTACATTTCCACCTATTTTCATGGAAATTAAAATCTGGCTACCACCACTTCTCAAAATGTAGTAATGTAAATGGAGTTCTGCTTGAGATTGATTGTGTGCCAATAAGACTGAAATTGACTGACTTAAGCAAACACTGAAAAGCAAATTAGTTGACTGATGACACAAAGAGGTAATGGATTTGTTCATAGATTTTCTAATTAGAAAGTTGTAGATATATGAGTTTGTAGCCTTGTTTCCCTTTAGGGATTAATTTAGAGATGGAGTTACATGCACAGCTGTTTTACATAAAAATGAATCCTGTTTTATCAACAGAAATTTCCCATTAAATCTTGCTTTTTATGTTTGCTTTAATACATTAAAAACAAAATAACTCAATGGCTTTTTGGAGTATTTTGTGAAATACCAACATAAGCATGCATAATATGAAGTGAAAAAAAAGACACCAGCTCAGGATGCACACAGACACAAATAACATACAACACAATCACACAACATACATAATATTTCCACACTTTATATAAATATACATGAAATCAGTTGATTGCACAGACCAAAAACACTTCCTGAGAAGATCCGTGTCTGAGTCCAAAATGTCCAATCTTTCTCGATTGGAGGCAAACAATATGGATCACTGTGCTGTTGCATGAAATGTTAAGCCTTAATTTAAAGAACTGGACAATTAGACATTTCCTGAGAAATTAGTGTGTGCAAATAGTGTTGCTGTAATATGTTACAGACCACAGTTTTTGATTTAATGTTTCTGAAGCGTTTACCTGATGGAGGGTCAAACAGTGCATTGCCTGGGTTGTTGGGATCAGTGGCAATGTGTCTGGCCCTTCCCTGGACGTCTGCAGCATAGACCATGTCCAGATCTCATAAAAAGCATCCCACAATCCCCTCACACCAACCGTGTCAGATTCTTCCTCTCATGCACTGTGCAGCTCCCATACCTCACTGTTATGCTGAGACACAAAATGTTTTCTATGGTTGCTCTCTAAAGGTTTTTTTAACAGTTTAGTGGAACGTCCAGTCCGTTTCGGTTTCCTGAGGAAGAAGAGCCATTGTTGTGCCTTCTTCCTCAGGTGGGAGGTGTTCACAGTCCTGCAGAGGTTGGAGGAGATGTGAATGCCCAGGAACTTTATGTTGTCCACACGCTCCACCACCTCCCCCTGTATGCAGAGAGGAGCATGTTCAGTCTTCCTGGACCTCCTGCAGTCCAGGATGAGGTTGTTCCTGGGGCACCGCTATCTCTATTGCGAAGATTGTAGACCTCCTCTCTGTTGTGGGTCTCATCATTGTAGGAAATAAGACCGACCACAATGGTGTTGTCCACAAACTTCACAACCATGTTTGTAGGGTGTATAGCAGAGCAGGGTGAAGATACTAGGGCTTTCTACTGCTTGGAGGGCCAAAGCCTGGGCTTGTAGTCCATGATGGTCCTCTCCACATGTTGTGTGGGTTATTCCTGTTGAAGTGTTCCTTAATGTGCTCCTTGTATCTGTGCTTTGGCTTCTGGATGCCTTTTTTGAACTCACTTCAATCCCTGTCGTGCACTGTGCTCTCTACCCATGGTTTCTGGTTTGGAAACATTCTGATTGTCTTTGTGGATAGGACAGCATCAGCACAGAAGTAAATATAGGACAGCACTGATGAGTTATAATCATCCAGATCAACGCCCTCTTTAAACATCCCCCAGTCTGTGTTCAAAGCAATTGTGTATGTAATGAACGGAGGCTGGATCCAGTATACTACCAAGACAAGGTCAGTGATGTTTAAATGCTGTTTATTAAAAGAGCGTGAGCACAGCAACTCGTGGAGCTATCATCTGCGCTAGGACAGGAACCCTTGGAGGCAGAGACAGCAGGTTAGTGATCTGAAAGACTAACGTGCAGAGGAGCAAGATCACTAACCTCGAGTGTTGTAACCGGGGGCTCAGAGTGCTGGCTCATGATGGGAGAACAGGGCCGGAACTCACAGGTCCGGGGACCGGCGGGGCTTTGCGGTGCCGGCAGGCAGACAGATCGTTTCTAAGAGCTTGGAACATATGGTTTCTGTTTTGCTACCACAGCTAAAGCAATGGAGTTTGGACTGCATGAATGACATCTGCGTTAACTGTTTTGTAAAAGGGCCTGGAAAATGTGTCAAACCAATGAGAATGGGTTAACTCATTTGCAAGAGGTGTCTTTTCCTCTGCTGAGGTGGTGATGATGAAAACTTCTTCAAACAGGTCAAAGCAATCAACAAAAACTGTAAATGGTCTGCACTTAACTGCCAGATGTTCCAGATCAGGGGAGCAGAAGGTTCCGATCACTTTTGCAGCTGTGCACCAATTGTTGTGGATGTATATTGCCAAGTCAACACCTTTGCTTCTCTCTGCTGCTTGGATCCTGTTGGCTGAACAAGGAGCGGCCTGCTAGCTGCAATACGACATTGATGGTGTTGTCATCCAGCCACATCTCTGGGAAGATCATTAACCAGCTGTCCATCTTATGTGTGGGGATTCTCACCAGGATCTCGGCATGTTTGTTGGTGAGTGATCTACAATGGCCAGGGGAATACTAGGCAGAGCTGGTCTATGTTGATTAGCCTGTAGCCTGGTGTATAGCTGCCACAGCATGTTTTCCTTTTAAGCTCTAGGTCTCAGAGGCATGAGGAGAGGGGCTTCTGTTG
This sequence comes from Fundulus diaphanus, assembly GCA_037039145.1. Taxonomy (NCBI): domain Eukaryota; kingdom Metazoa; phylum Chordata; class Actinopteri; order Cyprinodontiformes; family Fundulidae; genus Fundulus; species Fundulus diaphanus. Next base: position 44,875,793 of record CM073133.1, read on the forward strand.
CTCGTTGCAGGTTCAGGTGAAATAAAGTCCAGTTTTGGCGGTCAGTACGATCCACAGATTCCAAGATGTATCCTCAGTTCTTGCAGCTCTTCTCTCCAATATTAGATTACAGCGAGGAGTGGTGATAACCTGGGTGCGATTTTCTGGGGGGGATGGGGGGGATTTACCCTCCCTCTGTTTGTGATGTCCCCCCATCTGGTCATTCATGTTTTATCCCTGGGGGGGATACATTCCTCCCCCCTCTGATCTGAATAAGTAATATTATCAGGGGTTAAAGTTCTCCGTCACTGCGACGGATTTCTGTCATTTGGAAAATGAGCGCAAAATGTTCCGTGTAGACTTTTTATTCAAGATTTTAAACAGAAGCTGCACTCAACAAATGAAATCTGGCAGAGCCAGGACATTAGCCAATCAGAAAGAGAGTAGGGCGGGTCTTTGCAAAGCGGACCTCTGCCAGTCTGAGTTTTATCGGTGTTCAAACATTTTAACTTTTGGAAGAACATCTCAAACTGGCCACAGATGGTATCAATGAAAGTAGTGGTCGTCAAAGGTTTTCTTTGGATTTATGCGAACCACCAGGTCAGAAAGTTTAGCGGATAGAACAGCTGACCCTAACCCTCGGTAAGTGTGTCTGTCGCTGCTCTTGGAGTTAATTAATGAGTTACTTTCACCTGTGGCCATGTCGCCTGTCAGTGTTTACTCCCTCGCTTCCAGTAATTTAGCTGATAAACGCAACGACTAACCAGGGATCTCCCCATGATTCACTGTTATGTTTTATTTAAAACTGAAAGAGTAATGCTCTAGCTCGGCTAATTTAGCATGATGCGCTTTTTTTTTTGAAGAAGAAGGGTCGGAATGTGAAATGATGTCCTGGTTGTCATAAATATTATTCCACCTGCGCTTTTCTGTAACAAAGAAGGCAGAGCTGCAGTCAGAGCGGCTGTCAGTCAATATGCAGCGGTGTCCACCTCATGAGCAGCTGAACTCATTAAATAAAATGACAAGGATTTTGATGCATACAGATTATTAAGGAAACTACATAAAAAATAAAACAAATAAACTGCAGCTACAACATGGACTGGAGAACGGGTTCTAACTGTGTGAGACCAGAGAAAGGCGATTCTCAGAGAGTTTTTGTAGTTATTCGTTATTTTTACACGGAGTGGAGCGCAATGTGAAGCGACACTGTAGCGAGTCGCACCAAACATGTGAAAAAGCCTCCTGCAGAACTATGGACTCATTTTACTCCAACCCAAAAACACCTGCCAGACAGACAAGCTAAACCAGGCAAGATTACCTTAAACAATATTTAACTTAACGCAGAAGTTTAATAACATTTTTCTAATGAAAAATTTTCATCTTTAAAAGCAAGTTACGTTTTTTTCTGATAAACTTTTTTTTACTAAACTTTTTAAAAATTGGATTGTCTATACCTGCTTTTACGTACAGGTGTTACGTCATCCCGTATCTGATTGGAAAATTCAGCTTGACGTAACACAGGGTCGCGGAGGAGCTGTTGACCATCTCCAGCAGTCAATGAGCGAGAGGTGGGGACACAGAGTCCATCCTGGACATGTCATTGGGCTAAAATATAACCGTTTTTATAAACTTTAAAAAAAGTGAATGCCTTTTTATAAACTCATGAGTTGTGATAATTAATTGGTGAGCAATAACGGGCAAAGCAGAGACTGATTATTGTAATGTGCGATCTGTGTCAAATTAAAATGTATGATCTCATGATAGTGTTGGTTATGTGTCCCTCTTTGTCCATGGCTGTTGTTAGTCTTGTATGATCATAGGATTGATTTATATTGAATGTGACAGTGGAGTTAATGCACAGGTGTGAAGAAGATGATGTAATGATGCAAGCTGCTGTCTTTTGAATTAGCTGCAGTTTATGGAGGGTTTTGAAATTGTAAAGTGGAAAGGTGAGTGGACTGTGGAACAGTTTGACAAAAGTGTGAAGGAAGAACTTGCTTGATGCTGCAAATATGAAAGTTAACCAGGTGATGTTATGGATGTGGAAAGTGAAGGAGATTATGGAGAGGGCTGTCAAGGATGGCGCCAAGGCTCTGCAGCTGGAAGGTGGGAGAGATACAGGAATTATCAATGGAACTACCAGATTTGGTTAAAGTGGACTTTGCACAATAAGCGAATGAGGTTACTAGGGTGGCATGACGTCCACGGCCCCGGGAATATATGGGCTGACTTTTGCTTTAACCCCTGAATATTATGGATTTTTCAAAATTTATATTAATACATGTCTTGTGTCCTTCACATTTGTAAATTTAATTTTTTGTTTGTTTTTAAAGAGTATTATTACATTTTCTGCTCAAAGTGGTTAAAGTAAACTAATACCCACTCCCGAGTCGTGACAGTAGATGGCGCAAGTTTAAAAACAATAGTCTAACCTACTGGATCTAGCTAGCTACCTGAAAGAGCACCTGCTGGCTAACCATTATTAATAAAACTTTTATTCATTAATAAAACTTTGGAAATGATCCCCCCCTCTGTTTTTTTTGCAAATCGCACACTGGTGATAACACAAACAAAAACGCAAAGACAACCAAAGAGCCGATGAGCTTGGCCAACTGCAGCTGTCTACACCACCATTATAGCCTCCCGTCTACCCATGTATGTCTTTCTCTTGATGGGCTGTACTGAAAGGAAAATTTCCCCACGGGGGACAAATTCATTATATATATATATATATATATATATATATATATATATATATATATATATATATATATATATATATATAAATGTATTGCAACTTCCCAGGTAGTTTCTATATAAGCTTTAATGTATAGTTGCCATGACAGAATCCTTGGTTACTGATTTATTGCTGAAAAACAACATTGGTTCACATTGGGAAACTTTCACTCTCTCTGACTCAGCTGCTGAGTGAGGCCTCAGTGGACACACCTAAATGGGTGGCGGCACCACTAAGTTTTAGTGGGCTTATTCGGAACTGGACTCCACAGAGAAAATGCACAATTAATGCCAGGGTGAATTAAGCCCCTGAAAAAAGAGTTTTATTATAAAAAGTTATGCGGGTCTCGTTATTATAGTTTGCTTTTTGGGGTGAACTGATTTTTGTGGTGTGATGCATTTTGCTGCCTGGTGTAGATAGATGCAGTCTTGTAATAAATGAATGAACATTAACAAGGCTATGAACAATCCTCTGTTGTTTATAAAGAGCCTAAAGTGTACTAAAAATATATCTTAAATCATTAAACCACTGCCACCAGTTTCAGTTAGTGCTATTTAGCAGAATGCAGCCATGCTTCCATGAAGATTAGGCACAACATCTAAATGGCTCAGCAGAAGCAGAACACTGTCACTTAAATACCCTTTATTCCCTATTCAGATGCTTGCTTTTAACATCAGCAAGTTGTCTTCACAACATCTAGATATTTAAATGTGCTTAGAGTAAACAGCTGAACATTCTCTGAGAGCAGTGATTTCAATATTTTATATCTTATGCCTGGGGCTGTATGCATTTGCAGAAGTTGTTTTTATGTCCCTTTAACATCTAATAAACAAGAATTTAGAATGATAGAAAAATAAGGACTGCTAACTTTTTTCTCCATGTCTGTATCAGAGGAACTACTATTACCCTCAGGATGTAAAGAGTCTATCCCAGAACAAATGGATTCCACAGGAGATGTTTCTTCCTTATACGTGCATAAGATGAATAAAGAGCTAGAAGAGGATGACTCTGAACTAGAGGCTTTAAATACAGCATGTTTCAGTCCTTCATGTTAAGGTGATGAAGAAACAGCCAGTAAAATCATAAGGGGTCTTTGCCTCGATATTAAGGGTGATTCACCATCAATGTTTCCTCGAAGCTGCGTTCATGCGCAGTTGCGCACTGAATCTGGATGCAGCACACACAGCAAATCTATACTGCGCAGTAAATAAAACCCAAGCTGAACTGTAAACAACATAATAATAAACCAAGTAATTTTGTACCGTTTTGCAATTCTGGTGAGATGGTGTTCCATGTTCCCACTCTATGTGCTCCAGGTGCTGATCAGAGAGCACCACTGATTGATGGGTGGGGCAGACGCCTTTATAGTTGGGCAGGTTGCAGTGTGGGTCTTTGTTCTGGGCCCCGTTTCAGAAAAATGAAATGAATAGAATAAAAGAATAAAAAGAATAAAATTAAACTGTATGAAAATACAGTTTAATCAGCTGAGGTTAAGTTACAAGTTTTCTAATGTTTAACCGTATACTCAACTAAAACATTAATTGGCTATATTCAACATATGCAATTAATGATGGGATGGTGTGAGTTACTGAAATAACAGATATGTTCATCTTTTTGCCATCATTGTTGGCCCATGTCATAACTGTTATTGGTTAACAAATAGTTTATTTCCCTTTATAAAACAATTTAAATGTTTCGTCCTAAACCCTTACGACAGAATAAGTTGTATCAACATTACATGATTGAATTAATTGATACAATTATTTTAAGACTTTGGCGCTCAGACCTCGGCAGGAAACATTAGCGCTGAATTATACTTTAATATGCATAAGCAGGTGTATGAGAACAGGGATGTTTCCCCCAGGCCTGAAACTGGTGGTGGAGTGGAGATAGACAAAGTTGGTTCAGTCCATAGACTGCTGGTTGGTGAGACGATCTGCTTGAGCTGTATTGGTGAGATATAGACCGCGTGAGCTGATACCAGTGCTTCACTCAGGGACCCAGAAAGATAGATGTCCAGCTTGGATAAACACAGGTTTGCATGAACCTGTCCATGATGAGCAAGCATGAAGCGACAGTGGAGAGGAAAAACTCCCCTTTGGGAAGAAACCTCTGGCAGAACCAAGCTCAACATGGCGGTCTTCTGCCGGACCGATTGAGATGTAACAGGGAATGCAGTAAGAGTCCGGGAGGAATTACACTCTGACAGGGACGAGGTTGAAGGAGTACCATGGAAAAGCCAGATGGAGCTTGGCTACGATGGTGGAGAAGGGGATGGAGGTGGGTTGAATCAGGGTGATCTGAGTCCAAATCAGGCATTGTGCAACCAATGCTTGCTCTTTGCTAGGTAGCAGGCTGAGACGTGGATTTGAAGACCTTTTAAGATGAACTCTGGATGCTGATTGGGCTTCGTGGAGGTGTGCTTCAAAGCCAATTAGGGTAGTTCACGCGTGACGTCAGCGCTACATCCGGGTCACGGTGGTTGGCAAAAACAGTACTGTTCTCGTCTACTACATGACAAAACGGGTGATTTAGAGCGTACTTTTAGTTCGTTTATTTTTGGAATCTAAACAATGTCTACGACTTGTTGTGCTCCCGGTTGCACACAGAGGCATTCCAAATCGTCGGATGTACGTTTCTGTCGTTTACCAAAGGACGTAGAAAGTATAAAACTGATTTTGTAATTACATTTTAAGCAAAGTTTTTTTTTTATACAGCCCCATCCCAAAGTCAGAACATCTACTCAGCTTCAAGAAACTGTTTGCATGGCCCTACACCTGGAGAGGCAGGACACTCGAGCATATTGCTGCACATTTTCACAAGTGATTAGGAATCCCTTAGTCCACAACACCAAGATTCACCAGAGTGTCCAGTGTATGTCCTTGATTAAGATTTTTGCATCCAGGCTTACATTCCACACCTGATGCATCAAACCAGAGAACAACAGGGTATTACTATGTTGTTGACGACATCGACAACCCAGATGCAACTGAAGAAACCCAAACAATAGTGTCCAACTTTAACAACATTGCTAATCTGGATGAAACCGAGGATTCTGGAGTGGTCCACATAGAGGGCCACGGTCAGGAGATGGTAATTTTGCATCTACTCTTCCATTGATGGACAGTCAGAGACAGAAGCTGGAGGCTTTTCAGAACTGTTTGTTTTTTACAAAGTTATAAGTTTGATAACTTTGCTTCTGTATAGATTTTACCTTTTACGAGTATGTTACATTCATGAAATGCCACAGTTATTGTCATGGTTTAAGTTGTATCTGGCTTCTTTCTTGTTATTTTGCAGTTCACTCAGCTCTCCCTCGCTCTGCTATTAGTCACACCTGTCAGGACACTAATTAGTCTTTATTCCCGTCACCTGTCAAGCTCCCTTTATAAACTCACCTTAGTTGTGTTCTCGTCGCCGGTCCATAGCGTTCACTCCCGCTCAGTCTCTGCCAGAATTCTTGTCAGCTCAGTTTTTTGTTACAGTCAGCCAATAGACTTTCCGTCAACTTTGTTTTGTTCCAGTCTCAGTCTAGATCCAGCTCAGTTCTGTTCCCACTCCTGTTCTCATCTCCTGGTGAGCTGTTCCGGTCTCAAGTCCACGGTTCAGAGGATCTGCTCTCCAGTGCACGGCTCAGATGTTCTGCTCTCCAGTGCACGGCTCAGACGTTCTGCTCTCCACTGCACGGCTCAGACGTTCTGCTCTCCAGTGCACGGCTCAGAAGTTCTGCTCTCCAGTGCACGGCTCTGATGTTCTGGTCTCAAGTCCTCGGCTCTGATGTTCTGGTCTCAAGTCCTCGGCTCTGATGTTCTGGTCTCAAGTCCTCGGCTCTGATGTTCTGGTCTCAAGTCCTCGGCTCTGATGTTCTGGTCTCAAGTCCTCGGCTCGGATGTTCTGGTCTCAAGTCCTCGGCTCAGATGCTCCGTCCTGGTCTCAAGACTTCGGCTCCAGAGTTCCTCCCGGTCAGTCTCTCTCCACGCCTCCTGCCGGCCAGCTTCTGCACCCTACACCTCCTTCTGTTGAAATACTCTGGGTTCCATCATCATCCATTTTCCACTCTATTCAATAAACTCACTCCTAAGAACTAGCTCTGTGTGTGCGTGCTGTGTCCGGGTTCATCCTCGAAAAATATCATAACAGTTATTAAATAAGCTTTTGACAAGGGGCCTGTTGCTTCTTCCTATCTCATTCATTGAAGGCCCAACTTCCCCGGTTCGTAGATTTGGTAGAAAAGGAGAAACAATTGCCAGAGACAAACATTTAAAATATGCATATGTAATGGGTATTGGATATACACATGAAATTCTTGCTAAAATATGTTTCATAATTGTCATGTGATGGGTGGTTTTTGGCGCCCCCCTACTGGTTGCCTATAAATGTGAAGGGAAACCGAAAATTCCACACAGTCTGTTCAGCGCTCTGCTGTGGTAAGCCATCAAATCCGGTTCTCTTCTGAGTAGTATTGGTGGTTATGTTCAAAGGCTAACTTGGAAATTTGTTACAGTACACAGAGTGACTAGTGGACCAGTAGAGAAGCTTACTGCGTTATTTGTGTGTTGTTGACCACCCCTTTCAGTAAATGGCATAAAATCCAACCAACTGGCCTCCACGTGTGTATGACGGGACGGGTATAGGAAGCTGTCACACATATTTATTACAATTGAAATTTCTTCCAAAGGGAGACAAAAACTTATGTTACCATAACGCCGCATTTAGTATATTACCCGACATCCCACTCCATGGTGTTTGTAAGCTTTTGTCTGCTTAATACTAACCGAACACATCTTTAATAAACTGACCACTCCCTTACGGAATGTCAAGGGAGGGGGGAACCCCGCACCATTTTCCCCAGACAAAGGAAATCTGTTCTTCCCTGCTAGATACAAAAACCAATGGTAATTTATAGCTCAGGTCTGGTTTTAAGAGTCTAACCAAGATAACATTAAGAACCATAAAACATCCTGACTTCGTGCCTGGCCTCTGCTTGAACAGATCTACTGTTTTTAAGTGGGTCAGCAAGTCTAGATGACCTACTCAATGTTTTCATGGACAAAAATGTAATGGATTTAGAATTAAAAATGGAATTCAATGGTGAGATGGCTGATGGAAAAGAAGAAGCAAAGAAGAAGTAAGAAGAAGTAAAAAAATACGAAATAGAAATAGACGAAGTGGAAAAAGGGGAGAAGGAAAAAAAAGGGCAGGCGAAACTTCTTTGGGAAAAAAACTGGCACAGGGAAATGTTAGAGGCTGAAATAAATCATTGTTTCAGAAATAGAAGGATGTTAAAATAAAATTAAAATAAATATTTATGGTGGAGTAAAAACATGCTTTAAAAATGCTGTGATGTAAATCAGTATGAAACAAAAATAAAAACATATTTTAATAATGTTGGTGGAAATCCGGAACAAAAAAACCCCACTTTCAATAAATACACAAACCCAAAATAAAGACTTCAAGAAAAATGTATAACAGAAAATAAGTGGGTTAAAGATAAGTCAGCATAAAAGCAAGAAGAAAAGTAAAAATAAAAGTGGAAGTTAAAATATATATTTTTAGATGAATAATTTATCAATTGTTGAAGAAATATCTTCTTTTTATTATTTTGTCACATTTAATGGCACACCAATTCATATTATTAGCTACTTTTTCTAGGTTTCAAGGCTGATGTTTTCCTGTACAGTTACTGTTTCTTGCTTTGTTGTATTTTGTTTTATTGGATTGGGACATTAACTACTAAGCAAAATGAAGATAAAAAGAAGCTAAGCTAACGAACTATTTACATGCAAAAACAAACAAAAGACAAAACAAAAGTGGTTGGTCATAATCAGAATACTTCAGTGAATCCTGGTTCACTGCAGATCTGATTAACAAAAACATGGGATGGAGTTAAAACATTTGCCATGTATTTCAATCCATTCACAATGCAAAGCCCAAGTTAAACAAAATATTATTTGTTGAAATAATATTCTGAGGACTGTTTGTCCTGTAAAATCATTTAAACCCTTACGACCGAGTTTGTTAATGCGATTCTCCCTCCGGGCGCATGGGGTCGCTGCAGCAACTCGGTGGCTAAGAGGTTACAACATAAAGTTCCCAAAATTGCCTTGAAAACCGGCATTAATATACCATATTGATGCGGGAATAAGGCAGATAACACCATCGGAGGATGGCGGAGCAGAACAGTTACGCTTTATGCTTTAAAACAAACTCCCTTTTCAAATGTCTGAAACCGGATGTTAGCAAGGCTAATTGCATGTTTGGCTAGCGCGACCTACCGGTTAGCCCTTGGTTCTAAACACCACGGTTTACAAACATTTCCCAATAAATCTTTTTCTTCACCCTCAGACCGCTGCCCAACCTGTTGATGCCTTATGTGTGAGTTCTGTCCACTTTGGCCGTTCCAGGAAGAAGCGTTGAAGGAGGAAATGGTTGGCTAGCGCTAGCGGGCTAGCGCTCGGTTCTTGGCAGGCTAGCGTTAGCCTTGCAGCAGCATGTGGCTAACGGCGTGGTCTGGGTTGGAGGCCTGGTCCTCCAGGCAGACTCTTACGCCGGTTGCAGTCACAATTTAAGCAGATCTCTCCTCGGCATGGGGACGTTGCTTCTGTGCCGGCTTTTCAGCTCTGCGTTGCCTGGAACCAGCTCCGTCTGTGGTGCGCTGAGAAAGCAGAACAAAGCTGGCATAGACGCATTCCTTCACTTCGGCATCTGTTTTAAGCAGAAGTGAGACTTATCTTTGAATCGGCTGGCAGTTTCTCCCTATGCCGGGGAGGAACTGAGTTTCAGAAGGGTTCATTCCCACTCAGCTCGGGGCCTGCTCCAGGCCCCATGCATGGCTCCTGAGGGAGGAGGGAGGAGGGACCCCCCCCCAGAGGAGTACTGGTCGTCCAAGGGTGGAGGAGTGTGTCCCAGCAGCTTGGAGTCAGGAGAAGAGTTGAAGAGAAGAGAGGGACTCTTTGTCTGTGCCGTGACTTTTATCTCTCTAAGGAGGGGTCACAGCTGACCTACTGCTGGGAAAAAGGGCCGTCCACGCCTTGAGAGTCTCGTGTTACGGCCAGAGTGGAATTCCTTTGTTAAACTCTTCCACTGTTCAGAATCCAATCCGAGATCAATTATTTATCATGGCATGTTATGGCACAACATTCCCCTCTTTAAATCAGAAAACGGCAGATCCGATTCTCTATTTTCGGATTTACCACAAGTCCATACGCCATGATCTGGAATGACAAAAGTCAGTTTGGTTCCTGTGGACGAGAGGATAGTCATTGAAAGTTCGGTTCCATGGGAAAGCGTGTCTCTTGGAAGGATTGAGGCATGTTGGGGAGGGAGCTGTCCCTAACTATAAAATATTCAGACATCCATCCCTTAGATGTGCCACAAATATTTAGACATACACCCAAAATTACAACCCAAGGAAAAACAAAAACAAAACAAATTCTAAACACCGTGGTAACACTGCATGAAAAGTGTGATTTCCGTCACTTTGCGGCACTGTAGATTGTCGTGGAAGTTCAGGTTAACGGCTGTTCACGGTAATTTGCAGGCAATACCGAAAACTGCCACCTCCCCTCCCCTCCGCCCGTTCACGGGCGCTAGTACTTCTGTGTTTATGCTGCAATGTCGCCGACACCCCCACCCATTTTAACAAGACAAAAACACCAAAATAGTCCGTAGTAAACAATGGGTTTTTTTAACCTACCGGGCGGGTCTTCCTCTCTGCTGAGACGCGATCTGTATGACGCCGCTTTGTGATTGCACAAACGTGTGAACAACATCCATCCATCCATTTTCTGACCCGCTTAATCCCTCATGGGATCGCGGGGGTTGCTGGTGTCTATGTCCCGATATAAGATAATTGTAGCCGTCCAGTGGTTTCATGGCTTTCGTGCTCTCTCGTCTGTACTGGCCTGCGTGTTTATAAGGCAGCTGTATATGTCGCGGTACGTAACACTTGGCAGCATTTCACAGACTCGCTCCGTCCCTTCAGGCTTTTGCTGTGTGGATCTGGCAATCTGATACCATCAATCATCAACTTAGTCTTAAAACGATCTTGTGATACGTTATCTAAAGAAGAAAAATACGCGGAGAACTCGTCAGTTTCTCTGTTTGCGTCCGCCATTGTGTTCGCTTTTTGCCAACCAGTCCGGCGCGCATGCGCGAAAAACCCGCATCAAAACAATAACAATGAACTGGTCTATACAAACGCAAATCAGTGTTGCAGGGGGAGGTTTCGCCTTTCTTAGCAAGACAGAGTCACATTTCTTCCTTAATGCAGACTTTAGCTGTGGGTGATTGTAGAATGGTATGTGACCACAAGTCTTACAAACCTTTGTGCCATCGCGTCTGAGCTCGTAGGTTTCAGTAAGCATGTATACTGTCATACATTTTGGACAAACCACATACTGTAAGAAGTTGTCACGGAGGACACCAGTCCATTTCCTCAAGGAGAATAAAGTCTTTGGAATATTGCTTGCAAAGGCAGTGAGGGAATTAGCGCACACAGACAACATTTCCAAGTATCCACATTAAATGTTTGATGCACAGAAGAAGTGATGTGATGGCATTGTCAGAAATCTTGAAGGTTGATTGCCATGACAAAAGCATCATGGCCAGAAGTTTCATCAACAAGTCTCCTGGTTTTTCACTTGTGGACTGATCACTTCGTAAAATGTGTTATTTAGTTAGAAGTTATAAATTTACTGAAGGCTGTGGCTGGAAATAATTGGGGTGCAGATAGACAATCATTATTAAACATATATAGGGCTCTCATGAGATCAATAATACATTATGGCAGTTTTATTTATGGAGCAGCAGCTAAAACAACATTACAAAGAGTAGATAGATTACAAAGTAGGGCTTTACGTATATGCACAGAAGCAGTGAACACAACACCTATCAACGCTCTTTTAGTAGAGACTGGAGAAACTGCACTGGAATTCAGAAGAATGAAATTAGGTTTAGTATATTGGATGAAAATTAAAAGTAGTATGGATGAAAATGTAACTTCAACAATTTTACAAACTTGTTGGGAATAAAAGGACAGGCCAAGAATGGAGTCTTAAAGGATTATTGGGAAATAAAGGAAATATAAAGGATACTTATAGATTAAGTAAAGCATTATTTATTTATTATTTACTATCTTCAGAATACAAAATTAACAAATAGAATTTAATAATGTAAAACAGTGTTGCTACACACTCATGAACAGTAGTTGGCGGTATGCACCTTAAAGTTGCTTGCGATCCGCCATGATAGAGAAGAAGAAGAAGAAGAAGAAGAAGAAGAAGAAGAAGAAGAAAAACAAAAAACAACGTGATGAGCGCTCCGCTCCTGTGTGTTCATGTCCTCAGGCGCTATGAAGCGGAGCAAGGGTAAGATTTAAAGAATATGCTTTTATTCCGCGGTAAAAGGAAATAGATACGGATAGATACCGATCATAACTGTACATTTTGTTTTCACAGACTAAGCACGCCTCATAATTAGGCGGTGACCTCCTATTTGCTCGGAGCAATAACTGCAAGTCCAGATTTACACGATGTTGATAAAGACGACATTGTGTGTAAGTGACTTGTTTTACTGTTTTCTCCTTCCTTGTTACTGTGACTTGCGTTTGATTTTTATTCATACCACTCTCATTTAATTGTTTTCCAGCTGCCTGTAAGATCTATTATGAGACGGTACGCTGGAGCTGAAGCTGCCAAGAAATCAGCTCGGAGTCGAGCTAGAAGAAAGAGGGTAAGACTTTATTTGGTGACTATTTTTCAGGTGCATTGATAGATCAGTGTTTACCGCAGGAGTTTGCTTAGGCGAGGCGGTGAGTTGGGGGGGACGACACGTTTTGCGCGAACCGACTCGCGGAGCGGGGGGTATCCATGTGTTTTTTCCCTGCCATTCACGCACGCGCGAAAGCAACAACAAAAAACCGCGTGTTAAGGTCACGTATTGGCCGCCTCGCCAAGATAGCGCTGCGGGAAACCCTGTAGATGTGTTGTGTCCATACGCAGTGCATCCCATCGCACAGTACTGATTAATTTTTTTTTTTTTTTTTTTTTTTTTACAGCTGCTGGAATCGAGGCAGAGTGTGCTAGCGGATGAGGAAGTGGAACTCTGGAAGTCCGCCACCGTCGACCGCATGTCTGGCGAAGAAGATGGCGTCGTTGGCGAGGTCTCTGGATGGATTGTACGGCCGCCGTCATTTCGTAGGCCGGATCTCTCTGAACTCTGTGTGAAGCTGCAGTCCCAGTTAGAGGCGACGCCGAAGTACAGAGCCACGCACATAGGCGTCTGCACATCGGACCTGCCTCGGAGAGAATGCTACGAGTTACCTACAACCCCGAGGAGGCAAACGGACAGTTCACGGAGTTGTAATTTTTGGATACGCATGTGTGGGCAGATCCTCGCGTTGTATATAGTTGTGTTTGTTTTAATAAAGCTCTTTCTTTGCATAAACATCTTCCTGGCAAATGTTCATTTCCTGTATAAATTCATTCATGTCCTTGATGGTAGCCTAATAAGTGTAGTAGTGTAGGATAACATGAATATACAGCATAATATAAATAAATATATATATAAAAAAAAATTAATAAATATATATTATATATAAAAAAAATATTAATAAATATATATTATATATAAAAAAAAAAATATATATATATATATATATATATATAAATATATATATATATATAATATATATATATATATATATATATATATATATATATATATATATATATATATATATATATATATATATATATATATATATATATATATATATAAATAAATATATATATGCCAACCAATCACGAGTAAGAACATTCAAGCCTGGCCTGGCCACGTGTGGTTTTGCTGCCAATCACGAGAGATTTTACTTATTTGAAAATAGTGGTTTCAGCCAATACTGAGTAGGTTATTCAAGCCAGACCTGGCCAGCCGCGCGGGTTCGCTGCATTCATATGCTAATTAGGGCCATTAGTACAGCTGATCGCTCTCCACATACGTCATTGTCCGGTTCCGACAATTTGTGGCACTGACAAACGGCGACAAGCGCGGATTGCAAATTGTCGTTAACTGCCGAAAATGAGGGAGATCTGCGGTAGTTTACGGGGACGAAAATCTCACTTTTCATGCAGTGTAAACTGATGGTTAACCTCCACTTAGAACAATAAGAAAGGGTTAAAACAGAATAAACCGTGCTAAAATTTATTTTTGACCTTATCAAGCTGAGGCATGATAAGTTGCGTGGTTGCTTTGGACTCGATCAGCTCGCCGTTTAATCTTGTTAAACATGCGACAAACTCGGTGAGAAAATCTCAACAGATACTTTCAAAGTGTTTCTTTGTGATCATTTCTTTGGAATGGTTCCACTTTTTACCAATATGACCTTGGGGTCTTGCATTGTAAAAGAGTTGACCATCTTCTGGCTGCCTAGGCTTTCGTGGCAGCCTGTCCACCAACCTGTAGGTCTGCTGGATCACTGGAGAACTGGCTTTGTGTCTTTTCTTAGGCCTGTTCCCTGTCTGAAGATTTAAGACTCTATGCTTGCTTTGTTTCCTGTCACATTGCAAACGAGAGTTCCAAACCAGCTGGGCATATCTGCAGATCTCGTGCATGGAAAAGTTACTTTCCCTGCAATGCATGGTCACTTCATAACGTACACTGTCATGTAAATTATGAAGGAACAAAGACTTGAAAAGTGGGTCCTCTTCGGGACCTGGAGAATTACATCCCTGAGAATAAACGTTCCTTAAACGATAGTAAGAATATCTGGGTGTTTCATTTTCCTGTTGAATGATGCTGAAAGCATCAAGAGTTATTGAAGCCTGATCCCTGTATACAGAATATTCTTCTCTTAAAGCTTTGCAAAGAGCTGAATAACTGTCACGAATCTCTGCAGTTAGAGCTTTAATGAAAACATGAATGCTTCTAGCTGTTGTTTTCCATATAAGCTTTAGTTTCTCACGAGATGAGGGAAATGGCAGGTCAAAGAGACAGCGTTCGACTTCCTGCAGATAATTATGAATGTTGGAATCATGATTATCTGGGTCGAACTGTTCTATTTCACGAGCAAGAGACTCAAGTTGGCGAAAACGGAAACCGTAATTATGAGGTGGCCCTGGACCACCTGGGAAGTCAAATTGGTTATGTTCGTGACCTGATGGAAGTCTGTGAACTAACTTTTGATGTAAGGAAGAATGTTCCTGATCTAATTGAGAGTTTTCCAAGGTGTGAACTCTGACATGTGGTGGGGGGCTTAGGTTGGTGTGGACCACCTGTGTGACTCTTCTGGCTCTTGGGGGGCGGCACAGAGTCAGGACAGGTGGTGGTATGAGTCAGGTGTGATGTCTGCTCATCCCTCCAATCTGAACCACCTGTGTCTGCAGAGTTGTTTACCTGGTACTCTTTGGGGCTGTCCACTGCAGCAGGATGAAGCAAGGCTTCATCATGGACAGTCTGACTTCCAGCATCTCCCTTGGAGTCTGTGGAAGTACTTTCTGTAAACTCAAAATTTAGAGATTCTGTTCTAAATGCTGGCAAGACTGATTCTGTTCTAGGTGCTGCGTTAGAAACTGCAGAGCTGTTCTGTGATTCCAGCTCCTGCAATGATTCAACCTGCTGAGGTTGATCGTGTGAAGATATCACCTGAAGGGTGGAGGACTCACTTCTCTGGTGAGATGCAGCCTCGCTGACATCAGGAGCTTTGAGGTCCTTGGTCTCAGCATCAGCTTCCTCCATCCTCACCTCGGCCTTTGAGAGCTCACATCTGGCAACACTCACTCTGTCTAAAACCATCTGATGCTCAACCTGTAACTGAAGATATTGTTCATCTTCTAGTTGTGACTTACGTTGATATAACAATGTAAGTTGTCCCACAACCTCTTGAATCCGAGTCCTTTTGGTCAGATTCTGAACGAAGTTAATTAGTTCCTTAATCTTTTTATCGCATTCAGCAAGGTTAAGACTGTTGAAACTATTTAACTCATCTGCGGATAAGTTCATGAGGTCGGCAACGACAACCTTCTGCCTCTCTATGTCTGCTTGGTCCACCAAAGGTGCAGCTTCAGATGTGAGACGTTCTGGATCCATCTTGCTAACACAAAACAAAAACAAGTTATGACAAAACTTTCAAAATAACATAAGATCCAGTCGGTGCACGCTTAGCTAGGCTTTTATGTCTAAACATACATTTTGCAAATACTTATTTGTGTGTGTAGAAACAAATGCGCAGGTTGACTGTTCAACGTGCGACTTATGACGACACTATTTTTCAGTGTTAAGAACGCTAAACCTTTAGGACTTACGAGCTCTGTAGCGACTGCTTACCTTTCTTTAGGGTTTACTAGCTTTTGCGCAAGGCTTCACCTTTTAAGGAATTACTAGCTTTTTTAGCTTATGCTTCTCACCTTTCTTTTAAGGGAACTTAGCACTTTTAGCTGTAAGAGCATCACCCCCCTTTCCACAAATAGGGTAACACCTCAGATTAACTAGGAGTTAAATCTGGAGACAAATACGTTCTACACAACACAAGTAAGCTTTTAAAATGTCTTGTTAGACAAATATGCAAGGCATCTTAGGTTATATTTGAGCATCTAACTTTCCTGGACTGGCAGTTAATTTTGAAAGCGCATAACTTTGGGCTTTTCATTTAAGATTTGTGGTTTAAGCAAACATGAGGATAGGTCACAGCATCTGGAGACAGACGTGCAACAAATTTTGGTTCAGTCAGTAAGCTTAACTTTACAGTTAAATCCACTCTGGGACTGTTGGTTATAACAGATACTTTGATTGATTCAAGCATCTGAGTTTGAGCTTTTGTAGTACAGTTTATTATCACTAGCTGAGAAGTTTTTTTTGTTAACTTTTATTTTCCTAAAAGTCTCAAAACATCACAGGTTATATTCTGATATGTGTGCAGTTCAAGCTGTGTTACAAAGGCTCGCCTCTGGGACGCCATTTATGTTGTGCAATTATGCACTGTTTAAAGTTATTTAATGTTTCATAAATAACTCTGTCTGTTAAGTATTGTCTGGTGATGATCAGCTCTCAAGCTGATATCAAGACAACGGTTGAAAGGGATGAATTCGAGCACTAGCGATCTTTTAACAGCAAAACCTGCACACACATAGAATAAAGGAGTGACAACTTCTTTTCAAGTCCAATAATTTAATAACAGAAATAAAATGAACATCCAGAGAACATCACTATGTAATGCTGTTTATCTGAAATAACAAAATATTTCGATTAATAAATCCTCTCTACTAGGCTAGTGAAACTTAACTAAACTACTAAGCAAAATGAAGATAAAAAGAAGCTAAGCTAAGGAACTATTTACATGCAAAAACAAACAAAAGACAAAACAAAAGTGGTTGGTCATAATCAGAATACTTCAGTGAATCCTGGTTCACTGCAGATCTGATGAACAAAAACATGGGATGGAGTTAAAGGAGAAGTCCGGTCAAAATCAGAATTCAAACTGCTGAAAGTACTTTAAATATAAAACTACTACATACTGTGCAAAAAATTATAAGTTTTTTTAATTAATAATAATTCTCATTTAATCATGTTTATGTGGAGGAATCCATCTTGGTCAAGAATAGTACTGTCACCTCCCATTTTTTTACGTCACTCGGCGGACCCGCTGTTGAGCAAGTTTCAACGCTCTGTTTGTCACGGCGCACTATTTTCCAAGATCAAACTCAGTCGGGTCCTACAGTATATATCTATACATGCGTGTGTGTGTGTGTGTGTGTGTGTGTGTGCGCGCTCCGCGCAGCACGGCTTTGCATCTAACAGACGGGGTTTCAGTTTCAGTTTGCAGCAGAGCGCGCGCACACACACACAGACACACAGCGGAGGAGAGATCGCTGAAGTGACTGTGTTGAAATAAGCAATGTTTTTTCCTCTTTTACCAGTTGTGTTGGAACATCCGATGGCCATGCACGTGGGCATTGTTGCTTCAGCAATAGGTCTTGGGAATGTCAGCGGTGAAGTCCTCTGGAAATCCGAAATAATTATTGATGATCGCAGCTGTGTAGAACGGCTCCTATTGACTTTGCATGGAAAGCACGAGAAATGCTGTCGCCGCTTCCGCTCTTCCACGTCGCAGGATGTGATGTCAAACGCCCCTTACTGCCCATATTTGGGCAGTCATGTCAGCCCCCATACACAGTGATTCAGACGACAATTTATGTTTTTATTTTCTTATTGATTAAAGATAAGTTCATTAAATAACCACAAATGTATTAGTTTTAGTTATAGCTAATGATACCCTGATTTTTCCTTGTTGACCGGACTTCCCCTTTAAAACATTTGCCATGTATTTCAATCCATTCACAATGCAAAGCCCAAGTTAAACAAAATATTATTTGTTGAAATAATATTCTGAGGACTGTTTGTCCTGTAAAATCATTTAAACCCTTACGACCGAGTTTGTTAATGCGATTCTCCCTCCGGGCGCATGGGGTCGCTGCAGCAACTCGGTGGCTAAGAGGTTACAACATAAAGTTCCCAAAATTGCCTTGAAAACCAGCATTAATCTACCATATTGATGCGGGAATAAGACAGATAACACCATCGGAGGATGGCGGAGCAGAACAGTTACGCTTTATGCTTTAAAACGAACTCCCTTTTCAAATGTCCGAAACCGGATGTTAGCAAGGCTAATAGCATGGTCTCAGACCGCTGCCCAACCTGTTGATGCCTCATGTGTGAGTTCTGTCCACTTTGGCCGTTCCAGGAAGAAGCGTTGAAGGAGGAAATGGTTGGCTAGCGCTAGCGGGCTAGCGCTCGGTTCTTGGCAGGCTAGCATTAGCCTTGCAGCAGCATGTGGCTAACGGCGTGGTCTGGGTTGGAGGCCTGGTCCTCCAGGCAGACTCTGACCCCGGTTGCAGTCACAATTTAAGCAGATCTCTCCTCGGCATGGGGACGTTGCTTCTGTGCCGGCTTTTCAGCTCTGCGTTGCCTGGAACCAGCTCCGTCTGTGGTGCGCTGAGAAAGCAGAACAAAGCTGGCATAGACGGATTCCTTCACTTCGGCATCTGTTTTAAGCAGAAGTGAGACTTATCTTTGAATTGGCTGGCAGTTTCTCCCTATGCCGGGGAGGAACTGAGTTTCAGAAGGGTTCATTCCCACTCAGCTCGGGCCTGCTCCAGGCCCGATGCATGGCTCCTGAGGGAGGAGGGAGGAGGGAGGAGGGACCCCCCCCCCCCCCAGAGGAGTGCTGGTCGTCCAAGGGTGGAGGAGTGTGTCCCAGCAGCTTGGAGTCAGGAGAAGAGTTGAAGAGAAGAGAGGGACTCTTTGTCTGTGCCGTGACTTTTATCTCTCTAAGGAGGGGTCACAGCTGACCTCTTGCTGGGAAAAAGGGCCGTCCACGCCTTGAGAGTCTCGTGTTACGGCCAGTGGAATTCCTTTGTTAAACTCTTCCACTGTTCAGAATCCAGTCCGAGATCAATTATTTATCATGGCATGTTATGGCACAACACAGACACAATAGAAAATTATAAGGCGATTTATTAAATGAATGAACAAACAGAAACAGTCCTTGGGAAAGTCCAGGGGGGAGCTCCAGGGAGCAGACACAGATCAGGGCAATTATCCAGGAGGGAGGCAAAGCTCCAGTGGCAGTCCAGACCAGGGACTCAGAGACTCAGGTCCACACCAGGTCAGGGCAAACTGGTAACTCAGAAGCACAGGGGTTACCAGGCTCGACAACTTACGGACAGGCTTGGGTCGGGTTCACGGGCAGACAATCCAGGGTAGAACAAAGCAGAATCCAAGGTCCATAAACAGATCAAGTCCAATAACCAGGCAGGCAAAACAGGAACAGACAGGGATCGGGCTGGCTCGGTAATGTGAAGCAGAAGACAGGGTCATTAGCAAACAGGAAGGCAGAGTAAGGATTGCTGGAAGTACACACCGTGAGGATAAAGACGTTCTGGCAGAGTGCAAGGGACAGAGGCAGGTTTAAATAGGCTGGAGAACAAAGGTGAGCAGAGTGAGCTAATTAGTCAGAACAGGTGGAGGTCATCAGGGGAAGGGAGGTAGCTAAAGGAGGAAACAAGCTGACAGAAAATAAATGGAAGGGGACAGAAACTAAACCAATCTAGAACATAAATATCCACATAGACCCAACCTAAACTAGAAACCCAAACTAAGACTAAAACTAAGACAAAGAACTCAAAATATTACATTTTAGCCCTTAAATACATTTTGTCGTGTACTTGTAGTCCCTAGGAGTGCAGAAAAGTCAAACTTACTCTGCCCAGGTAATGCATAGGTATCTTTTTAGTTCATGTTAATCAAGCCATTCAGGTTTCTCTGTTCTCTTATGATTGTTTTTAACAAATACATCAAAGTAGGCCATTTACTGTGGAATTCCTGAACAAGGCCAGCTTTTCAATTTCGCAAATCCGGAATAAAAAAAATACAAAAATGCTGCAATTTTGTAGTCCGAACTAAGGGATACTGAAGCTACGAGCTAAGAGAAGTCCAAATGTACACCGTAAATTATATCACACAGTCCACCAGCATACTACAAAAATGGCTGAACTGGGTAGAGTGGAATACGTTCAGCCTCCCTGCGCTTCTTCCTTTTCTTCCTTCTTTACCTCACTGGCATGGCATAGGTATTACAACACAGATTAAGGCTCCTCCGGCTTTGTGCAGTTTTATCTTTATGCTCAAACTTTTCTTTGCAGATACAGTATTCGGCTCTGTGTGGATGTATCCTATGTAGAGCACAACTGGATGATTTAAATGTGAAAAGGAAGAACTGAAAAGCACAATATGTTCCCCTTAACAGGAGCTGGCTGCTGATCAGTTGACGCCTGAGTGTCAACCATTTGGATACATTAGGAGAAACTCATTGTTAGTTCCTTGTGACTTGCTCTTGCTAACCAAGATTTGTGCTGCTGGTTCTTTTCTAGATTTCCCCTAACTCCTTCTGAGACGCTGATCTCAGAAACTCCTTGGCTCTCCGGTCTGATTCTTGGTGCAGACTACCTATTCTTGTTTACAACTGGCTCCCAAAGCTCCTTTGCCAACTAACCCGTCCGGCTTCCAATGCTTCCTACCTACCTGAAAAGAATCGCACATTAACCAATGTGGGACCTCAGAGCCCTGCCCCTGGATTCTTCCCTGATTCTTCTAAAGTAAGCCATTCCTACTGACTGGTCAGCTCTCCTTTTTGTGTCCTATATTTCATCTCCTTTCTCTTCCTTTCAGTGGATCCCTCTCCAGAGCCCTATGGACCCCTTCCTCAGGATGTGGGCACTTAATATCCTGCCTCCTGAGAACCAAAGAAAAAAAGTGTCTTACAATTTCTTTTTTTTGTGATTTCCCATGTATTTGGACCTAAAAAAACATATTACAATTTAATTTTTTTTAAATGTATTTTTAATTTTAATTTTATAGCATGTCCACTGTGGAGGACAACAGGACGATCTGCATGGGAAAATAGAACAGGCTTTAGAAAATAAAAAAATTAAAAAGATTGTCTTGAAAGTGATATTTACCTAAGAACTTTGACATTTAATAAAAACAAATAAAATTATGTAACATTCTCTGTTGTTTGTTGCTTGCAACAGCAAAAATGCATGTATTTAGTTCAACAATAAACTACAAGAGATAGAACTAAGTAGTTCTGCATTTCATCTTCCTCTGGATATTTTAGCTGTGATAATCCTGGAAGCATCTTTTCTTTTTGGTTATGCAGAGGAACATCTTGCATTTGGTGCACCTCATGTTTGTCTTGCCATTGCAGGCCTTGTTCCTTAATCTTTCTGCATGTTTTATGTCCATCATCTCTGGCATGTGTCTGGCTCCTAGTCTGCGTACAGATGGCACTGGTTGTGGGATCCTTGTTTTGGTTGGTGGCTGATACTCTTCCTCACTGTCTTCACTGCTGTCATCAAATGCTAGACTATCCATCATTTCTTCAGCCAAGTGCAGTTTGAAGTATCGATCAAAGAAGTTCCTGGAGGAAGAGACTCGACCATTCGCAAGACTGCTGCAGCTCCAACTCCCAGTCTTTGGACACTGAATGTGTTCTTGCCCTGATAAAGCTCAAAATCAAGGACGAGACCACTTGGTGAGGCAAGCACAAAGACCTTCAGGCCAGTAGGGTTTGGCTTTCCTGGCACATACTGCCTGACTGGGCAACGGCCTGTGAATGGGATGATTTGCTCATCAATGCACACTTTGTCACACCTTGGAAGGCTGAGACTACCTTGCCTCACACGGTCAAGCAATGGTCTGACTCTCCAAAGAATGTCTTACTTCTTTGTCTCTTCAGTCACATCCAGGTCATTGACAATCTTAAGTGAGCTTCTTAGCTTGTAGAACCTGTCCCTTGTCATGTTCTTGCTAATGACTTGTACTTTGTTTTTTTTTTAGCCCAAAACAATTTCACTTTGGGATAGCCAAGGCAGGCCATGTGGACTGATATGCCAAATAAATTTTTGATTTCTTGGGCAGTAGTATTCAGTGACACTCCTGTAGTTTGCAGCTGTCTTTGGTTTGTAAAAGCTGCCAGATCTTCCAAGATTTTGTCATTGATGTTCTGTGAAAAGTACTGGGTTAGACTCCAGTATTCACAGATTTTAGGCTCATCGTGGTAGGCAGGAAGCCCAGGTAGCACAGGTGTGAATCTATTATAATGGGATGAGATGAGGGGAAAAAAATAAAGTTAATAAGTTAATAAAAAACCTACATTTTTTACACATCGATTTTGATTAATGCCATAATTTCAGTGTCATGGGTATAATATTGACCAATCTCACGAGCATTTTTTTAGGCAACGTGCATACATTTAACATATGTTATATAGACTACAAATTCTACAATAATCTACAGTAACATGATAATACAATTTAAAACATTAGCTTGAAACTAAATAAAACATACAAGTTTGTCCTGGCCCACAGAGGACAACGACTTTTCTGCTCCCTCTCTGGCTCTGACTCTGTCTCATCAGATTCTCCTGCATTTTCTTCCTCTCCTTCTTCGTCACTATCTTCCCCTATCACAGGCTGATACTCATTCTCATCCCTTTCCTCATCTGACAGCTCCAAATCTGAATCTACCTCTATTATCCGGTATAGAATCCTCTCTGCTTTGCTTATGTCTCCTAAACCAATGTGCAATCATTAAATACATTAAAATGGTCCCGGTGTACACTACAGTTGACATTCATTAAATGACTCTTATTTCAAAACATAAATAATTAAACTGTCTTCAGATGTAATAATATTGTTGATGACACATTAGTAAACAAGAATATATATAATTATCATGGTAAAAATAGCAATAGATAAAGAATATTTGACTTACCTCACCTCTTTCCATAAAATGTGGTTATTGGTATGGCGACCATCTTGTGACAGAAAAAAAATAAAGTTCCCAGCTTGCAAACCTATCACATGACACATCATTGGAAAGCCCAGGATGTCCTCTACAGAACACTATAGGGCTTGATAGGGTAACTCCAGATACTTAAGGGAGATACAGGTGGACAAAACGTCCACTATAATGGACACAAATGAATGGGCTGGGTCTCAGGAGGTTAAATAAACTATTGAACTGCGATTGGTCTCCTGGTGATTTTTCTGCACGTTGGTCAGAAGTTTACCTACTAGTATAACATGAGGTGTTGAAATCTTTGGGTATGATAGTAATACATAAGATGGAAAATACCCAGGACAATCTGACCCTTGTATGATCATTGTATTAACTTTCTCAGCGCATTCTTGATACATAGTACACATCTTTTTAGGTAAAGAATGAAAAGGACAGTCCATAGAGTTCCTTGAAAAATGCCTTAAACATTTACACATGTGATGCTACAACCAGAAACATTAATGTAGTATACTGAACTGCATAATAGACATAAATAAAATATTCCAGGAAAATCAGTCCTTACATGTGGGTGGAGGTGCTTATCTCCATCTGTCATGGAGCGATAAAAAGGTTACAGCCTGGAAATGTAGCTACACACTCATACCTAAGGGTAACTTAGAAAGACTAATTAACAGTCATGCCTTTTGACTGTGGGAGTAGGTTGGAGTGCCCAAAAAAAAACATACATGAATGGAGAGAACAAGCAAACTCACAGAGCACTTTACAATCGACCATCACAATAGACCAGTTCATTGTTATTGTTTTGATGCGGGTTTTTCGTGCATGCGCGCCGGACCGGTAGGCAAAAGACGAACACAATGGCGACGCAAACAGAGAAACTGACGAGTTCTCCACGTATTTTTCTTCTTTAGATAACGTACTACAAGATCGTTTTAAGAGTAAGTTGATGGTTGATGGTATCAGATTGCCAGATCCACACAGCAAAAGCCTGAAGGGACGGAGCGAGTCTGTGAAATGCTGGCCAGGGGTTTCGTACCGCGACACAGCTGCTTTATAAACACGCAGGCCAGTACGGACAAGAGAGCACGAAAGCCCCTGAAACCACTGGACGGCTACAATTATTTTATATCAGGAAAAAGGCTCCAGCAACGCCCGCGACGCCATGAGGGATTAAGAGGTCAGAAAATGGATGGATGGATGTTCAGACATGTTTGTGCAACAGCACAAAGCGGCGTCGGACACAGACCGCGTCTCAGCAGAGGCCCGGTAGGTTAAAAAAAAACATTTTTCACTACGGATTATTTAGGTGTTTTTGTCTTGTTAAAATGGGTGGCGGTGTCGGCGACATTGCAGCGTAAACACAGAAGTACTAGCAGCAGCAGCTTACTGCTGCTACTGCTGCTGCTACTGCTGCTAGCAGCAGCTTACTTACTGCTAGCAGCAGTAAGTAAGCAGCAGTAAGTAAGCTGCTGCTAGCAGCTTACTTACTTACTGCAGTAAGTAAGCAGCAGTAAGTAAGCTGTAGCCGCTGCTGCGTAAACACTACTCGGGCCGGAGAAGCCGCTGCTGCTGCTGCTGCTTCAGACAATGGCTGCTGCTGCTGTAGCAGCCGCTTCTGCGGCCCGTGTAGCGATCATCACCTCCCCTCCGCCGCTATTTAAGCAGAACAATGACTAGAGCAGAATAAAGTTGTATTTACCGGAGATGAAGTGTAGACTGCAAATTCTGTCGTAGTATGATCGCTCCCCCAGTCCATTGGGATTATCTGCCTGCGCTCTTTTCATTGAAAATATCCAATTCTTTCTGCGTCCTTCCTCCTTCGGTAAACGACAGAAACGTACATCCAACGATTTGGAATGCCTCTGTGTGCAACCGGGAGCACAACAAGTCGTAGACATTGCTTAGATTACAAAAATAAACGAACTAAAAGTATGCTCTAAATCACCCGTTTTGTCATGTTGTAGACGAGAGCAGCTCTGTTTTTGCCTACCAGCGGGACCCGGAAGTAGCGCGGACGTCACGCGTTACGTCACGCGTGAACTACCCTATATGACAAAAAACTGTAAACGATCAAGGAACCGAGAGGCCCTAGTTAAAGCTGGAGGAACTGCAGAGATCCAAAACCTCAAGCGGGAGAATCTGTTGACAGGATAACTATTCGTCAGAAGAAAGCCATTCTTGAAAGGGCACCAAAAGAAGTCCTGTTTGATGTTTGCTACAAGCCATGCAGGGGGGACACAGCAAGGATGTTGAAAAAGATGCTCTCGTCAGATGAGAACATTATTTTCTTTTCTTTACATAAAAAACAAACAACAAAGATTCACCTTCCAGCAGGATAATGGCAGTGAATATAACGATAGAACCACAAGTTGAATCTTCTGTGTGTTAGAAAGGCCCGGACAAGGTCCAGGCCTACGTTTGATCGAAAATCTTTGGCAAGATTTTAAAAACAGTGTTAATATACAATCTAAGTGAGATTAAGCCAGGTAGAGAAGAATAAGTAAACATAGATGTGCTGATCAGGTATAAGCATACCCCAAAAGATTTGATTGCACCAAAAGATGGCTTTACAGAGCATTGATTCGGGGGGAACTGAATATATATAATTTTTTCTTTTACTTCACATTTTTGCATAAAACTACATGGAAATTTGCAGTTGTGATATTGACAAAATGGCAAAAAGTTTAAACGGTGTGAATACGTTTGCAAGGCACTGTTTTGGGTTTCAGATGTGTAACGAGCTTTAAATATGCACATTGTTTAAAGTGCGGCTCTCCATTTCTCATGCCATTTGTCTTTTTTACTCTTTCATTTTTCTTTTTAAAGTTCAAACACATTGTATCACCTCTATTTGATTTCTGTGACTTCCATTTCTCATGGGGCAGACTCCTGGGCGCTAACAGGTCAAACAAAACAACATACAGAAGATGTGAAACTTCAAACACCGATTAAAAGGAGGATCCATCTGAAAAAATGAAAAGGAGACATGAGAAGAGCTCATTACTCATTGTCACAGTCTGAGTGACGGGTACATCAGCACAGACAATGTACATTTTGTTGTTTATAACTTCAGTGGCCAGAAGCAGAAAAGGCTCTTTCATGTCTACCATCCCTCTGATCTCAGTTATTTTATTTGAGCAGCTGGCACAGATGCAGCAGATATATAGTATTTAAAGGCACAGACATTATCCCAGTATTTTCTAGCTGTCCACACTGCCAACACACACACACACACACACCTATACGGGTATAAGTGGATTAGCCCGTCTTTTTCCCCAAACTGGCCCGGAGGTGGTTTAGATGGACTACCCTTTCCCAAGTACCTAGAGCAATGGGAGGTGGCTTACAACATTGCAAAAAAACTGAAAATTTTTTAGCTAGCCTTTGCTCTCAAATAGGAGCTACACAGCCGTTTTTACAGCAACCTGGCAACATGGTGACTTATCTGGACATCAACAAAATGTGGTTTATGAGAACAAAAAAAAGGAATGTGAGGACTTTAAAGGGACAACTACGTCATATTTAAAAAAACCCTTATTAGCATAAATACACAACCTGACAGCACAAAGCATTAACAGAACAGTCATTTTATTTGCAAAATATGTAAAATAAGCACTTCAATTACTTTTCCTTAAAAAAATATGAAAATAAAAAAGGAAAACTAAATATAATAAAAAGTAAAATTAAAATGCCTCAAGAAAAAAATACAAATAAATAAATATGACCCTTCAGGGCCTATACCATTACTGTTTTTTCTGAATATAATTACTACAATGGCAAAACTAAATTCTTCAACCTCTTCCGAATATTTGTTATCCTAGTAAACGGAACAAAATGTTTCCACATTAGAAAAATCTGTTTAAGATTAACAGCTTCAAACATCTTACATTACATAACGCATTCTGTGCTTACCTCAGCACAACAACCTGAAATGTAAACGACCTTTAAGGCCCAGGGTGTTAAAGACAAAATAAAAACAGTATTTGTCTAAAAGGTGACATAACTAAATTTGTTGTTAGAACAGAAGAGTAAATAACTGGTTACTTCACGTCAGATTTGTAGCTTTTTGCTCTGTTCCTGCCTCTTAGCAGTTAGTCCCCGGTTTCTCACAAAGTCCCGTATATTTTGTGCTGCTCTTTGAGCCAGCACAGAACCTTCAACCAACTTACAGTGATTACACTCATTTTTAGTAGCAAGCTTTCCTTTACTTATGTGACCTTTAAAATGCCTCATAACAGCAGAAACCTCAGCACTTGACCATGGTTTTTTTGGTTGTCTTCTGGCTGTGCCCCATGAGTTCTCTGCAAATAAATAAATAAAAAAGGAAAACCATTAAAACAGTTAATTAAAACAGAACACCTTTACACAGGATAACAACTCCACTACAAAGTTAAGAAAGGATTGTGGGATCATGAAAATAAGAAAGAGGCAGTGTGTAGGAATAAACTCCAGACATATGCAGACAATAGAGTAAAAAACTAGTAGTAGATTAGTTGCAGGCGTTCCTATTAGTAAGTAACCCAACCACATTCGAATAGATGGCATAGGGGAGTCATAACCCATGTAAAGGTAGCCTTATTGACATTAAAACATAAAAAGAAATTAAAAGATGACTTAGGAAAAAAAAACAATCAGGAAAAAAATAAGTGAAAACATAGATTAAAAAAATCTCAATCAATCTCAAACTGGTGTCATGTGACAAAGCATGGTTGAAGAACTACAACCTACAAATAATAATGTCTTTTATTTTGATAATTGGATGCTGCTAAGTAGAAGCTGTACACAGTAAATAATGTTGCATGATGAATCTTAAAAAAAGCTAAACAATTAACCCTCCTGACATTTATTAGTCAATTAAGTGGTCACTCTGTTGCAGCAAGCATCACCCTCTCCCCTTGGTTCTTCATTAGATTGGCCCATCTCAAGCATATGGTAAATAGTTCCAGGTCATTTGGATTGCTAAGTTTTTAAGCAGGAACATTGACTTTAAGCCCCTGCCAATGGGACTAAGAACTAGGTTCCGCGAGGGTCACATCAGAATCCAGATTTTCATGTCCCTCAAAATTTTTGTGAAAAACTTTAAAAGTACTATTTGGGTAAATATATTGTTAAAAGAACCAAGCGGCAGCCTAGTGAGAGACTTAAAGATCTCTTTAAATTTCCAAATGCCAACATACTGCTCTTTTTATTTATTATGCCATGAAAATGAATGAGGTTTCAAGTGCCTGAAGCAAAACAGCCCCACAACCTGATTCAATTCAATTCAATTCAATTCAATTTTATTTATATAGCGCCAAATCATGAAACATGTCATCTCAAGGCACTTTACAAAATCAAGTTCAATCATATTATACAGATTGGGTCAGATTATACAGATTGGTCAAAATGTCCTATATAAGGAAACCAGTTGATTGCATCAAAGTCTTGACAAGCAGCATTCACTCCTGGGGAACCGTAGAGCCACAGGGAGAGTCGTCTGCATTGTACATGGTTTTGCTGCAATCCCTTGATGCTTTCTTCTACACAAAACTTTAAGAAGGTTTTGCCTGTCATAGCTACTGATTTGACTCCGATAATAAACACGTCCCTTCTGTCAGGCTTTTTCCGCCTATTCCTTAAAAATGCAATTATCAAACCACTGCTGAAAAAGAACAATTTAGAAAAACTACTAGTCCAGAACTACAGGCCCATCTCAAACCTCCCTTTTATCAATAAGATTATTGAAAAAGCTGTGTTTCAACAATTAAACACCTTCTTAGCAACGACCAGCCGCTTTGACATTTTCCAGTCAGTTTTCGGTGCTCACCACAGTACTGAGACTGCTATTATTAAGATGTTAAATGACATCCATATAAATACAGACTGTGGAAGAACCACAGTGCTGGTACTATTGGACTTCAGTGCAGCATTTGATACTGTCGATCACTCCATTCTGTTAGAACGCCTGGAGAAATGGGCCGGCCTTTTCTGGTACAGCTCTCAACTGGTTTAAATCTTACTTAAAGTACAGGGACTTTTTGCGCCAGTAGGTAACTTTACATCAGAGATGACAAAAAAATAACATGTGGAGTTCCCCAAGGGTCCATCCTAGGTCCCCTCCTATTCAATATCTACATGCTCCCTCTTGCTCAGATCATAAAACAATATCAGCTACCATAAAGCACTATGCAGATGACACACAGCTCTACAGCACCATGTCACCAGGTGACTATGAACCCATTCACTGAGTAAATGCCTAGAATAAATCAATGCATGAATGTGCCAAAATATTCAACTGAATAAAAAAACAAAACAAAAACAAATAAACAAACTTAGTAATAATTTTTGGACCAATAGAGGAGCGATCAAAAGTTAGCACTGTTGTTAGGGAAATAATTAGTTTTCTCAAAGGATGTAGGTAAGGTAAAGCTGTTATTTACACTTCATATATGATGTAAAAAAATGTGTTTGGAATGTTAAGATAAATTACATTAAATGGGTTACACAGAGCAACTACAACCCAGTTGAACATTTGTTGAAATTTGAATTTAATATTTGAAATGCTGTCAGTGTCAGTTACGCTTCTACTTCCAGTGCAGAGTAAATACAAGAAATTTATTTGCACTCCCTTAAATGTATAATTTTGCTGTGTTTTATGATGCAGAGTATCTTACATAAAAAATAAGGGTGGAGTTTATCTCTGCGAATTTCTATATCTTCAAAAGAAAATACAGGATAAATCTAGACAGACATTTTGACTGTATTTGGTTTATTAGGCACAAATTTACTGTCTGTCTCTGTTGCTGGTAGTTCAAATGGAAAAAAAGTCCAAATTCAACATTTATCAGATCCAGTGATGCTTTAAACATCATCTAGTGTGTGTCGTGGTTATAAAATTTGTATATATGTAGCAAGAAATGCCACTTTTCTCTTTAGAGAGACAAAACACACCCTGACACTCAAGTCTAGCATCAAAAAATTAGAGGATGCATATTGCGTAGGACCAATGACATCCGACCAGGCAAGGTTTCTTTGTAAGTGTCCCTACCCAAGGTCAGATCAAACCTACACCCTTGCACTAAGGTGTTCTCAATCCAGCCTACTCTGCGGAAACAGACATGTAGAAGCAGCATGTAGTTGCTATGCTCCACTTATCTTGAGCAAACTTCCAGAAAACTGTGAAAGTGCAGAAAGCCTGAGTTCTTTTAATTCATGACTGCCTTCGACTGTTCTAGTTAAGCTGTTTTACTGAAACATCACTAGTTTAAGTTTGTAGTCCAACTGTCTTTAGTATTTGATTTTAGTTTCTATTCTCCCATGTTTTATTTGTTTCTACATTTTATTCCAACTTGCTTTTATTCTGTTTTATTTTCCTATATTTTAATCATGTAAAGCACTTTGCATTGTCATTGTACTAAATTTGCCTTGCCTTACCACTATCTTTAACAATACAACATCCCTATGCTCCAAGAGCTCAAGTATAGTCTCAAACCAAAAAATTAAAATAAAATAAAAAATACAAACCTACAAAACACAATCATGTTTAAAATGTTCATGGGCAAACTTTAAGGCTCCCGCATACTTCAACCAAAGTGGAAAAATTGTCTCATCGATGCAGATGTATGATAATTGCTTTATTTTATTCGCAGAGAGGCCTCTGCCTCCACTTCTAGATTAACCAAGCCTGGTTTGAACTTTTTTGACAGAGTTCTGTACCAGGTGTTTGAGAGACAGAACTCTGCTAATGGTCAAATGTGCAACATGTTGGGAGTGCTACTTCAGTCACAAATATGATTGGAAGAAGGGGCATAAATCACTATTCCTCATAACAATTTTCTATTTGTTTTGTCAGACTGTAGGACAACTGGCACAGAGAGAGCTGATCTCTGAGAAGTAGGAAGTTGTGCCTAAAATATATTAAGTTTTGTCCAAGTTTAGTCATTTTTAAAGTAGAGCTGATCAAATATGGTAGTCGGGAATCTGGATCAAACGACAACCTCATAAAGAAAATTTGCTTACCTTCAAAAGGAGGGACACTTTCCTCTGCTGTAGATGATGATACTGCTCCCACTAAGACAAGACAAAAGTAAAAAAAAAACAAAATGGAAAAAAAAAGGCTTGATAAAAGTTATAACGGCTTTGGATTTAGGCAACTTACATAAGTCATCTGTGTTGTTGGCAGTTCTTTCAGGGTCTGGTTCCACAGTTTCCACAGGCATATTGTTTCCACCTTCATGTACAAATTCTTCTGCATCACACTCATCTGACTCACTCCCTTCTTCCTTTGTTTCAGCATCACTGATTGCAATTTCATCTAAAAAGGTATTATTAGAATGCAAATGAATACTACACATAATTTTGTCCAAGCACTACCAAAAAAAGGCTTAAAACACCTTAGTATTTGAGTAAAATATCATGGTGAATAAAATTAAAGAGATAAAAGTGTTTATCTCAAGTGCAATTACATAGATTTACTTTGTAATCAAGAATATCACTAATGTAGGGGTGGGCGATATGAAGAAAATCTAATATCACGGTATGTTCAAATAACCTTGAAAAACAAATGTTTTAGCCACATAGTGCCTAAAGTTGCATCGATATCTCAAATTAACATGTTCAATTTTTTTGTTTGAAAAATAAAAGTTTAAAATGTTTTATTTTAGCCATTTTTTAACCACAGCTGTACATAGAAGCTTTTCACAAATGATAATATTGTCACATTAGACCCTTCATGGTCAACACTGGACCTTAAAAAAACAGAACATCCCAGCAGCCAAAAGGAACACGAAGGAAAAATCTGACCCAAATTAAACATGAAATGAAAGGTGCTCTTTTGTGCTTAAGACATAAAAATTTGTATAATAAAAATGTGACAATCTGAAAAACAAGTTTGTATAGCGACTATAAAATCAACTGACCAGTCGCAGCTACATATTCAGAGCATCTTAAAAATATTTCCATTGCTCTTTAGGTGCTGGGAAATTTTAAACAAGAAAAGTTTTTTTTCTGTCATATGGGATTTAGCAAAAGAAGACGCGAGTTTCAACAGTTTTACGGCTAGTTTAATTAAAGTTTCCTTTGGTGAGTGGGGGAGTCGACACGCGGAGTTTACAAGACTCTTCCTTTTGCACTGGATGACTTTTTAGGTGGAACAAATTTGTGCTACTGCTACCTTTTGTGGCAATGGTGTTATGGCATGTTTTGCAAATTACTGCATTTTGTTTGACCTCCTTCTTGTGAACTCCAAACCATTGCCATATTATTGACCCAGTGCTGTTTCTCATTTTCTTGTTTACCTGAAATGCCCGCTGTCGCCATAGCTCTCGCTGTCTAGTCAACACAAGTAAGCACACGGGTTCGTTGTTGTGTGTGTGCACCAGAACTCTTTCTGGTTTGGAGGAGCGACTGATGCGTTCACAGCATGTGTGGAAAAAACAAGCTCAGAAGTGTATTAAATATGGCGGCTAAATCTTGCCATAAAAATTTACACTTGATGGTTGCAATAAAGTAATTTTAACCATCGCGCCGAGGAAAACTTGATACATCGAGTGTATTCAATTTCGATCGCCCACCCCTACACTACTGTACTGTTTTTTGTAATAATAATTGATTTACATTTGTAAATTAATCTGTTTAACATATGTTTGTAGTGTCAGACAAGTCCTGATAACTGAAATCAAACCAACAAAAACAAATTTCAATAACCTTCGAGTTCAATTTCATCAAGGGATTTCCCTTGCAGTCTGGAAAGATCTCCGTTCTCCATCGACAACAGCAGCTTGGATATCTTTGCCAGTTGTATAGTGGGGACTGGCAATCTGTAGTTTTCCCTGTGAATGCGAATGTCATGACCCAAGAAATCTGCAACCTGGTCAAGTTCATTGTGTTTCAAATTGAGGACTTGAGAAAGGGTGGCAACATGTTTGCGGAGTTGTGTTGACCTGAGGAACTCTGGGTGCTTTGCTCCACATTGGCCTGCATAAATACTCAAACAGTCTTGGCCTCTGTAGTGGCTCGTTGATTTTGGTTTTGCAAACAGGAAGATGTTTGTGTGACAAACACCACATTCATGTCTTTTACTGATCAACAGCGAAAGGGCATCCACCACATCTGGGGAGAGTAAAACTGCAACCTTCCGACCTCTTTTCCCTATGATTTCAACATGACTGAAATGGCTGCAGAGCCTCTGTTCAACCTTGGATAACCCAGTGGCAACATCTTTATGGAGCTCGGTGTCATCCCTCTGCTGGAAACCTCTGAGTCGCATCTTTGAAACTTCCCCAGCTCGTCTACGGTTGAACACAATGACACGTGCAAGAGTAACTTTTGCAAGTTCTGCATAATTCTGGGGGTTGACCTCATCTTTCAAGTTGCAAAATGCATTTTCTCCAGACTCCTTAAGGTACTGATGAAGACACTGAACATCTTCTGTGAATGGTAAGGTTAATGGCTTATTATATTTGGCATGACTCAGAGTGTTCAAGGCAGTATGTGATACCAACTCAGACCACTTTGATCTGTACAGCTTTTTGAAAGTATCAGTAGACTTGATCAGTTCTTCATCTTCTCCCATTAGTGCTCGACAATGGATAATGTCACAAATTTTGTGTAGTGTATGTCCCAGTTTTAGCGCAAGGCTAGGTGTTTGGTATGAATGTTTTTCATCATCAAAACCTGCAACAACCTTTACTGCCTGGACAACTCTTTGGAAGTTAGCAGGTTTCACAGCTTCCTCCAGGTTATGTACAGAGAATTCTGTGCGTAGACATATTAACAAACGTCCAATTTCACGAAGTTTCTGTCGGATGTACTCATACTTGGTAGGGTCTTGTCCATGTCTGTTGTAGAGAGACTGGGCAAACTGAATTATGGACAGGTCATTTCTCACAGCTGTGGCTACTTCAACCTGCTTCATGGGACCGAGGAGCTTCCAAACCCCACTTGAAATCTCCTGACAGAAAGCAGATTCTTGAGCCATAGCCAAGCCCAGTACTTTAGTTCTTCCAGGTCCTTGGTTCAAATCTTCATTTTGTGGCTTGCAGGGGCATCTGCGGACATGTCTCCATAGTTCCTTTCGAATGTACATACCTTGACAGTACATACAGTGAATAAACATTCCAGTCTTTGCTTTAGGCTTTCTCTTAACTTTTAATGATCCTTTCCCACTTTGTAAAACCTCAGAGTTATGTTTGAAGTTGCCTTTGTTTCTCATTTTTTCTTTGCGTTCTTTTGAGTCTTCCGGGAGGGAAAAAGCATAAGCAATTTGAGCATTTGTCTTGTGTATTTTGAAATGGCGTGAGATTTTGGTCTGTGGTTTCCCACATACAAAACAGTAGTTTTTAACACATGTAATCTGCTGTGAGGATTCCTGTTTCTGAAGCTCCTTTTGACATTTTAGTTTTTCACTTGAGTCTTTGATAGACTTGGCTTGGCTGGATGGACACACACACACACACACATACACACATCCTTGTTTTATGTTTACATTCTAAATACAAAGTGAAGAAAATGCCTAATCCTAACTTAAACTTAATTAACACCTTAGTCCTAAGCCTAACCCCTAGACCAGGGGTCACTAATTAAAAATCAGCGGGGTCCGAATAAAGAAAATCAACAACCAGTAAAGGTCCGGACACATTTTTTATTACAATCCGTTACTTTAAACAGTATTTAACACTGAAATAAAATGTTTATGCACCCACCTTATACATTGGATTTTAAAATAGAAAAACGTTCTGTTTTTATGTTATTTTTTTGTTTAAAAAGTCAAAGTGCTTTTTGAAATAGAGAACTACAATCTTTCACAGTTTGGTATATAGACAATTTCTTGGTTTTCACAACTTTTATAAAACAACTGAACTTTTTTTAATTTCATTTTTATGGCTTAATGATAGAAGTGAGCTTTAGGCTGCCCTGCAAGGATTTTACACCTGGGTTTGATTGGCAACAAAGCCAACCTCAAGCACATATCAAGGTGCTCATTCATTCTGCACCTTTAAATCAGCTATTTTCTCCGTATGTATGAGCAAGCGGATATGTTTGGCAACACTCCGGAGGGCTTTGCCATATTAACAAGAGAAGCGGCGCAAGAGAAGTTAGCACAGGGGTTGAAGCAAAAATAATGTTTGACTGAAAACATTTTCTCGCAAGCCCATATATTGCCGGGGCATGGACATCATGCCGCATTAGTTGGCTTATTTGCTTAGTGTGCAAAGTCAACTAAATCTGATACTTTTAAAATATCCATTGAAAATTCCTGTATCTCTGCCACCTTTCAGCTTTAGAGCCTTTGTGTCATCCTGGACAGCCTCTCCATCACTTTCCACATCCACATCATCATCTGGGTTACTTTCATCTCTGCAGCATCAAGTTCTTCCTTCACACTGTTGACAAACTGGTCCACAGTCCACTTTACAATCCCAGCTCCCTTTCCTCCCTGTCCTCCATAAAACGTCAGCTAGTACAAAGACAGAAGCTTGCATCATTACATTATCTACTTCACATCTGTACATCAACTCCACTGGCTCCCTGTCACCTTCAATATAAACCAATTTTATGATCATACAAGGCCAACCACAGCCTTGGAAATGCAGGACACATCACCAACACTATCATGACATACTACATTTTAATTTGACACAGATTGCACATGAACATAATCAGTCTCTGCTTTGCCCGTTATTGTTCACCAATTAATCATTACAGTTTATAAAAAGGCATGATTTAACTTTTTTGAAGTTCAATAAAATGGTTATATTTTAGCCCAGTGACTGGAGAGCTGTCCAGGATGAACCCTGTGTCCGCGCTCCACTTTAACTTCATAAAAAAACTCTGAGAATTTCCTTTCTCTGGCCTCACCCAGTTAGAACCCGTTCTCCAATCCATGTTGTAGCTGCAGTTTATTTGTTTTATCTTTTTGATGTAGTTTTCTTAATCTGTAAGCATAAAACTCCTTGTCATTTTATTTAGTGTCCTGGAGCGCAGCAGCTCATCAGGTGAACAATGTTGTATACCGACAGCAGATGCAGCTCTGCCTTCTTTGCTTCAGAACAGCGCAGGTCTTTTTTTTTTTTTTTTTTTTTTTTTTTATTTTACTTTTTCCGAATCGAACCCAGTCAAATGCGGCACATTGTTTCACATTCCGACTCTTATTCTTCAAGGGTCATGCTAAATTAGCCTGAGCTAGCGCATTACTCTTCTTTGTGTTTAAATAAAACATAATAGCGAATCACGAGGAGATCCCTGGTTGGTCGCCGCGTTTATCAGCGAGAGAATAAACGCTGACATGGCCACAGGTGGAAATAATTCATTAATTAACTGCCGGAGCAGATTGACGCTTACCGAGGGAAGTTGTTGTCAGCTGCAGAACTTTCTGACCTGCTGGTTTGCATAAATCCAAAGAAAACCTTTGACCACCACTACTTTCATTCATACCATCTGTGGCCAGTTTAAAATGCTCTCCCAAAGGTTAAAATGATGAACACCGATAAAACTCAGAGTGGCAATGTGTACTTTGGAAAGACCCGCCCTGCTCTCATTCTGATTGGCTAATGTCCCGGCTCGGCCAGGTTTGATTGGTTGAGAGCAGCTTCACATTATAACCTTGAATAAAAAGTCTAGACGGAACTTTTTGCGCTCAATTTCCAAATGACGGAAATCCGTCGCAGCGACGGAGAACTTTAACCCCTGAGTTAGACACTGTCGTTGGACAACATGCAGTTATATATAAATGTTTTAAATGAGGTTGGGTGCGGATTAGGTAGCAGCTGGGTCCGGATCCGGACCGTGGTCCACTAATCCGTGACCTCTGCCCTAGACCATAAAAAGTGAGGACCGAAAAAATAGCCCTCACTTTAAATCAAAATCCCAAATTTACTAGTAAAATGTGTAAAAACAATTTCTCACAGCTGCAAGTACAAGTATATACACACACACACACACATACACACACACACATACATCCTTGTCTTAAATTATTATTGAGGACCCTAACCTAAACCTAGTTCACACCTTAGTCCTAAACCTGACCACTTGCCCGAAAACAGTGAGGCCCAAAAAAGGTCCCTTTCCCATCAAGGTCCTCACTTTGGTAATAAAATGTGTTCTCACTTAACTGCAAGTATGCGTTCACACACACACATGCACGAAGCAAAGATGGCACCCTCATCCACCTGTCACATACTGACATGTAATCCTCTTTGAGAACAGCTCCCATTCGGGGTGAGTTTTAATTGGTTGCTGTTTTCCCCAGGGGGGAGCTGTATGTAACAGAAGACAGTAATGGTTTACCATGGGACATGTGCATTAAACATGTAGTTCAGCCAAGCCACCAAGGAATACTCAAGCACATACAGTATCTTATACAGTCATTCCTTACAGAAGCCCACAGCTCAGGTATCATATATTAACTACACCATTTTACCTGCCTGGGATGACTGTAATGAATCTATAGTGAGTCAACGTTTTCATCTTTCTCTGAACTTTAGCCGAAGCTCCTCTGAGGAAAAGAGAGAAGACAACTGAATCGATCTTTCCTGTTGTCCTTCAGGTATCAAAGACAGTTTTGACAATACTTAGTGATAATGTTGATAATAACATGTTCTTTCCAAGATTTTGCAAAGCTCAACACGAATGAGAGAACATCAATCAGTCAATCAAACATTATTTAAAGACCACTTTTCATACTGTCAGCTCTAACACAGAGTGCTCTACAAAGGTTAAACACGCATTTAATCGCTGGAGACACGCACTATTCCTTTTTCAAAATGATTAAATCAAATAAATAGACAGATAAAACTTGTAATTTAAAACAATGAGGAGTTTAAAGTTATATGGAAGATGTATGTATATTTTATACAATCTATAACAACCAGAATGCTAATAAACATGATTTTTAAAATTATATGAGGGTACCTACTTGCTGTGATTAACAACAACTCAATAAGTAAATAAGTATATACAAGATACGTTGCTAAAACTGGAGTAAAATAATAAACTAAAACAGTTATAAATGTAGACAAAAGGCCTGGCTAAATAGATTCTTACTTTGTTTGCTTTTTAGAACATTTTAATCCTTGGGTGCTCTCAGGTCTTCAGGAAGGCTGCATCACAGCTGAAGGTCACAATATGAAGGAGACACGTCACTGTATGTTTTAGGTCTCACTCTGGGCACCAGGAAACCCTATCCAGAGGACCCGAGGGGCCTGGGAGGGGCTGTTTGACATCACCGAACATCACTAATAAGTAGAGGTGTGCGATACCAGGCATTTTTAATCGATCCGATACCAAGTAAATACAGGGGCAATATCGCCGATATCGATCCGACACGATACTTTTAACATTTAAGCTTGATGTATCATGAAACTGTTGACCTTCCGGGTTTTATGATTTTTATTTTATTATTACAGTTAAATAATAATAATAATGTTATGTTCACTGTTTTTTCCCTAATCCACCTCTT
The DNA here is from genome assembly GCA_037039145.1 of Fundulus diaphanus. NCBI lineage: Eukaryota > Metazoa > Chordata > Actinopteri > Cyprinodontiformes > Fundulidae > Fundulus > Fundulus diaphanus. The sequence continues at coordinate 44,914,303 of CM073133.1, forward strand.
ATATCTTTCAATCCTTTTGTAATTTTGTCTGTATTGTGTGCACCTGCCTGTTGCTATAATTTTCCCCGTCGTGGGACAAATAAAGGATTAGCTAGTGTTATCTTAAATAACACTTTTTAATAGGATATATGTACTGGGTTCTTTCAAGGTCTTAATTACATTTTCCCTGTGGGCTCCAGTAACATATGATAGATAATATCTACTTTGAAAGTTAACATGAACTGCTGCTGAAGATGATCACTCTGATCTACCTGGATGTTCTCTGGAGGACTGAAACGCCTCAGTCAGTGACGTCAGTCTGTGGGTCTGGTCTGTCAAGGCAATAAGAAAAGTTTAGTCTGTCGCTCGACGTTTTCTTGCTCATGGTTTTTCACGTGCTTAGATAAATTTGTTGTGTTTCCACTGAATTTAACCGGCTTTTTACAAACCATGCAGCTTAATTTCATTTATGGTATTAAAATATAGCCAAACAGGGCTTATTTCTCTCTTCATGTTTTTCCGCTCTGGCGATCTCTCTCTCTCTCCGTGTCTGAACAGGAGCCGCGCGCGGCGGTTGTTTGTGTGTTGAGTGGAAAGAGCAGAGTGGGCAGGTCAGGCTGAGCCTGCGTGCTGATTGGCTGGCGCCGCTGAGCCATGTACGAGAGGGGAGGGGGAGCAGCAGAGTGCCGACACAGAACGGGAGACTGGTGAATCTCTGCTGCAGTCAGCGCGCGCGGGAGAGAATAAAAAGGATCGATCCTGTTAAAAGAATATTGTTCAATATCAATACCCGCGTTGGTATCGATAGTATCGATCCGCCCACCTCTACTAATAAGAGCACAAGGTTTAGCTCATTTCAATTAGCAGCTGATCCAGCCAAATAGAATTTTTGTAGAAGTTCAGACAGCTTTTTAAGACAAAATCTACAACACCAGGCCTGATATGACCCTTGGCCTTGTGTCTCTGGGCCCATGGCTGGATCTGCTCTAGCATATATGGCTACAGGCAGAGCCTGGGGGCTTTGGCACTGTGATTGCTGGGTGATTTCCTGGGGCTCCTGGGGAGGCGGCCATCCCTGTGTTGGTCCTTCTTGGGCTCCTGTGCTCTGGGGGACCTTTCGGACGTCTGGGATTCTGGTCTCCCCAGCGTCTACCTCGGCACTCTGGAGGGTGAGTCTTTGGCTCCTCACAACCACTATTGAGCATTTCACTTATGGATAAACCTTACATATACCTTACATATGTATTCTTCGCTTCCTGCCTGAGACAAAAGGAGGAGAGAGAGACTGGCCTGAACCCCGATGGGCCCTCACAGGGCCCGAAAAACGCACAAGCCAGCACCTGGAAGAAATCTCTCTTCGCCCGAGGAACATGACCGGGCAAATCAGAATTAAGTCTGCTGTCTTAACTTAAGCATCAGGCGCAGGAGGAAAGAATCCCTCCATGCAAAAAACGGCTTTGTCTATTTCTCCTCAGCTGTTACAGGAAAGGAGACGGCGAGAATCGGCCTCCTTGCCCACTTCCCAATCTGAGAGAAAAAGGGAGCTGAAATTACAACCGCTCCGGAGCATCGGTTGTGGCCTCCCCCCCTGACCACATGTTTGCTGCTGCTAGGCTGCAGAGCCGCAGGCTAGCCCGCTGCTGAAAAGACAAACAATTTTCCTTGCTTTTAAGGCAGTGGATGGCCAAAGTGGATCGAGCTCACATGAGGCACCAACAGATTGGACAGAGAAACCAAAGGGAAAGGTGTCAGGATTCGGTTGCCGTGCTCTGTTTTTCTTCTCTGCTTCACAGGTGATTGCAGCTGACGGGTGGGCGTGGTCCACACCTGCAGCACGTTAGACACTCTCTTGGCTGGCATTTAAGGAAGACGCGGCGAGCAGGAAGATGCCAGAATTTTACCCCGTCGTGGTATGCCTAGGCCAGAACCTGTTACCTGAAACCTCGTACCTGTGAGTCTTTGAAACCCCGTCTTGGATCTAATTTTTGTCTCCTGTTTTCTTCAGTGTCTGTGTTGGATTACTCACCCGAGTGCTGCCCGTGATTTGAAGACCAGCTCTGCACCCAGTTCAGCTCAGATTCTGCTCTGGCGTCTCCCCTCTTACTCCCTTGGTGTTAACAAGCCGGGCTAGAGTTCCCATTCCCCTGGATACATCTGGTCATTTGGACTTCTCTGGTTCTTCCTGCCGCTCCTCCTGCCTGCCACAATGGTGGCGTTGCTCGGATCTTCCGTTAGTGTCGCTGCTGCCAGTCACCCGTCACTCAGTCACCTTGTTCCACCTCAGAGCCACGGTAACCGTTCACCTGACTACTCATCCTCCCCGGATAGGTTCTCTCGGCCAAGCGGTAAGCGGGGCGGCTTCTGGTATTTTTCCCTGGTTCGACCCTCTCTAATTATTCTCCCCTTTTCTGCAGAGCTTCCAGCTTCACCGTTCCGACCTCCCACATTGTACAGTCTGCTACTAGTTTAAGCCTTAAAATAAATATCTTTAAATCGTTCCTGTGTCTCCGTTAGTGTCTGCATGTGGGCCAAGAACTTGAAAACCATGACAAAAGGTTACATGGTCAATTAGAAATGTTTGTGTAATGCTCACACATGGTTGTTTTAAACACAAAGAGCTAACGGTCGTAGCTCATGATAGCATGGTGATACCATGTCATTGCCGATGTCATTCGAGTGTGTTTTATGGTTATAACAACCGTTATCTCCACAAGGGTTTCATACATTAATGTGTGTTATCCAGCCCACTCATTATGACTAAAATAAAAGCCGAAGCTCTTAAAAGTTACTGCCGAAAGTCTGCTAGCCAAAATGCTAGTTAGCTTCTGGTAACTTCCGATTTCTGGTTATTCAACAAAAGCCCTTTTTAAATATATGGCTTGTTCGTTTCGCTCCGCCGTCGAACTATTAAATAAGTTTTACATGCAAAAGAAGCAAAAGACAAAACAAAAGTGCTTTGTCGATTTGATCAATGCGATTATACCTCCAGGAGGTAGGGGTTGCTGCAATTGACATTAATATTCCATATTAATGTCGATTTAAAGGCGTTTTGGTTAACTTTAGGAGTAACCAATTTTAGCGACTGCTCGCTGCAGCAACCCCTACCTCCTGGAGGTATAATCGCATTGATCAAATCGGGCGTCCCTAAAATCATTCTTTAAAATGCTATTTCCTCAAATAATGTTTTGTGTAACTAGGGATTTTCATTGTGAATGGGTTGAAACACATACCAAATGTTGTTCTGAATTAGTGAAGCTAATTTAAGCTCATTCCATGTTCTTTAAATCAGATCTGCAGTGAACCAGGATTCACTGAATTATTCTGATGATGATCAACCACTTTTATTTTGTCTTTTGTTTCTTTTGCATGTAAATAGTTCCTTAGCTTAGCTTCTTAATGTCAGGGGTTAGTTTTGACTTAGCCTTTTGTTTACTATTAGTTTTCAGTTTTTCCTCCTGGTTTGGGTTTTAGTTATGATTTGACTTTATTTTCTGTTAGTTATCAGCTCCTCCTTCCCCTCACTTAGCTTTCCCTTCACTCCCTCTGCAGTCAGTCACACCTGTTAGTCATTAATCAGTCAGACTCATTTCACCTGCCAGCCTCCCTACTTTAGCCTCCCTCTGTTGTCACTCCTCTGCCGGTTCGTCATCATGCAACACCTTCTCCTTGCCTGTCTACCAGAGTGTTCTCTGCTTGCCGCTGGAACCCTGCCACCTCTGCTTCTCTTTTACCTCAGCTTGCCATGGATTATTCCAGTCTCATCGGTGCAACTATCCTGTTAAGACTCTATCTGCAAGTATTCACCTTACCAAGCTATTTTATCCTGTTGTGACTCTGACCAGCAAGGTTCCCTCTCTGCCATGCTGTGGATTCTACTGCCGAGCTCTGGTTCCCTCTCTACTGTGTTGTGGATTCTACTGCCGAGCTCTGGTTCTCTCTCTGCCATACTGTGGATTCTACTGCCGATTTCTGGTTCCCTCTCTGCCGTGCTTTGGATTCTCTGCCGTGCTGTGGACCCTGCTACAAGGTTCAGCTACTCCAACACCGTGCCTGTCTGCTCCTGTCCTCCTGCCTTGGTTTCCGTTGGTCCTGTTGTGTTCCTGTTTGCTGCGCTGCTGGACTCTGTACCTCCGTTCCCGTCTTCATGGACTCTGGCTTCGCTCCCGGTTCTGTAGCAGCGCAGCTTTCCCGTTTCTTGGTCAGTCTCTCCGATCTGCTCCTGCCAGCTAGCTCCTGCATCCTACATCTCCGTCCGGTAACTGACTCTGGTTCATCTCATCATCATCATCCACTGCTTGCAATAAACTCTCTTAAACCAGCTCTGTGTGTGCGTGCTCTGTCCGGGTTCATCCAAGACAAAATCATGACACTTTTATCTTCATTTTGCTTAGTAGTTTTAGTTTAAGTTTCACTAGCCTAGTAGAGAGGATCTATTGATTGAAATAGTGTTAATTCAGATAAACAGCATTATATGATGATGTTCTCTGGATGTTAATTTTATTTCTGTTAATAAATTATTGAACTTGAAGAAAAGTTGTCACTTGTTTATTCTGTGTGTGCAGGGTTTGCTGTTAAAAGACCGCTAGTGTCCTCCAGACAATACTAAACAGAGTTATTTATTAAACATGAAATAACTTTAAACAGTGTATAATTGCACAATAGCTCTCTAGAATAGACTTCTCTTTGTTAATCATACTTCACTGAGACATTCTTATTTTTAGCCCTTAATGGTGTTAATAGTGCTTGGACTTTTGCTGCTAAAATGTATGATTCCTAGCATTCTGATCAACTGTCTAATATTTGGTCTGTTTCTCTCCTTATCACAAACCAGTCTAGTTATGCTGGGATGGTGGGTATACAGTTTGCCACCTGTAAATTGTTGTCCAACAGAAATTCAGGAAATCCCTTTGTCATGGTTTTTATGTGTTTGGCCCACATGCAGAGAGCAGTTTAGAGTGTTTATTCATTAAACGGAGATGCAGAGACGTGGAAGAACCACGACGGGCGAACGCCTAACTGAGACGTGAGACCGGGACCGATTTGCTCTGCGGGAGAGAGAACAGAGAGTTAGGCAGTGCCATGGGAAATAATATGTGCGAGGTTAGTGGAGAGCTTACCGCCGAGTTCGGGTAACCTAGCTGGGGGGAGTGAAGCTGAGAGACGGACTCAGCAGGTATCTCCTCTGAGATGGTAACAGGTGACTGAGCAGCTGGTGAGCGGGCTGAAGGAATTATGGCGGGGTCCGAGCAGCACCGATGGTGGGAGTTGTGGTCAGTGGGCAGCTGGAGGAACCAGGGTGATCCGAGGAAGTCCTTAGCCCGGCTTGGTAATACCAAGTGAGCCTCGGGGTGGGATCCAAACAGTGAGAGGTCTTGGTTTGAGCATGAGAGCGAACACTTGAAGCGTGATCCAGAGCGAGAGGTAACCTGAGAGACACAGGAGGGAGAGGTTAACGTAGGAAACAAGAGAGCTGTCAGGAGACAGTGGCCAACTGAGGTGTACCACACAAGGTTAACACTCTGGTGTCCTCCAGCTGTCCGCCCAATGCTTAAATACTCCCAACCACGGTGCCGAACGAGCCGCAGGTGCACGCCACGCTCACCTGCCAACTGCAATCACCTGCGGAGAGAGCGAGAGAGAGAGAAAATGCAGGACCGGCAGAATTCTGCACGGCGCTGCCTGCTGAGTCCTGACACCCTTTAGGTTTGCATCTGAAACATACTGCTGCAAAGGTTCCACAGAAAGAGTGTTGCTTCCATGTGGGAAATCACCTGGCTGTCATCTACAGAGAAATTTCTTTGACCCAGTTGCAGAGATACACTGAGATCTGTTGAGTGTGGTTTAAGACAGAATTTACTGGCAATAAAGCAATATTGAAGCGTCTTGTTGGATACCAGAAATACAATCCAAGATTCGATCTAAGGAGAGTGTTCAATAATTGTAATGTGGGTCATAGGCCTTAATTTGAACAGTAAATGTTACTGGCATCAGCATTAGGAACTGTGTATCCAGAAGAGGAGGTAACTTAGCAACAGTTTTGGTGAGTAGTGATCTCAGGTTTCCTTTGATTTAGCTCCATGATCTGAGAGAGAAAAGAGGACAATGGATAATTATGGAACAGTGGTGAATCTTCTTAGGAGTGGCCAGTCTTCTCAAAACTCTCTGGGTGCATCAATGAGTCATTCAGGTGGTCAGGAAAGGACCCAAAACATCTAAAGCACTGCACACATGGCTGCACGCGTGTCCAAAATAGCTTTCATAGCTTCAGGAAAAGTGTATTTATTTATGACTTATGTGCTTCAATACAGGGTTTTTTTGTTTTTAAATGGTGACATGGATAACCTTTGTTAATATATAGTAGATAATAGTTTAAAGCTGCATGACCAACTCCTGTGAAGGCAGCCAGATGACCGAGCTGAACTGTGGACACTCAGTGAGGTCTGCTTGAAGACAAAGGCTGAGCAGCAGAGATGTTTGCCAAGCACCGCATAGAGCTGAGCTGAAGGAAGCAATGAAACCACTGTTTTTTCCTTATAATGTTCATCCACGAGATAATCAGATGGATTATTTACAGCTGCGCATTCATAGGCAGCATACACACTATCAAATAAGAGACTGATGTGTTTTTGTGGACCGGCTCCATGACAGAGCACAGGCTGGTGGACGCACATTACAGGCCAGGGAGTCGGGCAATTTTCCCCTTGCTGAGATGTGGGTTCTCCCAGACATCCTGCATCTGAAAGAATTTTACTTTACAGACTTGTCTTTGAAGAATAATAAAGACAAAACAAAATGTTGAAGGTTACACTAATTTAAATTAGAACAATAAAACCCAACATATTTTTTTTCATCAACTGTATACAATATTTTCTATTTAATGATAATGATCATGAAGATTTATACAACGATTTGACAGAGAACATTGAAAAGAATTTCAAAGTTTTGTTTTTATTGCCCTTTCTTTCACTGACAGCAATGAGTAACCAAGGTCAGATTTCTTGTTGATGTCCACAACATGCTGAGTACAGCTGATTCTGATACTTTTGTTAAGAAACGTGAACTTAATGGAGCAATCTTCACTGGATCCAGCTTGATTACATTGTTGTGATGTGATGACCAAAATAACCGACTTTAGAGGCACAAATGAGGCTCTTTTCAGGGTGGAGATTGACACTCTCTGGACGGCTGCATTATACCAGCAATTATAGCTCCTCCTTCGTCCTGCCATAACAGATATCGTCAGAAATCATCACATAGATATCAAAGATATCATCTGCAATTGCCACAGCTCCTTGTAGACCATCATGCAGTATGTCTCATCAAGAATCAAGTTTTTATGGTCATCATGTAACCATAATGAAATTTTGGCGGGACACCGGCCCAGAAATTCAGCAAGTGACAGATAGCATTTTAACAGATTTATTTCAATTAATGAACTGGTGCCTAATAAATCTTTTCAGTGGTTCTTGCACAAGCAGGAGCAACTGTGGGCGGGCTGGACAGAAAGGCAATGTGACGAAATGTTTATGCGACACAAACACAAAATGTAACAAAGGAGGACATGGAACCATTGCTAAGCTTGCCGCTCAGTGTATGCTTTTTATCTGACTTAGAGTAGGTCGATAACAGACAATAAGGAATCGTAAGAGAGAAGAGAAAGAGTAGAGCATCAGACCAGACGAAGACCGAGACAAGGCTTCTGGAAGTCATAAATCGAAGACGACAGGCTTCGCACTCGCCAATGTGTCACACTAAGTTAATACTAGTAGTAGCTCGCTATGTTGTTCTATAACAATACATATAAGCCTTGCATACAAAAAGTTGAATGTTTTGGATACCATATAATACATATGTGTGTTTCAGCTGGCTATGTTACAAGAACAGTGCAGCAGACTGTCAATCCTTCTGAAAAGGAATGACTGTGCTGTACAACTGGTAAAATCCATGATACTGACCTGCTGTGCTTTGCATAACCTGAGTGAGACTAATGGGGAGACTTCTGAAAGCTGCTGGGATAAACCTGCTGTGGTGGTTACAGCCTATGGGGACAATCCCACAGGATGTTGAGGAGCAGGGCAGTTACGTGCAGGATGCAATGATGTGGTACATGCTGACTGATAGGAAAAGAGTCTGCCCTAATTGCAAGCATTTAACATTATCTGAATCTTCCCAATAAAGTTTTATGATTCGAAGCCTGGAGATAGGTACCAGCACCCCTCGCGACCCCACAAGGGATAGACGTGTTAGAAAATGGATGGATGGATCAATTCAAACCAGTAATGATTTGTTTGCATTATATAGTATGAAAGACTTAAAGCTGTACAGATATCTAGAATACAACCTAATAATGTGGTTATTTACATCGGGATTTTTTTTCTAACAAAAGCCATTATCAGTGTAGGCTCAGATACAATGTAGTGGTGCAGCTATAATTTTTCGTTGTATTTCACTAATCTGGTGATTATGTTTTCAACTAATTGATTAAACTAGAAATAGATGCTCTTACATGAAAATACCTGAACAAACAGGCGTTTTGAACTAAATAAAAACATTCATTGCACATTTTTAAAAAATGTATTGCACATGGGGAAAAAAGGGTAAATTGGAATATACATAAGAATAAAGCATGAAATACAACAGGAAAAATGAAAACTTACAGATGTCAGTATTTCCACCCAAATTTTAATTTCCGTGTGTTCCTAATAATGACAATGGTAAATCTTTAATTGGCTAAAGATTCACTACAGCGTTCTGGGCCATCTCCTCTCTTAGCAAGGCTGCAACCTCTCAAGCCATTTCTCTTGCTAAGGATGCCAACAACTCTAATGTTTTTTTGGACTAAGTATTGTGCCAAGGACACTTCATGTTCCCAAACATCAGCACCACGTAACAAACTCTCCCTGTGTTGTTCACCCTAGTCTGGTTCAGTGCATCCTCCTTCTAGATCTCAGTGAGGATCAATATAAGGTCCTTACTCTAGGCCCTCTTCTTCTCACCTGGACAGCAGGAGAAAATGGGAGGCGATTTAGTGGTAAAAATGAATAAAAAATGTAAAAGCTGGTGGTGAACTGTTACAATACAAGTGGTGTGTTTTATGTTGAGATGTGTGCCTGTTTAAAATCTATGTACTATCTGCACAGTTTTTCAACCCCACAGTGAGCTGTCTTTGAAATGTGCAGACTCCTGCTATTTTATGTCCTGTGTGCACCTTGATGTGTTAATTTACCTACTTTTTCCAAGCTGTTAATTTTCCACCTTAATTATAAAGGATATTTCTATTCTAGGATCAGCTCCCAGTTCCCTCAGATGGAAAACACAATAAGTGAAGTAATCAGCCATAAGCCACTGTTAAATACGGACAACAGAATCACCTGCTAACATTTTTCAACTTAACTGGAAACCTAACCCTATGTTATAAAAATATTATTCTGAAGTCACTATGGCCTCACGCCACTCGGACATAGGAGGCTTGGAGACATGATTGCTGTGTATGAGATCCACTGTTTGATGGTTGCAAGGCCAAATGCTGTAGCGGCTGTGCGGGATACTGATTGTCTAGGATAGCCTGTCTTTGTTTTGTCTCATGCCAAGGTCACTGTGTAGTATTAGGGAGAGCCGAAAGCGAGACAGGGCAGAGACAGGACAGACGCAGATTGCAGCGGGACCGTGGGGTGCGATTACTTTCCATCTATGTGATCTCTGCTCTGTTTCTGGCGGTGATGAAGTGCTGGAACTTCATCACCGCCGTCTCCTTATTCAGTAACAATGGGAATTCAGTTATTATTGTTTAGAATTCCATCCACACCCTATCAGTACATTTCAAAGCACATACTGTATTAGGGTCCATGTAGTGAAGTATTGTCAGTGCATTGATATTTGCCTTTTATCTATAATGCAGAGGTGGGTAATCCAGCTTCAAAAAGTAAAAAGCCTGTACAGAGATTAGTTCCAATCATTTGCATTTCTAGCTTCACAGCATCGACAGGGACTGTCTGGATTTACAGCTGAAGCTGGAATCAAAAACACAGTTTTGTTGGATGCTAGTGAAAGAAAAACTTAGATATCTTTCCAGAAATTAATCAGAATTGTAGATACGGGTTCATTATGTTGGTTGGTGTTCATTTATATTTGTCTTTTCCTTAAAATGAATGTTACCTTTTCATTAAGTCTTGTCTGAGTGTCAACTTTCTAAAGACTTGTTTTAGATTTGGTCAGAAACTTCCTTTTTAAAAACTGCCTTAGCTCGTGTTTGATATCTCAGGAGATGAGAGATTTCAAATCTGACAAACAATTTTGTTTCAAGGATTCAGTTTGGAACCAAGGCCATTGTATTCATCATCATGTCATTTGGTGGGACATCAGTGAATCACTCAGTGAATTACTTGAAGGTTTAATATTACTCAGCCCTTATTTGTCATTGTTCCAAAATCCTTTTTTAATGTTTTTCTTACACAATCTTGAGTGCAAGAACAAATAATTAAATACACTCACCCCTTAGTGTGGAACAGCATGAATTTGTCTGACTTTGTTATTTCAATACCTGAAAATATGTCCATGAACATGTCAACCTTGATTAAACATAACTTACACCTTTAAGACAAGCAATGTAAATATGCTCCAACGAGTGTTCCAACAAATGACAACCTTTGTGCCTTGAACCTTCCGGCAGACACCCGATCATACACACACACACAGTAGACCACCTCATCCGGCAAATTCAAAGCCATTCATCATGGTGTCAGGGACTGGTCCTGTGGGGAGGACTCTGGGGCAGAAACCTCTCAAATTAGAATTATGCTTCCACATCGGCTCAAGGATCGGTGTGTGTGCTTGTTAAAGGAAGACCGAGATGAAGAACCCTTTTCAGGTTTGGGGTATAAAGCAACAAGGTTTGTGCAATGTTAAATATGTGTGGGATAAATTTATTCCAGTGGGAAAAATCTGAAAGCTTCCAAATGTTTTTTTTTTAATTATTATTATTATCAATTGCCCCTGATGGACCAAACCTGTTAAATTACTCCTAATCTCTGAGTTCTGTTTTATGCAATCTGTATGTTTTGCAAAACATTAACTTATCCTATGAAATCAATAGATTTTTTTTAAAAATACATGCTCAGTGCATTTCTATTTCTTGGTCAAAAAGGCTTCTTTTTAACCTTTGACATGTTTCCCGACACAAGCTAAAAAACTGCAAATTCTTTTAATCAAGAATCAGATTCAACAAATCAGTTTGCACACAGGGTTCATATTTATTTATTAGTGCAACCCACAATTATATCCTGAAATAGATAAAGAACAATTGCTAGATTATGGCAAAGTGCTTGGTATGTATTGAAGTTGCATCATCGGGTATTGTGGTGCACATTTAGCACCTTGGGTTGGTAATGGTTTCAGCCACTTCCCACATGACTTCTGGGGTAGAAAAAACACAGACATGAGGATCCACTGCAAAACTCTGAAGATTGTGGAATTTGTTCTCATGCTGGTAAAATCAATCAAATATAAGTTTTCCAAATATGTTTTAATTTAGTAACCTTTATAACCACACGCACAGTTGGAAAGCGGTGGAGGACAGAGGGCTTTTTGACTCAGCAGCTTCTGGTGTCAGTATTAAGTGACATGCTGAGCCCGGACTCAGGTTTCAGTCAAATAAATGTGTCTATAGGGCAGAATAAGAATCAGTTTTATTGGTCGAGTTTTTGTGCTGAAGTCATGGTAATTTGACTTTAGCATCAAGTATTCACAGCATACAATTAAGTATATATATATATATATATATATATATATATATATATATATATATATATATATATATATAAAACAATCTTGTTAGGCTCAGAACAGGTGGACCCAGTATTCGAGGCAAACAAACAGTGAGGGTTAAACAGTTTATTAAGATCAGACACGGAGCGGGAGGCGTCAGCGTCTGCAGGAGGAGACAACAGGTTAGTGACCACGCTTCTCTGATAGTGATTGCACACAAACGTGTCGGTTACTAACCTGGTCTTAATGTCCAGTTCTGATCCAGAAGCAGAGGTAGACCCCAGCTGGCGGGACGCCAATCCGGTGCGGCGGTTGCCGCTCATAGAGTTCCAGAGGCAGATGTGTCGGAAGACTGAGGACAGGCAGGAGATCAGAACCGTGAGCAGGATTAGCCGTAGAGCGAAGCCAAAAACGAAGTCGGGGACGTGGTCGAAGGTCGGAGCCAGGAGATCAGAGAGCCAGTGAGGTGCCGAAGGACAATCCAGGACGGAGCCGAGTCACAGTTCCAGGTTCGATACACAGATGAGCAGACAGACTGAACGAGGGCAGGCAAGCTCGGTAGTCAGGAAACTAATCCGGTTGGTACACAGTGGGCAGAGATCAAGCAGATAATCAGGTCAGGCAGAAAGCAGGAATCAGAGGTCGAGAGGCAATCAGGTCAGGATCAGGTAAACAGAACAAACGCTGGAATAAGTCTCACAAAATGCTCGAAATAAACTGGCACTGTTGCCTGGTCTTAGAGCTGGTTATATACTAGTGAGAGCAGGTGGAACAGATCTGAAGTGATGAGGAATGGGCGGAGCTAGACAGGTGTGTGACATGAGAGATTAGACCAGGCAACAGTGCCGAAATCATGACAAATCTACCCAACTCATCAGCTTCAGGAGCTGGTTGCTTAGTGTCAACCTATGTGGTTCCTCTAGCTTTCATGAAATTATCTTTGTTCCTTTCGAAGTTCCTGAGTTTTTGCTCATTTTCAATTTCCTTCCAAGATTACCTTGTTGAGCTCTGTCCTGGATTCAGTGCCTTTGATGCTTCCTAAATTTTCAAGCCAGACCTCCTCATTCCAAAGTCTCTTTGTTTCAAACCTTGCCAAGCAGTAACCTCCAGCAAACTCTGTCTGTTTTCCAATGCTCTAACACATGTCGGAAGCTCACCACCTCACAGACCCTCAACCTGGACACTGAAATTCCCCTGGCTTCAGTTACATCTCCAAGACCAATAAGAATTACTTGCTGTGATTGTTACTTAAACTCAAATCAAGTATTCACTCCACTCACTGATTCCTTCTGCCTCACACTGACTCCCCTCTGCTTTTAATTAACCCCTCCAAGATGTTGTGTGATTAAATGCTTTTAAGTTATTTAAATTTTAATCACTCAACCCTTGATCTCTCAGGTATTGTCCTATGAATATCAGCCCAATATGGCTTTGATAGTAGGACAAGAGGTGAGGGATTTGAGCTCTAGCATTCTCTAACATTAATAGAAAAAAATGCTCATCCATGGAATGCCAATAATAATGTTGTTTATCTGAATTAGCGATATATTTCAGTCAAAAAATATTTTTTATTAGTGAAACTTAACTAAAACTGCTTAGCAAAATTAAGACCAAAGAAAACAAGGCACTATGTACACACAAAGGAATAAAAGGACAAATAAAAATAGTTGAAAACCATCACCATAGAAAATGATTCAATGATTTTTAAAGTTCAGTGAGGATCTTTAATTTAGGGAACCAAGTTCTTCTTAAAGAATGAGGTTAAATTACGTCAATTAATTTAGAATGAAAATGTGTATGTTTTACACCCATTCACGATGCAACTCCGAATTAGATGAAACATTGTTTGAGAAAATAAAATTTTAAAGAATTATTTGCCAAATTAAAAATGAATAACCTTTAGGACACTTAATTTTTAATGAATATAATTATTTCTGGAGAAATAATTACATTTGAATTGATAGCTTAAAGTGAAACTCACCCCGATGTAAAGGCATAACCCTGCCCCGAGACACCTTTGAAAAATGCCACCAAAAAGGGGCGGTTCCAAGAGACACGTCTCAGGGTCCATCCGAATACCCTTATTAGGCTGTCTGAAATTGGCACAGCAGTCCGAAGCTCCTTTCCTCCCCACAACTCTGTTCTTACTGTTGACCCCATGAAAGGTCAAGGAACAGGAGCTAGGAGCTATAATTAAGGGTATTCGGATAGAGCCTCACTGTGGGGATGAACGGTGGAGTTTAAGTGGGGCTCAAATCTGTGCACCTGATAAAAATTGTTAGGATAAACATGACATTGTCAGAAAAAAACACTACTTTTTTTCAGAATATTTATATATTTTTTGTGCCGTACTTGTATGGCATGTATATCTATAATAATTTTTGTGGACCAAATAAATGACATTAAAGTCTTATTATAATTGTGCATATGTATTGAAAGAAAAGATCTAAAAATAACATTGCATGTGAATGAAATAAGGTTTTTCTGTACTGCTTCTCTCCTCCAGTATAGGTTTATTTTACACAATAGATTTTGTGGTCTCCATTAATTTTACATACGTGCAGTCCACCTGTCACAGCAAGGACAAATGCACTGGTGCATAAAATATATAGATTCTCTGCAGACTTAGCAATGGCTTTACATTCGGGTACTGATAATTACCCTACAAATCTTCATGCAATCACATGCCCATATGAACACATGCAAATATTAAACACAAGGTGACCTAGCTCATAAATAAACAAAAGTATTGTGCGATCTCTGTTTTCTCCTGAGCAGACTCAAAGAGAAGGCTAGAATCCACTTAATCAAACTTTGTTGGAAGACAATATGCACCATGGCATCACTGTATATATTGTGAAAAGTTAATGTAAATTAGAACAAAGCTGTGATATATTCAGCGATCTAAAGCTGGCGATTTGAAAATTCCAAACATCCACACAAGGAAATAACTCTGGGTCTACCATTGGGGGGGTTAAGCTCTCTTCTTATTTATTTATTTCATTGAATTATTTATTTATTTATTTATTATTTAAATAGATTAAGCTACTTTTGCATGCGTAAAGTCACACTGATCACCTCAAACTAGGCTCTAACAGGGGATACAGCTAATGTCAGAGCAGCGGGGGAAGCAGAGCGGTATAACACTGGCTGAAGATAGCAGTAAAAACCTTAAAGCTGACCCAGAATGGCCTAATTGTAAGCTACAGCTCATCACTGATATTCACCCTGCAAAACTTAAGGTGGAGGTTTACTGTAATGAGCATCATCAGGGACACGATGGAGAGCAGAGGGACTTTCACCTGAGCTACTGTTAGAGTTAAATTTTGAGCCCTTAAACATTTTGTGTACTTGGAGTCTCTAGGAATGTTGAAAAGTTAGATTTGGTCTTTCCAGGTACTGCGTTGACATTCTGTTTAGGTCATATTTTTCAATCTGTTCAATTTTCTCTATTCCCTAATGCATTTTTTGAACAAGAACGTTACAGTGTTAGCTGCGGAGCAAAGGTTATGGACTAACCAAATTCACAAATCTATCATTTTTTATTTGAGCCAAGTTCAAGGATACCAAAGCTACAAATAGATAAATCAAAATGTTCGCTTGTTGGGATTATTAACCCATAAAGTTCATTACACCGTCCTCTACCATACAACAAAAATGGCAGAACGGGTTGGAGTGGAACGCCCATCCACCTCGAGGGTGTGGGGTGTGAAATGCCTCATTTTCAGTTAAAGATACTGTCATGTTTTTGTGAGGAACCCGAACACAACCACACACAGAGTTCTGTTTTGTGAGTTTTATTGAAGATGAAGAAGACCAGAGTTCAGACCAGACGGAAGCAGGAGGCTGTTAGTGGCTGAGGCTGGCAAGCAGGATGGAGACAGAGCATGGAGGCAGCAGGAGCAGCAACACAGCAGAGTGGAGACTTGGAACTATAACTTGACAGCAGCACGGCAGAGTAGAGACTTGGAACCAGAACTAGACCAGCAGAATTAAGCAGCATGACTGAATGAATGAATACTTGCTGGACCGGAGTGAGAGCAGAAC
Organism: Fundulus diaphanus; assembly: GCA_037039145.1. Taxonomy (NCBI): domain Eukaryota; kingdom Metazoa; phylum Chordata; class Actinopteri; order Cyprinodontiformes; family Fundulidae; genus Fundulus; species Fundulus diaphanus. The sequence continues at coordinate 44,930,092 of CM073133.1, forward strand.
CAGAACCACAACAGGCAGACGGCCGGAGATGAAGGGAACCCGGGCTGGTAATGAAAAGGTAAGGCGAGCAGTCAAGAACACAGGTAAACAGACGAGCCGACAGGGAAGGGCAAACTGAGGGAGGTTTAAATAGAGAAGCTGACAGGTGGATTGAGTCCTGGCTTGATTAGTGGCTGGCAGGTGTAGATGATTGCTGAGGTGGAGAGGAGACTGGGGTGTATGGAGGGTGAAAAGTGCCCTGAATATGTGCATGGTGCAGCAGACAAAGCTGCACCATGACATTACCCCCCCCTTAAGGCCGGCTCCCAGACGGCCAAAACACCACAACAAAAAACGACCCGCCCAGGGTGGGTGGTGGGAGGCTAGGATGGGGGGCCGGAATAAAACCAAAAACTACCCAAACAGGGCAAACGTAGGCAAACAAGAAAACTTCTAACTACGCTGGCAGGCAAAAACCTATGAAACGAAGGGGGAACTAGAGGGTGTACTAACACGCCAGAAAAACAGAAAAATCTAAACCACTAAATAATTCTGAAACCAAGGGGTAACTAACCCAAAACTAAGGCAGAACGAGAACAAATAAACAAGAAAGCACTGGAGCCTTATGGGCACAGACAGTGACGGCTGCTAGGAGACCGGCAGCAGCTAGGCCACATAGAGTGGTCGTGGAGGACGGCCAGGACGTGGCAGGCGGCGGAGCAACATCGCCCGATCGAAACCTTGAGGAGGGCGGCCCGGACGTGGCAGAGCCAGATGTGGGCGTCGCGGCGGGCGACCCCGGCGATGCAGAGTCAGACGTGGGCGTTGAGGTGGGCAACCCCGACGGCGGAGCCGGCAAGCCCGAAAGGGGTGTCGCGGAGGACGACCCCGACGTGGCAGAGCTAGACGCGGGCATCGCGGTGGGCGACCTCGGTGGCGGAGCAGCAGAGTCTGAAACGGGTGTCGCGGAGGACGACCCCGACGTGGCAGAGTTAGACGCGGGCATCGCGGTGGGCGACCTCGGTGGCGGAGCAGCAGAGTCTGAAACGGGCGTCGCGGTGGGCGACCCCGACGAGGCAAAGTCAGACACAGGCGTCGCGGTGGGCGACCCCGGCGGCGGAGCAGCAGAGTCTGAAACGGGCGTCGCGGTGGGCGACCCCGACGAGGCAAAGTCAGACACGGGCGTCGCGGTGGGCGACCCCGGCGGCGAAGTAGCAGAATCTTATGTGGCCAGCGGTGGAAAAGTACCCTGGAGGACAGGCGGCTACCTACTAAGGGCGGCGCAAGGCTACAGCCTACGGAGGTCACCGGAATACAGACTACAGCGGTCGCAGAACTAGAGGCTACGGATGTCACAGGGCTACAGGCTACGGAGGTCACAGGGCTACAGGCTACGGAGGTCACAGGGCTACAGGCTTCAGGAGGCCCCGGGCTACAGGCTTCAGGAGGCCCCGGGCTACAGGCTTCAGGAAACGCCTGGCTACAAGGTTCAGGAAACGCCTGGCTACAAGGTTCAGGAAACGCCTGGCTACAAGGTTCAGGAGACGCCTGGCTACAAGGTTCAGGAGACGCCTGGCTACAAGGTTCAGGAGACGCCTGGCTACAAGGTTCAGGAGACGCCTGGCTACAAGGTTCAGGAGACGCCTGGCTACAAGGTTCAGGAGACGCCTGGCTACAAGGTTCAGGAGACGCCTGGCTACAAGGTTCAGGAGACGCCTGGCTACAGGCTACAGGAGACGCCTGGCTACAGGCTACAGGAGACGCCTGGCTACAGGCTTCGGAAGGCGCCTGGATACAGAAAACTAGCGGTGCTAAACTATAGGCTTCTGGGGAGCCCAGGGTACAGACTACCGACGGGACTGGGCTACAGGCTTCAGAAGGCGGCGGTCCCGCCTGGGTCACCGCGTCGCAGGAAGGCGGCGGACCCACATCGGACGCCGGGCTGGCGTGCTCTGCACCCACGTCGGACGCCGGGCTGGCGTGCTCTGCACCCACGTCGGACGCCGGGCTGGCGTGCTCTGCACCCACGTCGGACGCCGGGCTGGCGTGCTCTGCACCCACGTCGGACGCCGGGCTGGCGTGCTCTGCACCCACGTCGGACGCCGGGCTGGCGTGCTCTGCACCCACGTCGGACGCCGGGCTGGCGTGCTCTGCACCCACGTCGGACGCCGGGCTGGCGTGCTCTGCACCCACGTCGGACGCCGGGCTGGCGTTGACCAGATCCTTGGCAGCAGGCTCTTCTAATGCAGCCCGTGAAGCAGGATCAGGGCTTTCTGTGGCCGACTGGGAGAGAACTAAATCTTCGACTGCAGGCTGAGCAGGATCTGGTTCTCTTGCTGCAGGCCGAGCAGGATCTGGTTCTCTTGCTGCAGGCCGAGCAGGATCTGGTTCTCTTGCTGCAGGCCGAGCAGGATCTGGTTCTCTTGCTGCAGGCCGAGCAGGATCTGGTTCTCTTGCTGCAGGCCGAGCAGGATCTGGATCTTTGGCTCCGGTGGGTAGACCGAGGAACAGGTCATCCCTGTCCCCATAGAAAAAATCCCACACCTGAGACTTGTGGACCTGAGGAGCTTCGACCGGACTCTCCTGATCGACAATCATCGCAGCCACACCCGTTCGAACCACCAAGGGAACGGAGGTGGCTTCGGACCCGGTCAGAGTGACTGCGGCGGCTGCCTCAGGCAGGATCTCAGGGAGCGCTGTGGCGGAAATCCTATTCCGGCGAGCTCGCCGTCTGCGCCGGGAGGGACCGGGCGGCAAGGGAGTGGCTGCTGCTGCCAACGAGGAAGCAGGGGTAGCGGAAAAGACAGCAGCAGCGGCAGCAGTGGTGAGAGCCGGATCATCGACAGGCACCGCGGTAGAATCAGGAGCGGGTGGAGTTGCAGCAGTGGAGATGGCAGCCGTGATTGACAGGCTGGTGGGCGGAACGAGAGCCACAGCTGCGGTGGCATCAGCGCTGGAAGCAGCCGCGGTGAAGGAAGGTCTGGGAGGAGGTGGCCGGCTGAAGAGCTGGGCGACTGCAGCCCGTTGGTTCCAGTCGAGCTCCTCGTATAGCTCTGGAAATTTGAAAAACGGTAGAAGCTCCTCTTTGCTCTTCAGCAGATTCCGCACCTGAGTCACCGCACTCATCCGCCTCCAAGGTGGACTGAGCGTGGCGATGACATTCAGACAATCCTGGACCTGTTCCATGAGGAGCCCCACGTTCTCCTGGAGAACATGCTCCGCTGAGCTACGGTCCGGGAGCGGGGCAAGATCCATCTTGCCAGTTCCTGTATGGAAGCTCTGTGTGGGTGTCGGGTTCTTGTGGTCGGCTCGTTCTGTCAAGTTTTTGTGAGGAACCCGAACACAACCACACACAGAGTTCTGTTTTGTGAGTTTTATTGAAGATGAAGAAGACCAGAGTTCAGACCAGACGGAAGCAGGAGGCTGTTAGTGGCTGAGGCTGGCAAGCAGGATGGAGACAGAGCATGGAGGCAGCAGGAGCAGCAACACAGCAGAGTGGAGACTTGGAACTATAACTTGACAGCAGCACGGCAGAGTAGAGACTTGGAACCAGAACTAGACCAGCAGAATTAAGCAGCATGACTGAATGAATGAATACTTGCTGGACCGGAGTGAGAGCAGAACCAGAACCACAACAGGCAGACGGCCGGAGATGAAGGGAACCCGGGCTGGTAATGAAAAGGTAAGGCGAGCAGTCAAGAACACAGGTAAACAGACGAGCCGACAGGGAAGGGCAAACTGAGGGAGGTTTAAATAGAGAAGCTGACAGGTGGATTGAGTCCTGGCTTGATTAGTGGCTGGCAGGTGTAGATGATTGCTGAGGTGGAGAGGAGACTGGGGTGTATGGAGGGTGAAAAGTGCCCTGAATATGTGCATGGTGCAGCAGACAAAGCTGCACCATGACAGATACTGCACCAAATGAGTTGTCATGCCCTGTGTGATGGTCTGCACCAGGATTCTGGGTAGGCCTGAAGACTCCACAGGAGGAAACTGAGTGTGGTTGAAAGAGGGAAAGCCTAGGGCAGAGGTCACGGATTAGCGGACCACGGTCCGGATCCGGACCCAGCTGCTACCTAATCCGGACCCAACCTCATTTAAAACATTTATATATTACTGCATGTTGTCCAACGACAGTGTCTAACTCAGGGGTTAAAGTTCTCCGTCGCTGCGACGGATTTCCGTCATTTGGAAATTGAGCACAAATAGTTCCGTTTAGACTTTTTATTCAAGGTTATAATCTGAAGCTGCTCTCAACCAATCAAACCTGGCAGAGCCGGGACATTAGCCAATCAGAATGAGAGCAGGGCGGGTCTTTCCAAAGCGGACATGGCCAGTCTGAGGTTTATCGGTGTTCATCATTTTAACCTTTGGGAGAGCATTTTAAACTGGCCACAGATGGTATGAATGAAAGTAGCGGTGGTCAAAGGTTTCTATGGATTTATGCAAACCAGCAGGTCAGAAAGTTCAGCAGCTGACAACAACTTCCCTCGGTAAGCGTCAATCTCCTCCTGCAGTTAATTAATGAATTATTTCCACCTGTGACCAAGTCGTCTGTCAGCGTTTATTCCCTCGCTGATAAACGCCTATACACGCCTATACACGACTGAACCACACATATATGACATTTGATGTGAACTTTTATATTTAGCTTATATAGTTAGCGTGGCTTATGTTATCCTGACCTATATCTGTAGTTATGCTGCTATAGGTTTAGGCTGCTAGAGACATCAAGATCTATTTCTCTCTGCTGAATTCTCCTACCTATTCTCCTATTCTCCAATTTTCATTATTTGTTGTTATTTCAGCTTTTAACTTTTTGTTCTGTCATTTTCTTTTCATAGTAGGTACACTTGGTCTGGCATTCTGTTAGCTGTGATATTATTCTGAGGGGCAGATCATACGATATTACCATATAACATAGAAAGGATTCTTGGATCAATGTGTGCTTCTGTGCTTTTTGTGTCTCTGCTCTCTTCTCTAAACCCCAGTCAACCGAGGCAGATGACCATTCATACTGAGCCTGGTTCTGGTTCTGCTGGAGGTTTTCCCTCCCTGTTAAAGGGGAGTTTTCCTCTCCACTGTCGCTTCATGCATGCTCAGTATGAGGGATTGCTGCAAAGCCATCAACAATGCGGAGGAGTGAATGCTGCTTGTCAAGACTCGATGCAATCTGCTGGGTTTCTTTAGATAGGAAACATTTTGACCATTCTGTATAATTTGATTGAATTTGACTTTGTAAAGTGCCTTGAGATGACATATGTTGTGAATTGGTGTTATACAAATAAAATGTAATTGAAACGAATTAATAAAAGTTGCTTTCTCCTAATATATTGTGTGTATAATTGTATGGTTGAGTTAATAGGACATATGGCCTTTTAATAAGGTTTTATTAAAAGCTGGACATTGTGAGATATCAATGGGACTAACATTACTTCCTCCAGTTTTGAGCAGCCTGCACTGACAATTCATTCCATCAATTATGCTTGCATGCGGTGCAGTGAATTGTTTAGGGTAACCAGGAAACAACTCAGAGTGCAGGTTTAGTGGTGAGAGTATTCGTCTAACAATAAAGTGGAATGGATTCTTTGGCAACACAATTTAAACAGTGCTCGGTGAACTAGTATTTATGGCAGGAGCAGACTGGGAAAATAAAACAGAATTTGATTACATCCCAGGCCACCGCCACCTGATCAAGGCAAACCAGAAAAACTACTGAATGCCCTTTCAGTGCATACCGTCTGCATGCATCATCAACTGAATACCTTCAAAGTAAATGTTTCTGCTGTGGTGCAGGGCAGGCAAAATAATAAAATGGCTTTTCAGGATTTTTTTCTTTCCTTATCTCTTTTCTCCTACACAGTACATCTGACTGATCTAGTTTATAACTATTTAAATTCCCTAAATGTCTATATTGTATATATATATATATATATATATATATATATATATATATATACTTCGTTTTGATTTTTCCTTTTTTTTAAAAAAAGGGTTTGTTGTGGACCAAGAGTAAAAAAACTGTTGTCTATCCACCCTTTGGTGCTCTTTTCATGTTTTCAAAGTACATCCACTCTCACCAGCCACTTCATCAAAAAAGTGCAGCAAATGGTAACTCTAGTTAGAGAAAGTGGGTTGTTGGTATGTTTTTGGGAAGAAGAGGCGGGTTATATTACCGGATGGTTTAATGCTCTACTATTTTGCTGGAAATAAAAATATAATAAAAAAATAGAAGTTATTCAAGAAGGATTATGGTTTGTGGAAATTTATGGGTTGGGGGGTATTTTTGTCCCTCAACTTATAGATAGTTGAACTCATGATGGCCTCTTAGTAACTACACTTACACCTACAGACCTGATTTTGCCTCCTCCTCTCTTTATGACACTTAGATAGTTTGGTTTCCGACAGTCATCATTTGTGTGAACTCATTATTGGATGGAACTTTGTTAAAGGTGACCGCGTGCTTTGACCCCTACACTTCTTTGATGAGAAAGGTGAGCTGTCTGTATTGAATGTTGCACTGCGTAATGGAAAATGAGCAAGCTATCTATTTCAAATTGTTGGTCTTTCATGGGTGAAATAGAAATCTTTTATGTTGGGCAAATGCTAAAGGTCAAAGAGTGAAAGAAACCTAACAGACTTTAAGCTTGACTAATTATTTTGTATTTCTGTCTTTTATGTCCAAATGTGAAAGTCAGCAAGCAGTAAAAATGACATTTGCATTTAAAGTAATATTGAGGATAAAGATTAATATTTAAAGGTGAAAAACTGACATAGAACAATACATATCAAATATGCACATAACATTACATTTTGCATGCAAATACATGCCAATAGGTGCCGTGCCATATTATTAATACACACTCTTGCATCAGCGCTGAGATATCATTTTCTCCCTTACTATTTTCCAAGAAAGTTTAGAGGGTTCACAAGTTCACAAAAGAAATATAATGCATAGCAGTGAAGGCCTAGTACTAGAATTTACAGGGAAAAACTACGACAATATCATTTTACCCCATTGTATTCACACATATAGAGTACTACATTGTGCATTAATGCTGTTATCCAGGGAGCGTTGACTCATAAATATGTCACTGCTGATGAACAGCTTGCTTTCTTGATAATACTGACCTTTGATGGAACCGTGGTCAGCACAAGAAAAAAATACTGACAGCAGTTGTGGCCATCTATCTACACTATAGTTTTGTAACCTCTGAACATAAAGTTGTTCACATCAGAGAATGTGTTTTGCTCCACATGTAGTAAATCACCAAAGCAAGAGTCTATACTGCTGCAGCCCAGGCAGCAAGTCCTGTGCAGCTGGAGTGGCTAGTGAGAGGGCAGGGAGGACATTTTCCTATTTTAAAAACTTGACAATTTGGATAAAAACATTTATTGGTTAAAGTAATATTAAGCAATTTATTTTCATTTCTGATATATCAAACGTATTCTATATAAAATTCCATTTTTTGTTGTCTGGAAAATATTGATGAAGTGCTGTCTTACAGATATTAGGAGATATAACAGCACTGGGACTTGTAGCAGTTATAAGCTACTTTAAATGACTAATACTCCTAACTCAACTAGTCGAAATGGTTACTCAGAAACTGATCAAAGCTTACCAATAAAACTGCAGAATAGTTCCCCTAACCCTCGCTTCCCAGAGGAATTAAAACTGAAGAATGTTACATTTCTTATAATTTTTATGGTTTATAATAGTTCAAAATTTAAATGTTGTTCATCTAACTGTTCATTAAAGGTTGTGGACAACCAAAATTTTATCTATGACTAAAACGATTCCTCAAATGATTAGAATAACTATGTTACTAAAACATTCCTTGAGGCTTTGTTAAATCCCGGAATACAGCACACTGTATTCCAGCCAGGTGTCTCTCACCTCCACTAATGATAGCCTACACTTACATACATGGATACAATGTGTAGTTCTCAACTAAGGGAAGAGGGCGGGGGGCAAAAAGAAGTGCAGAGAAAACGGAAAACAGTGTCAAAAGTGTGGGATCACTTTAAACTTAACGGAAAACAGTGCATGTCCTGAAAACTGAATAGGCATTACATAATAGCACATCGTCAATGCCACAACACCTGAGCAGGAAAGATCCGCTGTAGCAGTGGACACCTTCTCCCCCTCCAGGGCATGCCACTGTGTTCTCCGCTTCTTCCTCAACATCTGCCACTCTCCCCCAGACAGTATGCCACTGTCAGTTAGTTCCCCTGCAATATTTACTCCTTGGAGAACTCCTGTATCAAATGTAATTCCTCCTTTCCCATTCTAGACGACACTGATTTGTGGCATTTTCCCATCCAGTTTCTTTCCACAGTGACAGCTGGCTCCCTCCACAATACATTTGGTTACAATACATTTTCTTTCGGATCGATCATATTTGACGTATTCCATGGATCCTTCTGTAATTTCCGACCACCAAGCTCATGTGTAGAATGTATTATGGCTGTCATGGTCCATTAATGAAATAATAAACTCTTGGTAGGGGTGGTCGTGACCACACAAGGATAGGACGGAGCAGCATTGCTGCTACCTTTCACTTATGGCTTACATGCACAAAAGGCAGAAATGTCATGCATTCTGAATGTCTGACAGATCACCCAATACCATTTTCGTTTAGTCTCGTCAACAACACACATCCCTCATCATGTTTTAGTCATCAATGAGCCAAGCTTATCGTCACAAAAAAAGTGCCGTCAACAAAATATTTTTTTGTCTTATTTTTTATTTAACCTTTATTTATACAGGTATTCTCATTGAGATCCAAGATCTAATCTTTTTTCTCAGAGGAAATCCGTGAAAAAACTGAAGAGCCTTGATGCTAATATTAAAGGAGCAATAAGTAAGATATTTACCATAAATCATTCTCTTTTGTCAGCTGGGATGGAAGTAACATTCCCTATAAACAATCAGTCCTCTCCATCAACAATGTTTTAGTCACATTTATCTCCTTTCAAACCTAGAGGTATGGTCCGGAACGACTTCGGGTCAGAGTGTAACCCGTGTTTACTTCCTGGTTCCTGAGCCAATCCTATGAGACCATTTCTATTTCTGGCAGACCAGAAATAGAAAAAAATACAACATCAGATACCCATCCTGTGGATTTAAAAATTCACAGCAGCAACACACTCATTTTACATTGTTGTGAGTGTCAGGCTGTTGTACCAATTTCAGCCACAAGGTGTCACTTATCACTTATTGCCCCTTTAGGGACCACCATGAATGGAGAGGGTCAAACCAAAATATAATTTTACTATTTACAAACCATGAACCATCCATCCATCCATCCATTCTCTTCCGCAAACCAGGGCTGAAAAAAAAGAAGAAAAAGGACACGTCAGCTTTGTATATGCAGACGTGCTGTATCAGGTCCGTGGATTTACAGAGGCTTTCTTTCATTTTACTTTTGCTGAAAGCTGTTAAGTTTTGTCTCTAAAGGGTGTTTGGTTTAAAATTTGATTCATGGCCACTGATCAAACCGCTGTGTGATCTCTGCAGTCTCCTGGTGTAGAAGAGCAGTGGAGGGGGGTGCCCGCTTCTCTGACCAAAAATCACTCAGTGTAAATATCCAATACCCAACCTATAAAAATAATTTCACTGCAGTCAAAGGTCTGCGGTTTTTGGCTATTTAAGTCCTTCTCGTCACTCCCGCCAAGGCTTTGGCAAAAACCTTCTGATAAAGCTCCACATTTTCACTCTGTAAAGCAAGCTTTGGAGCTGATCAGACAGTCTCGTCTCCCCTCTCCACTTCTGTCATGCTGTAAAATGTGTCTTGTGCAAACCATTGCATTACTTCACTGCTTTAAAAGTCCTCCAAGTGAGAAGATGCTTCCATCCTCAAGATTTCATCACTCCATTTCTGTTTTTTTCTTCTCCACTGACTTACTTCTCGCCTGTCAGCCTTGGTTGGAGTGTTGTCCTTAAGCTCTCGGCATCCCCAGCGGCTGTTCACAGCACTAATGGGGTGCAGGGAGGAAGAGAGATGTGTAGAGGAAGATGCTGGTGATTGAGATATGAGTGGTGCTTAAAGGGGGTAGAGATCAATATTGGGGGGGGGTTATGTGGGCTCCAGATTTCCCTGCAAAAGTCATGGCTTATTGCAGATGGGAATCATTCAGCAATGGTTCCTCTTGCCACTCTTCCATGCACAGATGGTCTCCATATAATTCTCACTGTGAAAGGCCTTTTTTCAATTTAATTCAATTCAATTTTATTTATATAGCGCCAATTCATGAAACATGTGATCTCAAGGCACTTTACAAAGTCAAATTCAATCAGATTATACAGATTGGTCAAAAAATTTCCTATATAAGGGAACCCAGTTGATTGCATCAAAGTCCCAACAAGCATCATTCACTCCTCCTGAAGAAGCGTAGAGCCTCAGGGAGAGTCGTCTGCATTGTCCATGGCTTTGCAGCAATCCCTCATACCGAGCAAGCATGAAGCGACAGTGGAAAGAAAAACTCCCCATTAACGGGAAGGAAAACCTCCAGCAGAACCAGGCTCAGTATGAACGGTCATCTGCCTCGACTGACTGGGGGTTACAGAAGACAGAGCAGAGACACAATAAGAGAGACAAACGAGCACAGAAGCACACATTGATCCACATGTCTGCTTTTTTAATTAGAGTCCAACATTACTGTTGTTTAAACTGCAGCAAATGTCTTACAGTTCCTTGTAACATCATTCAGACCCCTTGAACCTCTTTCACTTTAGCAGAACACGTAAAAAAGAAATAAAAATTGTTTGCTGGATCCTTTGCATGGCTTATTGCAGATGTGAATTGTCCACCTTTCATTCAACAATGGTTTTCCCCTTGCCACTCTTCCGTACACAGATGCTCTACTTATAGTGGTACTTAAGATTCAGTCATGTCTCTGAATACCATTCTGAGATAAGCTGGTCTCTGGAAATCTTGTTCAGTTATTTACTGCTGTGTAAATAATCACTCCAAGACAGCCAAGCATAAATCTGCCATCTCTCTGGACTTTGATTTATTTTTCTTTAAAAAAAATAGAAATAAATACTAGTTCAGATTAGTCAGCTATACAGCTGTCAAGCTGAATGGTTAGGGTTAGTGTAGTTAAAAAGCTCACCCAGCGGCAGGGTGCCAGGTGTTGATGAGATTCGCCCTGAGGATTATAAAGGCTTTGCACACTGTAGAGCTCTCATGGTTGACATGCTTCTTCAGTGTCACCACTCCAGCAGTGGAAAACAGCTGGAATGCAGACTGGGATGGTGGTCCCAGCTTTTAAGAAAGGGGACTGGAGAGTGTGTTCCAAGTATTGAAGAATCACATTTCTTAGCCAGCCTGGGGTGTTGGGGAGGAGGCTGCAGCTGGCTGTTTCATTCTGGCCTTGCAACACTGGGCCAGATTGTTACACTCATGGAATTGCTGAACGGTTCATGGGAGTATTCTTCTATCAAGAAGCACATTTCGAAAAAGTGTGGCTTGCATGTGTGCTAAGATAACCTGACAAAAGCCAGCTGTATGTTGCTCCGCCTAGCTCCACTCACATACATCTGGGACACCGCCGGTAGAGAGTGATTTCTCCAACCAAATTTATGGTCTGGCCAATCAGGACCCAGGGCTGGAGTTTCATAGATGTGACGTAGTGGAGACGCGACGACGTGAGACTGTTTTGATAGCAATGGCGGCTCGTCGAGGAAGCAAGCGTTAACATTGATGCTGCTATTTCTTCCGTGTTGTCCAATCTACCTAATATTGTTTCATTAAAAGAACATCAGAGAACGCCTCTGAAGGCTTTTGTTGGTGGAAACCATGTTTTCGCCCTTCTCCCGACCGGATTTGGCAAGTTTTGTTTTCCGGGGCGCGTCCCCAGCGGACGTGCAGACGCAGACGTGCCCCGGAGCTGTTAGCGGTTAGCGCTAACTATGTTAGGAGGCCTTTAGTCCTCAACGCGGTCGGCCCGGAATCGACTCCGACCCGCGGCGCTTTGCCGCCTGTCTTCCCCCCTCTTCCTGTCAGCTCACTGTCAATAAAACACATGCCACTAGAGCCGCAAACACATTATTATTATTATTTTATTTTTTTTCCTGCGTCGCTATCATCAGCGTCACGGGTTAGCTTCGGTGTGAGTGGTTGAAATAGCACGTCAATAAAGATGACAGACAAGTGACTTATCCAATCATATGCAAGAATTTTTGATAAGGCCCAGCCTTCTGTAAAGGCAATTCCTATGGCGGTGTCCCAGATGTATGTGAGTGGAGCTAGGCGGAGCGACATACAGCTGTCAGGTTAGTGCTAAGAGCCCCTGAAAAAATAATATGCAGCACCTCCTTGTGATACAAGTTTTTTGTGTATTCCTCTTACAACTGTGCAAATCCAGAACCATTTTTTCCACCTTTTATTTTTGCAAAATAACCCAAGCTCGGGCCCATCGGCCAGTAATTATTTTAAAGTCTTGCTAAAGATTTGCAATTTACTTTTGGTGGGGAGCTTTTTCAAATCAACTCTGACCAGCTTCTCTGTCTTTCTCTGAAAACCAGCCCCATAGCATGATGCTGCCACCGCCATGTTTAACAATGGAAGTGATGTGTTCTGTAGTGTCATTTAGTGTCAGTTTTGTTCATGTGCTTAAAATGTTAAATCAAGGTCCAATCATCAGAGTTTATTGTATCTCCTACATGGCTGGTGGCAAATGGGAATTATTCTGTCTTTCTCTGTCTTTCTCTCAACAATGACTTCCCATTAACCACTCTTCTATACACAGATTGTTCTACTTATAACTGCACTTAAGATTCAGCCGTGTCTCTGAAAACAATTCTGAGATGAGTTCGTCTCTTGACATCTTGTTGAGTTGTTTACACATCCCCCCTTTTGAAACACACTGTATCTCCTGCTTCATCACGCTCCAAGATAGCCAAGCATAAATGTGCCCCATCTCTAGAGTTTGATAGATTTGTTTTAAATAAGTACATACAATATAAATGTAGGCTTGCCTGTTGCGTTTTTATCCACCTTATGAGTATTATTGTATTTGCAAATTTTGTAGGTTTTTGTACAGTTTACAATTCCAGATAATGAGATGATCAAAACTTGACATAATACATTATCATGTAAAGCTGCTTTAAACATATCCACAACTTTCTCCCTGACTTGTCTGCTGGGTCCATCTGTCTTCATGATGCTGCCTCTAAATACTGTCAGAATGCATGCAGCCTTTTTCATATTATTTTTGTTATTAGTTGTACTATGACAAAATCTGAAGAAGTCCAACCGTTATTATTACTAGTCTAATAATCTTCTTGGTATAGCTGGGTCCAGCCTGGAAAAGTACTACTGGTTGACACAAATCATAACACAAATAACCTTGGATTAAAAAGTTTACATTTGTAAACAGAATTAGCTTTAAAGCATCTGTTTTGGGAAAAAGAACTTGGTCTCAAAAATTATTATTATTATCTTAAACTTACTTTTTAAACAATGAAAAGGTAATGATGGAATGTCATGGCTGTATTTATCAACTTTATCAAACCTGCTCTTTCAAAGCTTGCCATATGGATGATGTGATCTTACTGATACAAATGTCTGCGAGTGCTTCCAAAAACTAATTCCTTTGAAATCTTTCAAATTACTTTGATCATCCTTCTGCTTCAGGGTAACAAGAGCTATTGAAATTTCCATTCAGTTCAGTTCTGTTACACAACAGTAATTCACAGCAAATGTATACTCACAGACCTTTACAAGACAATTCATATGCAGTTATGCAGTTTGTACTTCAGTCCAAATTCAGCTCAAATCCATCCGACCTCATACCAATACAGCCCAGTAAAATGGGCTGTATTTAAGTGGATCTAGATCCACTTACATACAGTCTAATCAGTGTAAACTGTACTTAATGTAGTCAGACTTTGTTGCTTTATCACACAACACACCTGACACTTTTCTCCATCCGTTCCAACCTCCTTGGCTTCTTCACCTCTTTTTCACACTCACCATTGCTCTAAATCCTCCACCATTTTTATCTCTGCTCCCTGTAACCTCACAACTTCATTTGTGCCCCTCTAATTCAAACATGTATTCTGTCGTGCTACAGCTAACCTTCATTCCTCTCCTTTTCAGGGCAAGCCTCCACGTCTGTTTTGAAGGCTGCATAGTGTAGCTGGGGACTTGGCCAGATCCGGCCACTAGGGACGCAATAGCGCCAATCGGGCTGAGTGCCACTGCAAGTAAGAAAGAGAAGAAGAGACTGACGACGGTGAGAAGCGAGTAATGCAGGCAGCAGGTTGTGTTTGCAACATTGTATCCGTTGCTCTGCCTCTTGTGGTTCAGTGTGCGTCCAGAGAAACGTAAGTTATGTTGTTTATGTGATATTTAGGCCGGCTGGTTGAGTTTATATCCGGTGCTACAGTTTATATTTCTAGCAGTGCTAATTGCTAGTTGCTTTGGTTGGTCTAAATGGTCAACTGGGTTATGTTATGCTGCTGACCATTTCCTTGTTGTTAGTTGACTACAGGACATATATTACTATTGTTTTTGTTTGTGTGCTATTGTTAAGTATATTGATGAATGTTATTGTTTGGGTAATTCCAGAACCACACACACATTGGATTAAATTCCCATAAAAGGACTGACTGTTGTCATCATTTTATAAGTCTTGGGGGAACTTAGTGCGTTCTGACAGACGCCCACTTTGTGATTACAAATCAGAGAAGCCAGTCTTTTAACTTTGAACCTCCGTAACAAATGGTCCTTCGAGCCGGATAAGGTAATTCTGAAGTGAAAATGGATCAGGTTCCCCCAAGTGAAGATGTACGTCCACGCCGGCGGACAACCCAACCCAGATGGATGGAGGATTATGAAGGGTACACCCTCCCACAGGCTGTGAGCTACCCACCCCGTACCTTCGCTGCGTTAGAAGAGATTGGCTGGAGCGGAGGAAGAGAGGGAATTGCCGAGATGACACCCCTCACACAGCGCTCGCTACAGCCCACTCATTATTCTGCTGAGTTCAGAGAGACATCTCCCGGTCATATTGGAGCTGCAGCACCTGCGTATGTGAGTACCCCACGGCCAGACCCAGGCCCACCTGCAATAATGGATGTGTTGCAGCAAATACAAGAGGAGAACAGAAGGTTGCAGCTAATGGTGACGGACCTGAGAAGACAGATGGATGGGAGTGGTGCAACACCTCCCCGTTCACAGACCACACAGCTGTACCACCAACAACAGAGTCACTCCCCTGCCAGACGAGAGAGCACCAGGTCCCCACAGTCACAACACCCCATGCTACATTCACCACCTGAAAAACGACATCCACCACTAGGAGACAGGGTCGGACCACGGATGCCATCACCGCTCTTGCAGGCCGCACCACCGCCGCCAATAAGGGAGCTGCACCATCTGCCTGCAGTACCCGACAGAAATATAGCCGATCATGATTGGCCGCTGCCTCCCCCACCAGTAGCATTCTATGATGATAATTATGGGCCTCCAACAGATCAGCCTACACCCGTAGGGCAACCTGCTGATGTTGTGGAGAACCTTAGAGAACGTCTGCAGCAGTTGGAAGCACGACTGTCACCAGTCCCATCCATGCTGTCAGAACCACAATATGATATGGTGCCGCCATCGGTTGCACCCCCAAGACCCCCACAACGGCTAACCTTTGCAGTGCCACTGCCGAACAGCAACGAGAAGACATACAGGGGCCCGACGCTGTCTATCCCCAAGTTCACACGGGGTGACCCCAGAGAGTTTTCCAGACTAAAGCTTGCCCTCGATAATCTTCTTCCTGCTGACGCGACAGAGATGTCCAAGTACCAAGTGCTCTGTGACCACCTCAAGTTTGAAGAAGCTCTCCTGATAGCTGATTCCTATAGTAACTCCTTATTCCCCTACTCTGACACTATGGCTTCCCTGACCAAACACTATGGTCAGCCCCACCAGCTGTCTCTTCAGCGGATCGCAGAGCTAATGGAAGAGCCCGCTATCCGAGCTGGCGACACTGTAGCATTCAGGAGGTTTGCTCTGAGAGTCCGAGCTCTAGTCGGGATGTTGGAGCAGCTTGGTGAAGATGGACGCATAGAGTTAAGGTGTGGGTCTCATGTGGCCAGATTAACAAGGAAGCTCCCCCAGGATCTTCGAGCCACCTTCCGACGCCATCTTCACTCCTGGAAGGCAGGAATCCCATCTCTAATGGACTTCGCAGAATGGCTTGAATACGAGCTGGAAATCCAGGAGGATGGAGACCGGTTCAGCAAGATAGAGGACATCCAGAGAGGGAGAAGCTGGGCAAGGAAGGAGCATGATAAAGACCATAAAGCCACTAGGAAGACCTCAAACGTGCTGCATGGCACTGCTCATGACACACCACCCCAAGTGGGTCAACCTGAAGTCTTGGACTACCAAGGGGCTCCGGAGAAACCCAAAGCTTACTGCCCCTACTGCAGTAACGCGCAACACTTTCTGGACCAGTGCTTAAACTTTAAGCAATTAACCAAGGAGCAGAAGACGACCTGGGTGAAGTCCAACAATCGTTGCTGGCGTTGTGGCCGACACCATCAGGCCGCCCAGTGCAGGTTGAGAGTCCTATGCAAGACGTGCAAGGGGAAGCACCTTGAGGCCTTGCATGAGGTTAATCCGGCAGGAATGAGACCACACCAGTGAACGGCACTGGTGCAGAGGTGAAGTCAACCACAGATGTTCTGTACCTGGATCGTCGTGCCGGCTGCAATCAGGTCCTTCTAAAGATCAGTAAAGTGCTACTGCGCAATGGCGACCACACTTTGGAAACATATGCCATATTGGATGATGGCTCAGAGAGGACGATCCTCCTCCAGGAAGCCGTCCAGAAGTTGCAGCTGCAGGGAACTCCAGAGAACCTCACCTTGAGAACAGTTCGGAAGGATGTAAAAACACTAAATGGCTCATCGGTGACGTTCAAAATATCTCCAACTGGTCAACCAACAAAGACATTTACCATTGAGAGCGCCTTTACTGCAGACGGACTAGGCCTTGCGGAACACTCTTACCCAGTGAAGAGACTCCAACGCAGATATAAGCACCTCAGGATGCTCCCCCTGCAGCCATTCACAGCGGTTCACCCACTTCTGTTGATAGGATCTGACTGTCCGCACTTGGTGACCCCGATCGAACCTGTCCGTCTCGGCCCACCTGGGGGCCCAGCTGCGGTAAAGACCAGGCTTGGTTGGTCGCTGCAAGGGCCAGTCAAATCCCTCCAACAGGGCAATCGCCCAACACAGTGTCTGTTCATGTCCACCATCTCCCCGGCAGCTGAACTCTTTAACCAAGTAGAGAAGCTCTGGCAACTGGACATCTTGCCATACAGAAATGAGAAGCTAGTGACTAGGTCACGGAGAGACCAGGAGGCCATGAACCTTTTAGAGGCAAAGACTAGAAGAGTGGAGGTGGATGGGGTCCTCAGATATGCCACACCACTATTGCGGGTGAGTAACATGCCTACACTCACAGCGCGGCCTGAAGCGGTACTCGCCAGCTTACGTAGTACAGAGAAGCGCTTTAGCAGAGACCCAGAGAAGGCAGAGGCATACCAGGCAGAGATTGCGAAGCTGAAGAAAGCAGGCTATGTCTCAGAAGTTAGCCAGGAGCCGGAGAAGACCTCCGATGAGTCGTGGTTTATTCCCCATCACCTGGTGACCCACAATGGGAAGAATCGGATCGTGTTCAACTGTTCTTATACTTATAGGGATAAGAACCTCAACGAGCTACTGCTGTCTGGTCCAAACCTGGGTGCATCCCTTCTGGGTGTCCTACTGCGGTTCAGGGAACATTCCATTGCTGTCAGCAGTGACATAAAGGGAATGTTCCACCAGGTGAGATTGCTGCCAGAGGACCGCCCTCTGCTGCGTTTCCTCTGGCGTGATCTACAGAGAGACTCCCCACCTAGAGTGTACGAGTGGCAAGTCCTTCCATTCGGGACTACTTGTTCCCCATGCTGTGCCATATACGCCCTACAGAGACATGTACGTGATCACACTCAACCAGGGGATGCAGTGCGTGGGTCCATCGAGAACCACTTCTATGTAGACAACTGGCTACAGAGCTTCCCTACCCCAGATATGGCCAGAGATGTTACAGATCAGTTGAGAGGGCTGTTACTGGAGGGAGGCTTCGAGCTGCGACAGTGGGCCAGCAGTAGGCCAGATGTCATCGGTCACCTACCTAAGGAGATCAGGTCAGAGAGCAGCGAACAGTTGTTAAACCACACCGACATGGACCCGCAAGAACCTGCCCTGGGGCTGCGTTGGTTATGCCACTCAGATTCGCTGCGGTATAAATCACGGCTGCTGGATAGCTCCCCTGTCACCATGCGGAACATCTATAAAGTATTGGCCAGCCAATATGATCCCATAGGGTTCCTCACGCCCTATACTACGAGGGCAAAGGTGATTGTTCAGCAGTTGTGGGAGAAGAAGCGAGAATGGGACGACCCTCTGCTGCCTGACGAGTTGCTCACAGCGTGGCAAGAATGGGAGAACGAGTTACAGTACCTGGACTGCATCAGTATGCCTCGCTGCTATGTTAGTCCAGCCATGGATCATTCAGCCTACAAGCGAGAGGTCCACATATTCTGTGATGCGTCTCAACGGGCGTATGGCAGTGTGGGATATCTACGCACAGAAAATGCAGAGGAGCATGTGGAGGTGGCTTTCCTGACAGCTCGGTCCCGAGTGGCACCCAAGCGTCAGCTCTCAATGCCACGGCTGGAGTTGTGTGCTGCACTTACGGGTGCACAGCTTGCAAACGTGCTAACTCAAGAGCTTACCTTAGAGATATCCAGAGTGGTCATGTGGACAGACTCCACAACTGTTCTCTCTTGGATCCAGTCGGACTCTTGCCGCTTTAAGGTGTTTGCAGGAACCCGTATTGCAGAAATTCAAGAGCTGACTGATAGCCATGCTTGGCGCTACGTGGAGACGTCACAAAACCCAGCGGATGACCTCACCCGGGGAAAGTCACTGAAAGACCTATCAGGTGAGAATCGTTGGGCTTATGGACCCCCGTTCCTGCGGCAGCCACCTGACCAGTGGCCAGTGCACCCAGTCACAACAAGTGAGGACATCACTGAAGCGCTGCGAAAGCCAACGATCTGCCTGGTTAGCACAGTAACCGGCACCCATCATCCCATACCTGATACTCAGCAGTTTAGCACATTTGGTGAACTGGTGAAAGCCACTGCGGGGTACCTTCACGGTGTGGCAGCTGACGCTAAAGAGACTCCCACAGCAGAGGAGTTCAAGGAAGCGGAACTCAGCATCCTGCAGTCCGCCCAAAGAGACAGCTTCCCTGAAGAAG
Organism: Fundulus diaphanus; assembly: GCA_037039145.1. Classification (NCBI taxonomy): domain Eukaryota; kingdom Metazoa; phylum Chordata; class Actinopteri; order Cyprinodontiformes; family Fundulidae; genus Fundulus; species Fundulus diaphanus. The sequence continues at coordinate 44,949,393 of CM073133.1, forward strand.
TCCAGTGTCTGGAAGCTGGGAAACCAGTCCCTTCCTCCAGTTGCCTAATCACGCTGGCTCCAGAATATGACGCATCAGTCCAGTTGATACGGGTTGGAGGGCGTCTGAGGCGTTGTCAGGAACTGGAGGATGACGTTATTCACCCTATAGTCCTTGACCCGAAACATGCTGTGACTAAGCTGCTCATCCGACAGGTTGACCATGACTTGAAACACCCTGGGGCAGAGCGACTCTTTGCAGAGTTGAGGAGGAAGTTCTGGATCCTTCGTGGCCGTGAGGCTATAAGAAGAGAACAGCGCTCATGCCCTGAGTGCCAGAGATGGAGAGCCCAACCTGTCAATCCCAAAATGGCAGACTTACCCCCTGCATGGCTCAGGCTACATCAACCAGCCTTCTACTCTACGGGGATTGACTGTTTTGGTCCGATGCAGGTTAAAGTCGGCCGACGGAATGAGAAACGCTGGGGTTTACTCTTTAAATGCCTCACGACAAGAGCTGTCCATATTGAGGTGCTGTCCACCATCAACACAGACTCCTTCCTGATGGCCTTGAGGAGGTTCATATCCCGTCGGGGGAAACCAACAGAGCTGCTTTCGGACCAAGGCACCAATTTCAGAGGGGGAGATAGGGAATTGCAAGAAGCTTTCAAAGCCCTCCATCCTTCTCTCCAAGCACAGCTGGCAGAGTATCAGATCAAGTTCCGCTTCAACCCACCTAGTGCCCCTCACCACGGTGGCTCTTGGGAGCGGGAAATCAGGTCTATCAAGGCTGCTCTGACTGCTACCCTGGGCTCACAAGTTGTCAGTGGAGAAGTGCTTACCACCATCCTGATTGAAATCGAGGGTATCCTCAATTCCAAACCCCTCGGTTACGTGTCATCTGACGTAGCAGACTTGGACCCGGTGACACCTAATCTATTGCTGATGGGGCGGCCAGACCCCTCCCTACCTCAGGCAGTATACCACGACTCAGAGCCGCTCAGCCGGCGGCAATGGAGAGCCTGTCAGGTGCTTTCGGATCGCTTCTGGGTTCGGTTCTTGCGCCACTACCTGCCCACACTGCAAACCCGATCCAAGTGGCAGTCCGACACGTCCCCTCTTCAGCTGGACACCATCGTGATGATCGTCGACCCTCAACTGCCCAGAGCATCATGGCCTGTTGGGAGAATCAAGCAGGTGTTCCCTGGGGCCGATGGTCTGATTCGCATAGCGGAGGTTGAAGTTCGGGACCGCACCTATGTCCGACCTGTGAGCCGTCTTATCAGACTCCCTGCTATACCAGAGGAGAATGAACAGCGATAGACTGGGTACGACAAATTTATTGGAACAAATTTGGGGGCGGCTGTTTTGAAGGCTGCATAGTGTAGCTGGGGACTTGGCCAGATCCGGCCACTAGGGACGCAATAGCGCCAATCGGGCTGAGTGCCACTGCAAGTAAGAAAGAGAAGAAGAGACTGACGACGGTGAGAAGCGAGTAATGCAGGCAGCAGGTTGTGTTTGCAACATTGTATCCGTTGCTCTGCCTCTTGTGGTTCAGTGTGCGTCCAGAGAAACGTAAGTTATGTTGTTTATGTGATATTTAGGCCGGCTGGTTGAGTTTATATCCGGTGCTACAGTTTATATTTCTAGCAGTGCTAATTGCTAGTTGCTTTGGTTGGTCTAAATGGTCAACTGGGTTATGTTATGCTGCTGACCATTTCCTTGTTGTTAGTTGACTACAGGACATATATTACTATTGTTTTTGTTTGTGTGCTATTGTTAAGTATATTGATGAATGTTATTGTTTGGGTAATTCCAGAACCACACACACATTGGATTAAATTCCCATAAAAGGACTGACTGTTGTCATCATTTTATAAGTCTTGGGGGAACTTAGTGCGTTCTGACAGACGCCCACTTTGTGATTACAAATCAGAGAAGCCAGTCTTTTAACTTTGAACCTCCGTAACAACGTCTCTAGATTTAGGGTTACCCTAACCCATCCTGTCATATGTTTTCTCTAGATCTACAAAAACACAATACAGCTCCCTCTGACCCTCTCTGTACTTCTCCATTAACAACCTTAAAAGCAAATATGACACCTGTAGTACTTTTCTTGACATGGAACCATACTGCGGCTCACTGATGCTCACCTTTGACCTCAGTCTAGCTTGCCCTACTCTTTCCCATGACTTCATTTTAGGACTTATCAAATTGAAGTTCGTCTGAAGTTGCACATGTCCCTTGTTCTTGGAAAGTGGTACCAGTACACTTCTCATCAATTTCTCACATATCAAAAACTGTGCTGCTGTCTCTCCTAAACACTCCCATACCGCCACAGGTATACCATGAGGACCAACAGCTTTTCTGTGCCTCATGCTTTTCAATACATTTGTTACTTCATTCTTGCTAATCGTTGTTGAGAAGACACGGCAGAGAGAACAGGTGCAAGCAATCAGATGAATTATGAGCAAGAGCTGCGAATAATGGCAGAAAACTGAGAGGGAGAATAATAGACAGGGACACAACAAGGAGGAAACACAGGAAGGAATCTAACAGAAAATAATATCAAAATGATTACAGAATGAACTAACAGAATGTAATAGAAACCACTAACTAAATATCCACAAAAGTAAAAATAAACAAACATTAAAGGATGATGAACCAAAGAAGGTGTGATCAATGAGTTTAAAGAACCTCTCCAAGTCAAACACTTAAAGATCATGACAAATGTTCCCTTTACATTTCTAGATGTTTAATACATGTTATGATTGCTCCACTGAAATGTTTTCCTCCGGTTAATTTTGACTGTAACAATTTAATAAAATGTATAATGTTCCTAATGTTAGAACAAAACACAGAAGCACTGACAGTTTGTTCTAAGCTCTCCTTTTCTAGACTAAAATATCTCCAAAGAAGGTGAAGTTGAGCCACAGTCTAACATTATATCTCATCAGCTAAATAAAACAATACATCCCTTGATGTAATTCAAACATTATTTTATACATACTTTATGATAAAACTATGTGTATTTTATTTAAGAATGCAACAGGTTTTGGACTGACAGTTTAAACTCAGAATAACATTAGTCAGAATATGACCTCTAGGAACTCAAGATCTCTCTGTCTTAATCTGTGGGTTGATTGGTGGCCTCAGCCTGACATCCAATCCAAGAATGACATCAGACAATCCTCAGAATAAACATACTTTCTTAACCAGTTGTTGTAGATTCAGGATATAATCAGGCTGTGTGGAATCTGCTGTTTTTTCTGTCTACCTCAATCTCTGGGAACCAAGAAGCTGAAGAAAAAACAGGAACAGGTTTGACTCTAACTATCACTGAATCTAATAGAGAATAAGATGACATCTCCTTTTTCGCAATTTTAACAATCACCCTTGAGTTACTCTTAATGCCTTTTCTACCAAAACTCATTTTGCATTAAGGCTACTTGTTGTGCTTAAAATTCCCCATCTGCAACTATTTCACAATTCAGCAGCTTTTGCCTCAAGATAAGAGTAGAGATCAGCTGCACAGTGCATCCTAATAAGATTTTATAAGCAGACCCAAAGTCACAGCCACAGTTCTTATTAAATACCAAAAAGGAGTAACATTTACAGAGTTATTATGCATGGAATCATTTTGAAATGCAGTTCTCTGCTGAGTTCACCATTTGATGAAGGTTTTAATGGGTACATACACCTGCTGTTTGTCTTTTGATTTGTTTTTTCATTTATGTCAGCATTCCTCTTGGTCCTTGGTCTATGGTTTACTTTGTTTCTGAATGTACAAGCAAGTGAAAAAAATAAGACAACCCATTAAACATTCAGTTCTTTATTAAGAAATGTTCACTTCCTTGTGTCTAATTTAATTGTTCTAGCTCTGGCGAAAGAAGTAACTTGATGGCTCTAAGAACAGAAATGAAGCTTACTTTAGATATCAAACACAACATGAAAAAGTTAGCAAGAGTTAGGACACCCTACTCCTTAACAACTAGTCTTACCCCATTTTAAGAAATAACCACAGTGAGATGCTTCTTTTATAATAATTGCCTGAAGGAAGTTTGGCCTGCTTCTCACTTTCAGCTGAGAAATGTACCTCAAAAGAATAATAAAGATCTGAGCTTCATATATGCCATTCCAGGACTGTTTTTGAGACTGTTGACCACGAAGGTGTTAATCAAAACTTTGGATCCACTGGTAAATTCTTTGCCTTGAAGGTTCTGCCAGGGGCTAGATGCAGCAAGCTTGTTGCAGGGTTGCAGATGGGAAATTTGGCTTTTTCTAAAGTTTAATTTTGGAAGTTCAATAGATTTGTACATCAGTTTTTTTTTCCCTCTTCAAAACTATTCCAAAAAAAAAAAAACAGCAAACAGGCTTAAATCGGAGGCGACTTTCCTTCAATTCCTTCTAAAAGCATTTCAACACCTATCCAGGAGTCTATAGCATTAGGTACCTGTTTAATCTTATGTAAGGGTTTGGAGAGTTTGTCCTAAATTACTACTGTCAGTAGAACAGTATTACTCCTGGACCTCAAATCTTGGTTCTTCAGGTTTGAAACTGATGAGATGCAGTGTTGCTGCTTGAATTGTTTTTTGGAGATTTGACCGTAAAAATCAATTGTAATGTAATTTATGTCCTGTGATAGACAGGGGATCTGTCCGGGGAGTACTCGGTCCAGTGCTGTGGGACACCATCCCACAGCACTGTGTAAACAAGCTGGTGACCAGGATGACGACAACAATAGATAAGATAAACTTTCTTTATATAGCACCTTCCAAGCATTGACCAAATGAGAATGTGCCAGGCTGATGGTTGCTGTTTTCCCCACACACACTACAGAGACTCCTGCTTATATCTTATTTTGGTTTGGTCTCTGACCTTTATTAATTTTTGTTTCAAACTGTAGCTGTGGTTGTTGTGTGGAAATTTTATTTGTCTAGCTTTATCTGCTACTATAGAGAGATGGTTATTTCTTAATTTATCTCTTCTCCAGCAAATAATAGGATTTGCATTGATTTCTCTAGAGGATTCTAAATTGCATCCTCATTTTTCTTAGAACATACTATCTTAGCTTTAAAGTAACACTGCCACTTACCAAGCTTTTCAGTTTCCTCCAGGTCTCAACATGTCTGACATGACTGAAATTCCCAGGGAGTAACCATCTGAATTACACCCTGGTCAGTTCTGCTTTGGGCAGATGTACCTTTTTATAGTAATATACACACAAAAAAAGGAGATTGAATATTTTGTCCTCAGGTTGGAGAGGTAGCCGGTTCCAACTTAAATTAGCAATAAGAAGATTGCAGACTTGGGATTTCTAGTGTCCAATTCTGCAATGTGTCCCTCTGATAAGAATCCCATTTCATTATATGTTGCCAGGGGGGAGATGCAGATGCCAACAGAAATTAGGGAAGGAAATTGTCTGACAGAGGAAGCCAGTGTGAAAACTAATGATTAGTGTAAGAAAGAAAGAGAGAGAGAAAGAGAGAAAGAAAGATATTTTTTAACAAAATATGTATTTACACAATAATTTAGCAAAACATTATTAAAAACATGGTCAGGACAAAACTAAAAATAGATATTCACGTCAGCATCTTGTTCTATTTTAGTTGCCTCTGATCAGAAACGGTACACAACACAAAAATCCAACCTCAGCCTGGCCTTAACATCACACTTCCACAGAGTTATGACAACAAGATGAGGTCCAGCCTGCAGTTTATCCCTGCGAGATAAATAAATTAAAATGATTGCTTCACGGCTAAAAAATTCAAAATTTGGGATGTCAAACTAATAGTTCTATAATAATGCATTCCAAAAAGGCTAAATGTCTTCATTAAATGATTAAAAAAACTGTCAGCCACACACAATCCATAAGATCATGACAAACACTCTCAGACAATCTGCAAAAAAGACATTCATTTAAAACTCCAGGACTGATTGTCAGGGTTCTCTGTGTTGGCTGCTCTAACTCTACTCCTCAGGTGTGTCTAGTTGGCTGAGGAGGCGTGGTCCACACCTGCAGCTCGTTGCAGGCGGCTTCCTCTGGCTTCTTAAGCAGAGCACTGGCAGATGGAAGACGCCGGAGCCTTAACCAGTCGTGATTTTGGTGCTTGGATGCACTCACCTGTCTTGACGTCCCGTCCGAAGAAACAGACCAGCAGACCCGTCTGCTCAGATTTTGCTCTGGCGCTCCCCTCATACTTCCTGGAAGTTACCCAGCGAGGCCTGAGATCCCCTTTCCCGGGTTCTGTTGGTTCTGTGCTCACTCTGGTCAATCCATCTGTCAACCGCTGCCGATGAGGTCGCCTCGGATTCCTCGCCAGCTACATCTGCCGCCCTCAGCCACTAGCCACCTATCTCCATCTGAGTAGTCACATAGAGTTCTCATGACGCTACTTCTTCCCGGTTAGGTCCGCCCAGCCTAATGGTAAGCAGCGCAACTCCTAGCAAGTTTCCTGGCTCTTATTTCAGAAGAACTCACTTGCTCTTTCTTACAGACTCTCCAGCCGTGACGTTCTGACCCAGCCGAGTCACCTGTAGTTCCGTCCATAGACCTGCCTGTTTTCCTTTAAATAAAATCTTAAAACTGTGCATTGCCTCCCGTTCGTATCTGCATGTGGGCTCGTCATCTGAAAACCATGACAGAAGAAGGCTCCGGCCACCAGAGTCCAGCGGATACGTTCGGGCGGCAGATAGCCGCACAGCAGGAACAAATGCAGTCGCTAGGTTTTGCTGTCAATTCTACTCAGGAACAGCTTCAGAGATTAGCCGCTCAGGTTAGCCTACTTGTGGACACAGTCACTTCCGCGAAGACGTCACCTGTCACTCAGGATCACGTTACCCCGCCTTCCGACGCTCCGAGCATGGAGAATCAGGTTTGGACTCCACCACTTGAGGGCGCGTCACCTTGTCCGGAGAAATTCTCCGGTGACGGTGGAAGTTGCGGTGGTTTTCTTTTCCAGTGCAAACTGGTGTTTAACCGTTCTCCCCAGACTTTCGCCTCTGATGAGGTAAGGATATCTTATGTCTTACGTCTACTAACGGGTAGGGCTCTTAGGTGGGCCGAGGCTCGATTCCCTGATTGTCAGTCGTTTGGGATTACTTTTCAGGACTTCATTGCTGAATTTAAGACAATTTTTTCACCTGAGTTGGATTCGGCACAACAGTCTCGTCATCTCCTCACTTTGAAACAGCGCGGTCGACGCGTATCTGATTTTTCCGTGGAGTTTCGTACGTTTGCTGCTGCTGCGGGTTGGCAGCCGAGACCGTTAAAGGCAGCTTTCTTTCAGGCTCTAGACGAGTCGTTAAAGGATGAGTTAGCTCGGGTTGAGGAACCTGAGGATTTTGAGGAGTTTGTAGCACTTGCTATCCGTTTGGATTCCCGATTACGCAGCCGAACCCGTTTTAGATCCAACCTTGCCTTGCAATCATCCACCTCCACCTCTTCTACATTTACCAAGAAGGAACCCCGTTCTTTTACACCTCCTCCTGAACCCATGCAGTTGGGGCAGGTTGGTCTTTCCAATAAGGAACGTCAGCAGCGTGTCTCGGGGAACTTATGTCTTTATTGTGGAGGTGAGGGTCATTACCTCAGAGATTGTCCTGTTCGGCCAAAAGACCGAGTCCGCCGCTCTTAACGGGGGGATCGGTGGACAGGTTGGGATCTATTCCCCGGGAGGCTGTTAAGGCGTCATTTGGTTCTCGTTGTTGTTTACCAGTTACTTTAATATTCGACCAGGAAAGTTTTGATGTTTCAGCTCTAGTAGATTCAGGCTCTGATTTTAATCTCATAGATCAGGCGGTTGTGGACCAGCTTCGAGTACCTGTCGATCTTTTACCCGAGCCACTCCAGGTCTCGTCATTAGATGGGCAGAGATTGACTCTTATTACCCATCGCACCCGACCATTGGTAGTGATAGTTTCCGGTAACCATCGGGAACAGCTTTCCTTCTTTGTCTTCCCGGTAAAGCGTTCACCTGTGGTTTTTGGAATAGCCTGGTTAAGGGTCCACAATCCGCAGTTTAATTGGGCTGAGTCCCGACTGGAGTCATGGTCACCTACTTGTCATTCCCGCTGCTTGCAGTCCGCTCGGCCCGTAGCCGTCTCCTCTACTTCCTTGACAGATTCCGGAGACATGACTGACCTCTCTCGCGTTCCAGAGGATTACCACGACTTACGGCAGGTATTTAGTAAAACTCAGGCTTGTTCTTTGCCCCCACATCGCCCATACGACTGTGCGATTGACTTGTTACCTGGGGCCCCTCTACCGGTGAGTCGGCTCTATAACATCTCCAGGTCAGAACGTCAATCGCTTGAGAAATACATCAGTGAGTCTTTGGCTACGGGGTTAATTCGTCCTTCTTCCTCCCCATTAGGGGCTGGTTTCTTTTTTGTGGGCAAGAAGGACGGGACCCTTCGACCCTGTATAGATTATCGAGGGCTTAACCAGATAACCGTCAAGAATAAGTACCCGCTTCCTCTATTATCATCAGCCCTCGAGCCAGTCCAGAATGCCAAGATTTTTACTAAGCTTGATCTGCGCAACGCTTATCATTTGGTTCGGGTGAGACAGGGGGATGAGTGGAAGACGGCTTTTAAGACTCCGTTAGGTCACTTTGAGTACCTAGTCATGCCCTTCGGCTTGTGTAATGCCCCGGCAGTTTTTCAGGCATTGGTTAACGACGTCCTGCGGGATTTTTTGAATGTTTTTGTTTTTGTCAATTTAGATGACATCCTGATTTACTCTCGTGACCTAGAACAACACAAGCAACATGTGCGACTTGTTCTCCAGCGATTACTAGAAAATCGCCTGTTTGTAAAAGCCGAGAAGTGTGAGTTCCACCAGACTTCAGTTTCGTTCCTCGGTCTTGTTTTGGAAGGCGGTCAAGTGAGGTCAGACCCAGAAAAAATAAAAGCAGTAACGGAGTGGCCAGTTCCTGAGTCACGTAAACAGCTTCAACGTTTCCTTGGGTTCGCTAATTTCTATAGGCGTTTTATCAGGAACTACAGCCAGATAGCTTCCCCGTTACATGCTCTTACCTCCACCAAGGTCCCTTTTAGCTGGAGTCCTGAAGCCGATGAGGCATTTAATCGACTTAAGTCCCGTTTTTCCCAGGCTCCCATACTCGTTCACCCTGATCCTGCGAAACAATTCACCCTTGAAATAGACGCTTCAAACACAGGTGTGGGAGCGGTCCTATCCCAACAGTCTGAGATAGATAAAAAGTTACACCTTTGTGCATTCTTCTCCCGTCGCTTGTCCCCTGCCGAGCAGAACTATGATGTAGGCGATCGTGAACTGTTAGCCATTAAGTTAGCCTTGGAGGAGTGGCGGCACTGGCTAGAGGGATCCGAGCAGCCCATCATAATATGGACAGATCACAAGAACCTCTCCTATCTGCAGACAGCCCGTAGACTCAACTCAAGGCAAGCCCATTGGTCATTATTTTTTTCTCGTTTCAACCTCACCATAACCTACAGACCAGGCTCCAGAAACATTAAACCAGATGCTCTGTCTCGTCAATTTGCCCCATTTGAACAAGAGAAGGAGCCGGAACTTATTCTTCCCCCCACATGCACTGTTGGAGGTCTGCATTGGGATCTGGAGGACAGGATTAACCAGGCCCAACTATTAGATCCGGATCCTGGTACGGGTCCACCGGGACTAAAGTATGTTCCCCAATCTGTTCGTCCGGAGGTTTTACGCTGGTGTCACGATGCGAAGTTTTCCGCCCATCCGGGCATTTATAGAACCCAGTCTCAGGTGTCCCGGCGATTCTGGTGGCCATCGTGGACCAAGGACGTCAGAGACTATGTTTTAGCTTGTCCTGTCTGCGCCCAGAATAAGTCTTCTAACCAGCCACCTTCTGGGTTGTTGAATCCTCTTCCTATCCCCAAACGTCCATGGTCCCACATTGCCATTGATTTCGTTACTGGACTCCCTGTTTCCCAAGGCATGTCAACGATTTTGACTGTTGTTGACCGTTTTTCGAAGTCTTGTCATCTCATTCCCATCCGTAAGCTACCTAACGCCCTCCAGACTGCCCAACTCCTCATTAAACATGTTTTCAAGCTCCATGGTATCCCTGTTGACATTCTCTCTGACCGGGGTCCCCAGTTTATTTCTCAGGTCTGGCGGCACTTTTGCTCCGCTCTGGGTGCCCGTTACACGCTCACCTCCGGATACCATCCTCAAACCAACGGCCAAACAGAACGAATGAATCAACAATTAGAGACCACTCTCCGTTGCCTCACGTCATCTTCACCTACCGACTGGAACAAGTTTTTGCCTTGGGTAGAGTATGCCCTGAACTCTCACATCACCTCAGCCACGGGACGTTCACCTTTTGAAGTTGCCTTAGGATATCAACCTCCACTCCTACCCACAGACGAACTCAGGATTCCCTTCACCTCCGTCAACGACTATATTGCTCGCTGCCAGAAGATATGGAAAGAGACGGTTACAGCACTCACTCGCACCGCAGAGCGGAGTAAGAGGTTTGCTGACCAGCACCGCAGACCAGCTCCCCATTATCGCCCCGGTCAGAGGGTTTGGTTATCATCCAGAGATGTATTGACTAACCCATCCGCCAAGAAGCTTGCTCCCCGGTTTACTGGTCCCTATGAAATAGAGACAGTTATCAACCCGACCACCGTCCGCTTACGTCTTCCCCCTCACTCTCGTGTTCATCCCACTTTTCATGTATCCCAGATTAAGCCCGTTTTGGACAATGATTCATACCCTCCTTCCGGACCCCCTCCACCCTCCCAGGACAGTCAGAATCCTCACGTCATCAGGGTTGTGGATGCCCGTCGACGAGGTAGGGGTCACCAATACCTCGTCGATTGGGAGGGTCGCAGCTCTGGGGATCGCTCATGGGTGTCTGCAGCTACCATCGCCAATCAGGATTTGATTCGGGATTTCTGGTCTACTCAGCCCAGCACTTCTTCGTCTGGGCCGCCAGGAGGCGGCCGTTGAGGGGGGGGGTAGTGTCAGGGTTCTCTGTGTTGGCTGCTCTAACTCTACTCCTCAGGTGTGTCTAGTTGGCTGAGGAGGCGTGGTCCACACCTGCAGCTCGTTGCAGGCGGCTTCCACTGGCTTCTTAAGCAGAGCACTGGCAGATGGAAGACGCCGGAGCCTTAACCAGTCGTGATTTTGGTGCTTGGATGCACTCACCTGTCTTGACGTCCCGTCCGAAGAAACAGACCAGCAGACCCGTCTGCTCAGATTTTGCTCTGGCGCTCCCCTCATACTTCCTGGAAGTTACCCAGCGAGGCCTGAGATCCCCTTTCCCGGGTTCTGTTGGTTCTGTGCTCACTCTGGTCAATCCATCTGTCAACCGCTGCCGATGAGGTCGCCTCGGATTCCTCGCCAGCTACATCTGCCGCCCTCAGCCACTAGCCACCTATCTCCATCTGAGTAGTCACATAGAGTTCTCATGACGCTACTTCTTCCCGGTTAGGTCCGCCCAGCCTAATGGTAAGCAGCGCAACTCCTAGCAAGTTTCCTGGCTCTTATTTCAGAAGAACTCACTTGCTCTTTCTTACAGACTCTCCAGCCGTGACGTTCTGACCCAGCCGAGTCACCTGTAGTTCCGTCCATAGACCTGCCTGTTTTCCTTTAAATAAAATCTTAAAACTGTGCATTGCCTCCCGTTCGTATCTGCATGTGGGCTCGTCATCTGAAAACCATGACACTGATGACCGATAAAAATTAGTTTGTTGCAATGGCGCTGTGAAGGATCCTCCATTGAAGATCATCATCGAAGGTTTTATAGGGTGTTCTCCACAGAAGTTCTTGGAGTTCTGTTGTGTAAAGTTCTCTTATTCAAGATTTTTACACAGTTCTTGTACAGCACGTTTGGGCCTTTTCTGAACAACTTCATCTTTGAGTCCGTATTGCATAACAGAGGACCACTGTCTTCTGCAATATCAGGATCCAGGAAGAAGTCCGGAAAAGGGTCCGTTGGGTCTGGCAGGTGCGCTCCCATACCTCTCCCCAACTTTCATCCTCTCCTTTACTAGGTCCAAGAAGCGCCACACCCACCTAGCAGATTGGACGCCAAGCAACCAAACCCACCTCCTGGACATTGGAAAAGTCCGGTCCAGCTACTTCCACCAACCACCGCACCTTCACCAGTGCAGACGTGCACTGTTTCTTTGACAGACCTGGCACCGTGCTGTCACAGACATCCAGTCTTGCCCCACAGACCAATGACTCCTCTAAAGGCCAGTGCAGAGAATTATACGTTTTTGATCTGTGCAGTTTTAAAAAAGCACACCATTTAAAAAAACTCTGATAAAAACGGGAAAATGTGATTTTCTTCACAGGGCTGTTCGACAACAGCCCTGCATCTCAAAGAACTATCTCTCTGCTCCTCTAGTTCGACAGCAGCCCTGCATCTCAAATAACTCTCTCACTTTATCTCTGGTTCCAAAGCTGTCCTAGCACCTCCATGTATTCGTCACTAGATCCTGCTCTGTGTTCTCCAGTCAGCCTGTTCCTAACTCTGGTCATCATCATCCACAACTCAGTACTTTCAATACACTTCAAAAGAACAAGCTCTGTGTGTGCGTGCTCTGTCCGGGTTCACGAAGACAAATCATGACAGTACGAGCTGGCCAAACGCGAACCCGAGCACACACAGAGCTTTTGTGCAGCAGCAGGCTGGATTAAGCTCAGTCCCGCCGTTCACCGAAGGCTCATTCCCGCCGGCTGCCGAAAGCCAAGTCCCGCCGTTTGCTGAAGGCTCATTCCCGCCGGCCACCGAAAGCCGAGTCCCGCCGGCCGCCGAAAAGCCAAGCTCCGCTGGCCGACGAAAGCCCTGCTCCGCCTGTCAGGATATTTTTCTGGGATGAACCCGGACACAGCACGCACACACAGAGTCAGTTCTTATGGGTGAGTTTATTGAAGGGTGTAGCAGGTGAATGACGTGGAACCAGAGTCTTACAGCTGACGAGGGTGTAGAGCACCGAAGCTGGCCGGCAGGAGGCGTGTAACGTGACTGGCCGGGAGGAACTCAGGAGCCGAAGACTTGCGACCAGAACTTCAGAGACGTGGACTTGAGACCAGAACATCGAAGGCGTTGAGCTTGAGACCAGAACACCGGAGGCGTTGAGCTTGAGACCTGAACATCGGAGGCGTTGAGCTTGAGACCAGAAAATCAGCGGCGTGGACTTGAAACCAGAACATCAGCGGTGTGGAACTGAGACCAGAACATCAGCGGCATGGAACTGAGACCAGAACATCAGCGGTGTGGGCTTGAGACCAGAACACCGGAGGCGTTGAGCTTGAGACCAGAACACCGGAGGCGTTGAGCTTGAGACCTGAACATCGGAGGCGTTGAGCTTGAGACCAGAAAATCAGCGGCGTGGACTTGAAACCAGAACATCAGCGGCGTGGAACTGAGACCAGAACATCAGCGGCATGGAACTGAGACCAGAACATCAGCGGTGTGGGCTTGAGACCAGAACCTCAGTGGCGTGAACTTGAGACCAGAACTTCAGAGGCGCGGACTTGAGAGCTGAGCTGGAGCTGGGCAGTGACTGAACTTCAGAGGCGCGGACTTGAGAGCTGAGCTGGAGCTGGGCAGTGACTGAAACAAAACACAGTTGGAAAGAAAAACCTCTGACAGGAACTGAGCGGGAGTGAGCACTATGGACCGGCGACGGGAACAGAAAGAGGTGAGTCTTATAAAGCGGTGGAAACAGATGATGACAGATCAGGGTTAATTGCTGCCTGACAGGTGACGGGGAGTTAAGGCTAATTAGTGTATGGAGCAGAGCGAGGGAGGGCTGAGTGAACTGCACACTAAAGACAGACAAAACCTAAACCATGACACCGCCGGCCGATGAAGGTCTCGCTCCGCTTCAGCCCGAGGCCTCTGTGGGTTCCGCTCCGTCACTGACTCTTCTCCGCCGGGGTCGTCCTCCGCGACGCCCACTTCTGGTTATGCTCTTCTGGGGTCACCATCCGCGATGCCCGCTTCTGGTTCGTCTCGCCGGGGTCGCCCTCCGCGACACCCGCTTCTGGTTCGTCTCACCGGGGTCGCCATCCGCGATGCCCGCCTCTGGTTCGTCTCACCGGGGTCGCCATCCGCAACGCCCTCCTCTGGCTCTGCTCCGCCGGGGTCGCCATCCGCGACGCCCGCTTCTGGTTCGTCTCGCCGGGGTCGCCGTCCGCGACGCCCGCCTCTGGTTCGTCTCGCTGGGGTCGCCATCCGCGACGCCCGCCTCTGGTTCTGCTCCGCCGGGGTCGCCAGCCGCAATGTCCGCCTCTGGCTCTGTTCCGCCAGGGTGGCCCTCCACGACGCCCGCCCCAGACGCTGCCCAGCGCACCAAGTTACCGCTGCCCAGCGCATTCAAGTCGCCGCTGCCCAGCGCATTCAAAGTCGTCGCTGCCCAGCGCTTTTAAGTCATCGCTGCCCAGCATTTTCAAGACGCCGCTGCCCAATGCTCACAAAGGTTCCTGCGCTCACAATGTCCCAGTGCTCACAAGGTTCCTGCGCTCTCAACGGGTTCCTGCGCTCTCAAAAGGTCTACCACTCTCAAGTTCCCCAACGTTCTCCAACGCTCTCAAGTTCTCCAGCGGTCTCACACGCTGTCAAGTTGTCCTGGTTCCTGCGTTCTCAAGTGTTCTGTGTTCTCAAGTTCCTGCGGTCTCAAGTTCCCCAGTGTTCTCCAATGCTGCCAAGTTGTCATGGGCTCTCAAGGATCCTGCGCTATCAAGGTTCCTGCGTTCTCAAGTGTTCTGTGTTCTCAAGTTCCTGCGTTCTCAAGTCTCCAGCGTTCTCACACGCTTTCAAGTTGTCCTGGCTTTCAAGGATCCTGCGCTATCAAGGTTCCTGTGTTCTCAAGTTCTCACACGCTGTCGAGTACTCCACCGTTCTCACACGATGTTGATTTCTCCAGTGTTCTCACACACTGTCAAGTTGTCCTGGCTTTCAAGGACCTTGCGCTATCAAGGTTCCTGCATTCTTAAGTTCCTGTGTTCTCAAGTGTTTTGTGTTCTCAAGTTCCCAGCGTTCTCACACGCTGTCGAGTGCTCCAGCGTTCTCACACGATGTCGAGTTCTCCAGCGTTCTCACACGCTGTCAAGTTGTCCTGTGCTTTCAAAGATCCTGCGCTAACAAGGTTCCTGCGTTTTTAAGATTCCTGTGCTATCCCAGCGCCCTCGAGTTTCTAGCACCCCCCAGTTCCTGAGTTGTTCTAGCGCTCTCTAGTTCCTGAGTTATTCTAGCGCTCTCTAGTTCCTGAGTTATTCTAGCACTCTCTAGTTCCTGAGTAATTCTAGTGCTCTCTAGTTCCTGAGTTCTCCCAGCACTTCCTAGTTCCTGAGTTCCCCGGCATTTCCTAACGCCCTCTAGTCCCCCGGCGTTTCCTGATGCCCTCTAGTTCCCCGGCGTTTCTGACGCCCTCTAGTTCCCCGGCGTTTCCCGACGCCCTCTATTTCCCCGGCGTTTCCCGACGCCCTCTAGTTCCCGGGCGTTTCCCGACGCCCTCTAGTTCCCGGGCGTTTCCCGACGCCCTCTTGTTCCCCGGCATTTCCCGACGTCCTCTAGTTCCCCCGGCATTTCCCGACGCCCTCTATTTCCCCGGCGTTTCTGACGCCCTCTAGTTCCCCGGCATTTCCCGACGTCCTCTAGTTCCCCGACGTTTCTTGACATCCTCTAGTTCCCCAGCGTTTCCTGACGTCCTCTTCTTCCCCAGCATTTCCTGACGTCCTCTTCTTCCCCAGCATTTCCTGACGCTCTCTAGTTCCCCCAGCGTTTCCTGACGCTCTCTAGTTCCCCCAGCGTTTCCTGACGCTCTCTAGTTCTCAGCGTTTATGAACGCTCTCTAGTTTCCCAGCGTTTTTTAGACGCTCTTAGGTTTGCCAGTGTTCTCTAACGCTCTCTAGTTCTCCAGCGTTCTCTAGTCTCCTGGGATCCCCGGCGTTCTTTAATTTCCCGGGATCCCCAGTGTTCTCTATCTCCCTTTATTCGCCCTGATTGGGTAGTTTTTTGTTTGACCCTAGCCCCCCATCCTAAGCCTCCCTCCGCCCACCCTGGTTAGGTTAATTTTATTTTGACTCTATCCCTCCGTCCTGAGCCTCCCTCCCCCCAACCTGGTTAGGTTAATTTTGTTTTGACTCTATCACTCCGTCCTGAGCCTCCCTCCGCCCACCCTTGTTGGGTCGTTTGAGTTTGTTTTAGGCCGTCCGGAGACTGGCCTTGAGGGGCTTAATGTCATGGTTCAGTTTTGGCCTGGCTATCTCCCCCTGTTATTTTCCAGCACCACCTCCTCTCACGCTGCTCAGCCTCCACTCCCTTAGCGATCAGTCACACCTCTTAGGCACTAATCAGTCAGTACTCACTCCACCTGCCAGCCTCTCTACTTAAAACTCCCTCAGTCTTCTCTTCGCCGCCGGCTCGTCTTCAGTCTCTACCAACACCACGCCTGTCAAGTCCTGTTCTCATCAGTCTCCATTCACTCTACGTCTGTCAGCCAAGTAAGCTCTCGGCTTTGTTACTGGATCTCCTGCTACCCCTGTGCTCCAAGTAAGCTCACGGCTTTGTTACTGGATCTCCTGCTACCCCTGTGGTCCAAGTGGGCTCTCTGTTTGGCTGCTGGTTCTCCTGCTACTTCTGTGCTCCAACAGCCCTGCATCTCCAAGAACCCTCTCACACTGCACCTCTGGTTCGACAGCAGCCCAGCATCTCCAAGAACTCTCTCTCACTGCACCTCTGATTCGACAGCAGCCCAGCATCTCCAAGAACTCTCTCTCACTGCACCTCTGGTTCGACAGCAGCCCTGCATCTCCAAGAACCCTCTCTCACTGCACCTCTGGTTCGACAGCAGCCCTGCATCTCCAAGAACCCTCTCTCACTGCACCTCTGGTTCGACAGCAGCCCTGCATCTCCAAGAACCCTCTCTCACTGCACCTCTGGTTCAACAACATCACTAGATCCTGCTCTGTGTTCTCCAGTCAGCCTGTTCCTGCACCCATCATCTCCAGTCCGGTAACTAACTCTGGTCATCATTATCCACAACTCAGTACTTTCAATAAACTTCAAAAGAACAAGCTCTGTGTGTGCATGCTCTGTCCGGGTTCACAAAGACAAATCATGACAATCTTTAGACTCTAATCTTTAGCTCGCTTTTCATATTCTCTGTTAGATTTAAATTGAGACTCATAGGGGACCTCCTTTAAAACATGAACATTACTTCCAATCAGAACATATGTGATTTTGAAAAAAAATAATAATAATTTAAACCTAAATCTGCCAGGGGTATGAATAATTATGGACTCAACTGTAAGTATTTTGCTAACATAATCTTATGATTAAAATATAATTGAATTCAAGTGTACATAATTTTAAAAACCTTTTATATTGCATTCATTTGCACATTTCTATTACCATTCCATGTGGTTATGATCCTAATGTGGATCAGGTAACAGTTGTAAAACACATTTAATGAAATTTATAATTAAAATAAAATATAACAAGTAACAAACCAAAATAACTCTCAGCAACGTCCTGCTAGTTAAATAACCTAATTTTAATTTTTAAATAATAATATTAATAATAATAATAATATTTTTCTATTATTTTAAATAATAGAAAAATACTTAATCACTGGTTTTCAAATCAATATTCAACATGTCCCCAAGACGGGTATGAATTGACACATCATTATGTATTATGTCCTGTGTCTGACAGCTCCTTTTCGTACTCCCTAAAGACTCAGGTGAAACATAAATAAACTAAAGATAGCCATGAAGAGAATCAAACATGCAACAAGGTAAGTCAGAACAATTATAAAATTAACATGAATAGCTTCAAGTGAGAACAACTATGAGCAGAGCTAAAGTTAACACAAAACGACTAAGAGCAGCAAAGGGAAAATAACCACAAAGAAAACATAAAAAGGGCAGAAAAAACTACAGTAGACACAAAACCACACAAAAAAGAGCTAATACAGAAAAGAAAAAAAAAGAAAAGAAATAATCAATGAGTATCAAAAAGGCCAAATTAGGATATAAAACAAACAGGAGGACACTCCAACAACAGTAGAGACACACAAACCAAACAAAATGACATGTTCGGATTTAACCTTTTGACCCACATGCAGACTCAACTAGTTAGTGCAAAGAATTGGTTTATTTCTCTTAAAGAACAAACAGCAAGACAGGCTTCCTTGGTGTCTCTGGGAGTAATTCAGTCATGTAATCCTTGGCGCCTGGCCTGGAATGAGAGTTGGGTTATTGATGGCCAGAGATGAATCGGTCTGGTGTAATAAGAGACTGGCTTACGTTTGAAGGATCTTGGTTAAAGTGTTGGAGAATGGTGCTCAGGGGTCCTGTGTGGTGAGCGGTAGGTGGAACTTCCTGGGGTGAGTCCGAGATCCGGAAGTTTGGTGGAGTGAGATGAGAGGGCAATGGAGCGAGCAGGCAGGCACTTGCAGAGTGGTCACACAGATGGAGTTGGTGACACAATTGATTCCTCTAGGAAGCACCAGCGACGAAAAATTAACCTGAAGACGGGAAACACAGTGCTATCAATTTCTGGCAAGTAATCAAGTGACTAGCAAAGACTTGAGATTGTTGACTACAGGTGGAGGCCGGAGAAACTACCAGTAGACGTTAATCATCCAGCACTAAGTGAAGGCTCTGCTGCTCCTTTATCTCCAGCACTCTGATGAGGCCAATGAGCTGCACCTGTGAGGGCTGCCCCGGCTCTCCACCAAAATCCTCGCTGGAAGAGATGCATCACTCGCACACACACACACACACACACACACACACTCTCACACAGGAACCCTGACACAAAAAGCCCCAAGACTGTGATGGTTTGGCGACCTGTCCAGGGTGTACCCAACCTCTCACCCAATAACCGCTGAAGATAGGTACCACCCTGTAACGCTGTAAGGATAAAAGATGTATGGAAAACCCCAACAAAACTAACTAACTAAATAACCCAACAGAGCATCCAAACAATACGAAGATTTAAAACAACCACAAAGAAATTGAGAGATTTGATAAAAACCATAAAGAGATTAACAATGAGGACACTCAAAAACCCCTAAAAGACATTCAACAAAATGAAAACAAGACTAAAGCAACCAAGTAGATACTTTACTCTGGAGCAGGTTGTGAGCTGAGAACCTCAAGGCAACAATAAACAGTTTAAAATTAACCATAAATAGACCAAAAACTGTAATGTACGGGAACAGGACTCAGATTTCAACCGACACAGGTCAGTGGGGTTTTCAATGTTTTTATTTACAAGCAGGAAGTGGTCTCGCCCTCTCCACGCGCAGTAGCTCGCGCTTAGTGTGGTTAACCCCTGAGGCAGAGACAACAGGTTAGTGAACAGTGGTCGGTTCACGGTAGCAATGTGACGGACTAGTCCACTAACCTGAAGTCGGGGTAGCTGAGTCTGGAGAGCTGGCAGAAAACCAAGCGGACTGATCCGGGAGCAGAAGTCCGTTTGCGGGCGAACTGGCAGGGGATCCGATAGGGGCTTTTCCAGGGGCGTAATCCAGGGGAGTCCGGGTCCAAAACACAGAAGGGCAATTATCCGGCGGCGGCACAGAAAGGGAGGTCCGACAGGGAAAGTCCAGGTCCAGTCCAGGTTCGTTCACAGGTAGGCTCAGAAGAATCACAGGGGTCAGGAAACAGGCAGGCAGGGAAGAGAACGCTGGAATGCTCATTCGATTAGCTTGAGACAATCTGGCACTGGCATCTGATCTGCACAGGGATTATAAGGAGGTGAAAACAGATGGAACCAATGAGGACTAATTGGAGACACGGTGGAGATGAGCAGGTGTACTGATAGGAGGACAAATCAGTGCCAGTGCCGAGATCATCACAAAAACAACAACAAAGACATTCAAACTAACACAAAGAGACTTTAAACCCCAAACAAACCTAACTTATTTAAAAACTCTTGCTGAACAAACAGATATAAAAAGAAATAAACTTTAAATAGGCTGAAGTGATTGTAGACAGCTGGCAAATGTATTTGTTTACTTTAAATGTCCACTTCCTGTAAAAAGGTGAGCTCAGAGTTAGAGTTATATCACATCTGCATGTAATGTTATAGGACAACAAGCTGAATGTGTATGTGTGTCTTTAGAGAACAGCAGGAATGATGTGGAGGAAGAGGTGAACTCGAGAACATATCAAGATGAAAGCAAACAAAGCATGTGGTCTATCGCAGCATTTATTACTTTGGGTAAACATACATACAAAGTCTCCAAATGGATCCGTTTGCTCACCTGCTTCTGCTGGCAGCCAGAACTGAATACAGCGAGCAAGACACTGCAATACCAATCTTGTTTCACTGTTTTTATATTAGGTACTCTGCTCAGATTATAAATGAGCGCTCTCCTACTTTCAAGGTTTTATTTTAGCAGTAGATGCACAGTTTGAGGTGTCTGATGCTGTGCAGCATCAATGCCTCGCAAAAGCAGCCATTCCCATTCAGAACAATGAGAGGGTCGTCTCATTGTTGCCCCTTTCGTGCACGTGTTGTAAGTTTCATTAATACCAGAACAGCCAACACTGATTAACAACCCCCTCTACTACTGAACTGACCAGATCAATATCCCAGAGGTTCAACTGACTTGATATTTTACTCTAATCAAAAACACCTTTTTAACTACAGGGAGCCAGGCTGCATCGTTTAAATGATCAAACAGCTGTTCCTGCTCCAGAAAAGTTAAGCATGATTCCCTTTCATTTTGAAGCTGGTGCAGAGCATTAAAATCATCCTTTTTCCTACTAAAATCTACAACTCTCTCATATTTCACAAGCATGCCTGCTCTTTACAACATGCCTAGGTATGTGCACGTTTTGGGACCTCCCAGAAAACCTATTACATCCATGAGTGGAGTTCAGCAGACGGACCACGCGCCTAATTTACTACTATGGCTGCGTTTCAGAGGGCCAGTGGCAGAAAGGCTCTAAAAACATTTCAAAGATAAGCTTCACGAGTTTATCTCTTATTATGTCAAGCAACAGCACATAAACTGCAATTCCTCAACATGTTTCATAACATCAGGTTTTGCTAAGAGTCATGAAAATGAACTATCTTTTAAAAAGTACAAATTTGGAGATCAGAGTAAAGTTCCTTAGTTGTTAAAGGTTCGATGATTTCATAATGACCTACAAGCACACAGGGGACATTAAACTGCAGACTACCACTAGCCATAAGCACAATGATTAATTGATGTTTTTTCTCTGGAAGTTTATTAATGTGTTTGCTCTCTCAATAACAAAACACAACCCACCCCTCTGTGCTCTTCCTCGGTTACCCAAGTGGACTCCTATATGTAGGCGAGAGCATGTCCTCTCTCTTCTATTATTGATTTAAGGTCGGAACAGAGCGGGCTGGATTTTTACGGATTGTTGAGGAACCAATAAAGGGAAAAGTAAACAAAGTTCAGAGATAAGTTGGACAGTAAAGTGAGAGTGGAAAGGGCCCAGGCCTTAATTACTTGCACAATTCAACAGCTATTACAGAATCTTTGCAAATGTAAATGAGGTGCACTGCAAAAATATTACAACCCTATACCTTTTCCATATTTTCTATTACATTGTAACCACAGTCATCAGTGTATTTGTATTGGATTCTATGTGATAGACCAACACACGTGGGGGAATATACCTGCCAAAAATCAAGAACTCACATTTTCAATGTAAGAGTAGGATTAAAACCCCCTATGCTGATAAATATCTCTACATCTATGTGCTCCTTTATTTTTCCAGATTCTCTACAGACATGCTTACCTTGACATTGCCATAATCAGACAGCTGATTAAGAAAGAAACCCCAGATAAATGTGTGCTTACATAAACTGTGCAGTGCATTGCATTACTTTGTAAGCAAGTAGCTGTTTAAAGTTTGCTCAGAGAGCCCATAAAGCCTGAGTGAGTGTATGTGTTGATCGGATCAATCTGAATCAGTTAGGGCCACCTTTATGTTTACGGTCATTGACACTCCAGCAACGTGTGGCCTTGAGAAAACAAACCCCCAAGTGTAGCATGGTGTCGACTGCCATCGATCCTGGCGGCTCCAACTATCCATTGACCTTCAGGTCCTTCATTGAGAGTCGTCCGCAGCAGAGCTGTAAAACGTTTCCGATGAGGTTCGGATCCAGAAGCAGGTTTAATAGGCTCTTTTGCTCATCGATGAGCTGGCCCCCGATTCCTGGCGATAAAAACGCCTCTCGCTTAATAAACCCTGAAAAGGATTCCAGGACAAAACAGAAGAAGGAGCTGAGACCTGCACAGAGAAACCGCTGAACCTTCACACTCACCTGCACAAATCATCTTTGATTCTCTTCCATCCCTCATCAATCCCAATTCTCCTTGTTTTTCTTTTTTCTGCTAAGCACACTTTACACTGGGACACAAGGAACTCCTCCTTATTAATGAGAGACCCCTGCTGAGCTTCCATTGATCTCTCTCTCTCCTCTTTCTGTGTGTGTGTGTGTGTGTGTGTGTGTGTGTGTGTGTGTGTGTGTGTGTGTGTGTGTGTGTGTGTGTGTGTGTGTGTGTGTGTGTGTGTGTGGTATCATCACAGGATCGTGGGGCAAATTATTAATGTCTAGTTCTCCAGTTGTTTCGGGTTCTAGAGCAGTAAGCTCCAGCAAGCCCTGGAGAAATTATTGCAAAGAAAAACTGGCAAATAAATAGAGAGAAGAGACAAAGAAGAAAGAAGGGGAAGCTGCCAAAAAAGTGCCAAGCAACAGATAAGAGTGAACCCTTTGACATCTGGGAAAGTGTGTATTTATATATGTGACTGACTGTGTCCATGTACTCCCACAGTCTCTTTGCTTTCTTTTTTGTTTGTGTTTCCTAAAATATGAAAAAAAAAAACTCCATAACTGTCATTTCTTCCCCTGTCTCAATGTCTCCTTTGTTGTTGGGATGTGAAGCTCCACCTCAGAGCCGAGTGCCCACTGTGGCACAGACACAAACCAGGGGTGCTGGATGGATCGGCTGGTTTTGGAGCGCGGGTAGATGGAGTGGTGACAGCATGACAGGGGAAGGAGGATACAGAGGAAATTTATTTAAGAAGCTAGAGCAGAAAAAACCCGAAGGAAAATGATGAGGGTGAGGAAGGGAAGGACTGCTGCCTGGCCTGAGAGGGAAATGGGGCTGTGCTGCTCTTCATGCATCTCCCCTCATCTCTCCTTCTCTGTCTATTTCTGTCGTGGTGTTTCTACGGGTTTTTAGAAAAAATTCACCCCCTCTGGCAGTTTTTCACTCATTTTTTTTCAATCGCCATCTGCAAATAAAATGGATGATAAATTCTGTCCTCAGTCCTGAAAGGAGGACAGATGCATGTCCTGATATGTGTTCATGTTGACAGCACATTTGAGTTTGTTCAAGTTGAGTCTCACCCAGGCAGCGGAGACGATGCAAAGGCCTGTTGAACTTCCGATGTTTATTTTTCATCCACTTATTTTTCTTAAGTCTAATGAATTTGCTTTTTGGAAACCTAAACATGATGACAAAGTCATGATATTATGCAAGCCTGCTGAGAATGTACCTGTTTAGGGGTCACAAAGCTGTCTGTCAAAAAACCCAGCCCCACAGCACCCCCACCCCACCCCTCCATATTGATTTTACGTTAACGTGAAAGTAATTTGGTACTGACATGAATCTCCCTGAGACTGATTAAAAATCTGTCTTGCACCCATGTACGTATTGCTACAAATAAGAAGTCAGCCATTTTAGGCTAAAGTCACAATTTTAACCCGTTGTGCCATTTCTGGGCGTTATATTTGAGCAAACTCATCACAGAGAATCAGCTGGACACTTGTTCTGGATGCTCTGGAGGCAAGCAGGATTTAAAGTAATCTGAGAATGTTTTACAGCAAGACGTCCAAGTCACATCCTATAAAGTGACCAGACCTTATAAGGGATTTTCAAAGAAACCCCAATGATAACCTATAAGACAAGTAGAACCATTAGGGATAGGTTTGTTTGCAGTTTTCAGGACCATAAAAGCCCAGAACCAACCCCAATAATGCCAAATCTATGAGGTAATTTGAAGTGTGGGTCTTGCATGAATTGTCAACACACTAAGAACGTAAAATAATTTAAATACCCTATTAGTTGCAGGATCATCGATGTAAAAGGCTTCATCACCTGCAAAACTAAAAACGTGGTTTATGATAGATGCTATAAAATACCTGTAAGAAAAACATTTCATCCTCTTAGAGAATGGATCAACAAACACTGAAGTTCCATTAAGAGGAATGATTTAATCAGCCCTGTTGCTAGACATTTAAAGGAAATTCATTTTAGTCATTGAGTCATTAATGACTTAATCATTGAAATCATTTAATCACTATAGTCATTAAGCCACCAAATGAGGTGGTAAAATTAATTTTATCAGGAAAAAAAGTCATTCTGGATGTTTTATAGACTTTATTTGCAACAGACATCGAAGGAGGAGCTATCCATAAATTTCTATAGTTGACCCTGTCAATAATTTGTTTTCATTAGTGATGATAATTGTTATTAAGTCTTTCATTATGGAATTAACTTTTCGAGTTCCTGTAATTCCCAAAGATTCTCAGTAGCGTTAATATCTGAACTGCTGCTGGATGATGTGTGAAAATGATGTCATGCTCCTGCCTAAGCCCCTCCTTCACAGTTTGAGCCTGATGAATCCTGGCATTGTCATCTTGGAATATATCCATGCCATTAGGGAACAAACAATCTATTGATGGAACAACCTGGTTGTTCGTTTTTTTCAGGTAGTGAGCTGACGTCATTCTTTGGGGACATAATATTGCTGGACCCAAACCTGACCAACTGCAGGAACTCTCTTCTTACCCTGATGTGCCCATCATTGTGGATCAGGGTAAATCTAGACTCATCAGACCACATGACCTTCTTCCAGTCCTCCAGAGTGCAGTCTTTATGCCCCCTGACAAACTGTAGCCTTTTTTCCTGTTGGCCTTACTAATAATTAGCAGTTTTATTACAGCTACACAACTGCTCAGTCCCAATACCTTGAGTTCACTTTGCTTTATGGGCATAGAAATGCTCTTACTTTGACTTACCTTTACATTTTCAACATACCCCTGAGTTCTACTTTTTTATTCTCAATTTGATTCGGCCAAACATTTAAGTGATCACTGTCAGGGTGCGGTATGTGTGTTCCTGCTCTGAGTTTTTTCCACAGGTGGTGGTGGTGTCTGAGGGGGAGTGCCTCACACCTGCAGCTCGTCAGTGGCAGATTCCTCTGGCTTCTTAAGCAGTGCACAGACAGACGGAAGATGCCAGAGCCTTAAACCAGTCGTGGTACGACGTGGCCTCTGACCAAGCCTTGGATTCTGCCTACTGTGAGTTTTGCCTTCTCTGACTTTGGACTTATTTTGATCTCCTGTTTTTTGTCACAGTTTTGTGTGCATGGATGCACTCACCTGTCTTGGAGTTCTGAAGAGGATTGTGTACCAGTGGAGTTCTTTGCTCAGATTTTGCTCTGGCGTTACCCCTCTTACTCCCTTGGCATTACCAAGTCGGGCCTGAGGTTCCCCCTCCCGGATCCCACTGGCATCCACAAGCCTTCCGTACTCTGGTTAATCCGTCTGTTCGCTCCTGACTGCTGTGGTTGTCTCGGATCTCTCGCCAGCTCCATCTACCACCCACCTACTAGAGTAGGCACAATCGTTCCCTTGGCACTTACTCTTCCCCGGTTAGGTCTCTTCGACTAATGGTAAGCAGCGCACGTTCTGGAAAATTCCTGGTTCTGGCTTTTGACTTATCATTCCCCTTATTTTTCAGTCATCCCCGCCCGACGTTCAGGCCTTGTTCCAGGCTACTTATAGCTTCGCTCTCCATTCTGCATATTCCTTTAAAATAAACATCTTAAAACTGTGTACTGGTCTCCCGTTCGTGTCCACATGTGGGCTAAGCATTTGCAAAATATGACAATCACCAGTCGTGATAATTCAGGATTTTTTTTGACCACATTTATTTGTTGATGATGATTTCCCACTATCCTTCCAGTTTTTAATGCCTTGGACAGTTCTCTACCTGATTTTATGCAAGCCGCTTAGATGTTATCTATGGTTGAAGCATGCCAATGATTTGACTCTCAAACAGATTTACCATCTTTTCCATGACACAGGATATCTTTCGACTTTTCTTTTTTTTTTTTTTTAAGAAATGAGAAGCTACTCATTGCATCAGCTGGGGTTGAATAACTGAAAGCTGATCCGCCATGCAGTAACCAATGGGAGGTTCGTACCTATTTGCTCAGTTAAATCCAAATGGCGAAGCAGTGTATTTGTGTGTGATTTAAATCAAAGCGTGTTAGAATGGCCCAGTTAAAATCCAGACACAAATAAAACTGGCATCCAAATTTTCAATCTCTAGATCAATAAGGGGTTTTAGAGACATGCCCCAAAAGGCTAACAGTTCTAACTGCAGTGAAAGGCGGATCTGCAAAATATTGCAGTATTCCATTCAGTGGGGCTGAATGGAAATGGACACATACAGCAGTAAGGATCTTAGATTAATTCCTCTAAGCATAAGTTCACTAGCTGGTCCAGAGATTCATCTCCTGTTATGTTTTCTAAAGGATTAAGAGAGAAGCGTGATGGCCATGGAAGGTTGATTTTGCTTCTGGAGAACCATTTCTGTTTTCACCACGTTTTCATCATCTTGTGAACATACCCAATGACGACCTCGGTTCTCGGTTTACTAAGTCCACACACATTTTGTTATATTTCCTGGTATTTCAAAGAGTCCATGATAGCAAGGTTCCAGGAGACTCTGGAAGCAAAACAGACTCAAAGAGAAAGCTGAAACAACTTAAATGAATTGCTTCAATTGGTAACAAGTAAATTAAGTTGATGTAATTTATTCACAATGGCTTAACTTGACAATTTATAAACTAAATTAAATAAGTTGGATGACCTTAATACAATTATTTACCAACTGAAACAATTCATTTAACACAAAGTAATATCTAGTGTCTAATTCATACAAACAGGCATACAAGTTAATACATTAAATACATATGTGGTAAAGCTGAATTGTCAATTTCATAAGGATTTTGTGGAATTAAAACAGACAATTTTAAAAATAACTCTTGTTTAATAAAAAATAAATCTTTAAATTCGGCAGCATGAACTTCGTTTTCATCATCGCCAAAAAGAGAAACAATGGATGCTTTACGGGAGGCATTCAGAACGACAGATACACAGAACACAAACAAATGACAAGCTAAAGGAGAAACAGCAGAATTAACTTAAAAAAAGCTTCTTCAGAAACCAATGTCATGGGAGAAAAAAGGAATCTATACTGAAATGAACAGTCTGCTGACATCTTAAGAGAAAATTGTGTTGGATAAATTCAAACATCACAAGGTTCGCTTCAGTCCAAAACTACAGCAGCTTGGTGTGAAAACAAACAGCACATGGACGGGTAACATGTCTGCTGCGGGTTTCATCTCCTCAGCAGGGAGACGGCAGAGACAGTCAGCAAAACATTTATGCTATCCTCTGCAGGAATATCCTTCAGTACAGCGAGTTTATCAGAACCAATCCATACAGAGATGATAACTAGAGGGTGCCTTGCTGGTGAGAGCAGGTCTGGATTTCTGATGTTCCTGTATATTAGCTTATCAGAGACATCCAACAGCGTGAGCTCAGATAGGCCGGGTCTCAGTCTTCGTAGTGATCATACAGATCAGGGGTGAGTGCGGGTTGTGAGATCACGATCACACATCCAGGATGTTTAATTTCAAGTTGGTGGCTGCTGCTTTTTCTGAATCATTTAGAAGGCAAATTGGGATTTTCTTTTTTTTCTTTTTTTTTAAACCAGGGTCAGTGATGAGTAAAAACTGAAAATGTTCCGATCCAAAGGAGACAACACAGCATTAGTGTGTGTTAACCTTCCACCATTTCAAAAGAGATTGCCACCGTTTTCTCCACCAAACAAGGTCCAGGTTGCTAAAGCTAAATTATGTTGGCAGAGGCTGGCAGCTGTTACAGCTCACCAGAATCAGCTAAAACAGCCGGTCCGTCTTGCTAACAGTTAGCCTCCCACCACTCTGGGGATTTATTCATTTTCCTGCAAACTCACTGTGTAATCAATAATAGTTTCACTACGTGTAGTCATGTCAGATTCACGTAACCTCACTTAAAAAAATCCAGACTATCTCTTAAAGACTGAAGGCGTTATCCAGAAACAGTCTGCAATACTTTAAAGGGAGAGTTCAGGCTTGTTGAAGTGAGGTTAAAAGTAGTAAATATTTCTACCTGTAGATAACTCTCCAGATGTCTCCAAGTAGTATTAATCTAGATAATTGGCCCCGGAGGCTGAAGTTAACGGCGAGGTCGAGAAAAATTTGTTTTCTTTTTTACAAGCAAAGACCTATATGAGCATTCAAGTAAATGCTATTTTGTTAGTTTACCCCCTGCCTCACGTTTCTATCATGTAGTTAATCTGACCAGAACTTATTTCTCTACCCGTTTCACACAGGACGATTGTTGGCGGCGCACTGCCACCTACCTCCATTGACCTGGAAAATAATGATTGGCGTCAAGTGTAAATATGTGCCCAAAGCAACAACTACGGTTTTAAGGTTCATAAAATAGCATTCACATAAACTGCTACGACACGAGACTTTAGCTGTTTTACGCTGGTTGAAACCCACTTTGGTCTCGGTCACTCTCAGACTAGCCGTTTCCTTCACCTGCCTGGACCAGTGAATCTGGAATTTATACTAACTCAAGGCACAATAAGAGCTAAGATAAACTGAAAGAACCTCAATTCAAATTACATTTCAACCAATTATAAGGGAGGCTTTTTCTTTTCCATCCATCGTTTTTAACCCGAACTTCCTCAGTGTAAATAAATTCTCCTCCGTATTGATAATGCAGACTGAACAAGAGTTTCGCCATGACCCCCAGTGAGTCGGCTTGTCCTTCCAGGTGGAATCGTTTGTCCCGTGAAGCTGCTGACTGAAAGCATCACAGGGCCGGTAGGAAGTGATGATTATGGAGCAAAGCTTTTCCCTTCTCTGCCGTTATTAGCTGCCAACGTGGTCTGGGTGCACGCAGAGACCTGCACAAGCTGAAGTTTTCGGCTGATGCATGGGAGTTCTCTGAGGGCAAAGTGCTTACAGGGAAGAAATCAGGAGAGCTTGTACCTTGGGCGCGGCAATACATCACACAGCACGTTGCTTTTTTTCAGTGAGACACAAAACTGTAATATACAATCTTTTCATAAAAAAAAATGAATTATATAATCTTCTGAACAGTATGCATTCCTCCTCGTAAGGAAGAGAGTATTTACTGTGCATCTTGTAAATATAAGCCTCTTCGTACGACAGTTTAACGTTTTCTAAACACTTATCCATTATTTCCGAGAGGCATAGTTTTAGCACAGAGAGCGAAGCACTGCATTGCGACTGACTTGCTTCTTCAAACTATAAAGTCAGTGAGGGTTTTTTTTGTCTTTGTAACTGCAGGTTTTTCCCAGACATTTTCGCCCTCTCAAGCTTTTAGCAGCACATAACTCTCAAACACATTTTCTTCCCACTTAAAACAGAGAAAATGATTTATTTCCTCCACGATACTTCCACACCAGCCAATTAAACACTGGGCTTTATTGTGCTTTCTTCTAAATATCTCCCTAGATGTGGTGATCCCGCTGCCAGCAGATGAGGTTCACCTTTAATGAAATGTATGCATGCGCTGTAGGACTTTGTGCTGACTCCGCGCTCAGAGAATATTATTCCATCTTTTTTGGTAAACCTTTTTAGTTCAGAATGGTATCTTTGCGTCAGAGAGGCAGGATTGCTCCCTCGATGCCAGACGGCCAGATAGTGCAACAATTACATAACCTTCACATGAAAGTCAAACAATGACTCAAAAACTTTTCTTTTGTTTTCCATTCCAGTGTCCATGATTCTGACTGATGGGTTCATATCCAAGTTCACCAGTCTGTGCTCCTGTCTTCTGTTCTTGACTCGGTGTTCTTCTTATTGAAAGTGAGCGAGGACCCGCATTTGCTCACCATGAAAGTCCAGCCGAAGCTTCACTGCCTTCACATACCTGTCTTCATCTGCAAATATAGAGAAGCTTAAGATTAAATTGAGGACTTAATGAAGTGAAATGCCAAGTCCTATGAAATAACCTTCTATGACTTTCAGATGGTTTTTCTAGCATATTTCCCAGTTTTAAAGGTTAGCAAGGTAGGATAAATGTATATGATCCCAATTTGGTGGCGGCAACACGCGCCCTGCTGCACAGCCACATATGTGTCAGTGGTTTATTGGGAATTTAACTGACAGAACAACACAAAGTAGTGCAGAACTGTGAAGTGGAAAGAAAAGAATCTATATGTCTCTTTGTGGAACCACTTTAAACTGCAATAAGTCTGTTGGGATACGTCTCTACCAGTGTTGCACAGCTAGAGACAGAAATTCATTCTCTTTTATAAAATAGCAAAAGCTCAGCTGACTGAATGTAGGGCATCTGAATAGTCCAATGGTCTTGTTACAGATTCTCAATTGGATTTAGGTCTGTGCTCGGACTGGGCCATTCTAACATGTAAATATGCTTTGATCTAAACCAGTTTTTTCCAACTCTAGTCCTCAGGTATCGGCGCCATTCATGTTCAATGTATTCTGGTTCAACACACCCAAGTCAAATGGTTCATTACTAGGCTACTACAGAACCTGACGACCTTCTGAAGAGCTAATTCAACCATCAATCCAGCTGTGTTGGAGCTGTGCAGGGTAATGTCGAAGCTGCCTGCAGACATTTGCATGTGAGGGTAAATGACGTTGCGTAATGGCGCTGCGCTCTGAAATCAGAGGCCGTACATTCATCATTGCACGTGTCCTGCTGTGTTCAATTGGCTCCGGGTGTTTTAATGGACGTCTGTAGCGGCATGCAGCTGATCCGGACTACGGACTCCCGCTTTTACAAAGATCAATACAGACTGATTCACTGATTGAATCAGATCTACTGGCTGTGGAGAGGTCAATGAAGATGATTAATTTACACAGTAGACAATCAGTCATTGCTGAGCTTTCACTTGGAGTGTCTTATTTGCTTCCAGTCATACAACTGGCACCAAATGACATTTGCCCAGAGATATCTTCAACTATTCAAGACCAAAGTCTTCCTTTCTGTTGCAATAAGTTGATGCACCAAAAGCACAAGAACGACCACAGTGCCTTGCAGAAAGTATTCACCTATAATTATGGAGCGGAAAGAAAAGGATACAGTTTTCTAAAATGTGCAAGAAAATTAACCAATTCTCCTCATAAGCCACATAATTAGTAGAGAGTCTAGTATAAAAGCTAGGGAGGCCTCACAGGATGGTTAGAGAACAAACAGTAT
Source organism: Fundulus diaphanus (assembly GCA_037039145.1). Taxonomy (NCBI): domain Eukaryota; kingdom Metazoa; phylum Chordata; class Actinopteri; order Cyprinodontiformes; family Fundulidae; genus Fundulus; species Fundulus diaphanus. Next base: position 44,980,741 of record CM073133.1, read on the forward strand.
CACAGAGACCAATGAAGCCAACAGCAGATCAGGGAAAAAGCAGCAGAAAAATAAAGCAGGATTAGGTTATTAAACCATATCTTAAGCTTTGAACAGCTAACAGAGCGCTGTTCAACCCAACATCTGAAAATGAAGAGAGTAAGACATAACTACCAAACCTACCAAAAGATGGCTGTCCACTAATAGGCTGGGCAAGGAGAGCATTAATCAGAAGAACCCGAGAGGCACCCAGTTACTCTGGAAGAGCTGCAGAGCTCTGCAACTACTCTACGTAGCCTGTGGTTGTGACCTAACTTTATGTGGAAAAGGTTAAAGGGGTGTGAATACTTTTGGAAGACACTGTAGGCAAGTTGAGCAGAAACCCAGCCGCCCTGTATGCCTCTGCAAGCTGTGCTGCACTGCTCTGTTCAGACGACGAGTCGGGGCACAGCAGAGGCCTCGCACCGTGTGCGGCGGCTGTCATCATGCATCACTGTAATTGGCCCAGTTGTTTCAACCCAATGAGACCAATGATGAGTGAGTTTAGTAACAACCACATCCTCCAGTTTACACTGGATCTGCGGCAACAATTCACCGCTGCCCAAATATGACACACACTCATCACAGTGCAGCTAAAACAGGGCTGTTCAAGCATCATTTAGACCAAAACATTTATTAAAACAAAACAAAAAAAACTATTTTAATTGTTCTTTACAGTAACAAGACAGAATGTTTTCTGTGCGGCAGCCAGATCTGAGCTTCAGCCTCATTACCAGAGCACAACAGCCCCAGAAACATTGCATCATGGTGCTGCCTGACAATGCGCCGTAGATGTAGCAAGTACAGAAAACCTGCAGCTAGAATACACAAAGAGAACCTCCAGCAGCTCAGCTAAGAGGTACATTTCAATAATACATTTTCCTAAAACAGGTATGGCAAAACAGGCCTTGTGTCAGCAGGAAGAACTGGGTCAAAAGTGACTGACTTCAATTTCCAGAAACAATGAATAAATCTTAAAATGGCATTGCTGTGACAGTTGCACATGTATGCAGATTAGACAATCTAGATTGGATACTCATGTACGATTTGAGCTATAAAGCAAAGTTCATGGGGTTTTCCACCTAAAGTTCTGGTTTAAAAAAATGCTTTGAAAAGAGCACCTTGATCTTGTTGTGGATCCATAATCTGCCAATATCTGAGTGCTGGCCTCCTCTAGGTTCCACTCGCACATTTCCAGCAGTTTGACGCACTCGGACCGGCTCCTCAGACCCAAACAGAACAACTGCTCCACCTGCAGAAAGGCACACCACACATCGAGCCATCTTTAAGCAAAACACAGAGACAGTGAACTAATTCAGCTCTTCTGCCATCTTAGTGTTCTGTAAAGAGAATAAATTTGAGCACTCATGAGTTGAAAATAAAGCATTTCAAACATTTCCCTGCTAGGCCCAATAATGACATTTTCTACGTCATGCTAATAAGTTAGGATAATCAAACGAGGACATAATTGTACACTGATCAATGTACAAGTATATAATGATTATTACAATTTAATTGTTTGAAAGAATGAACTTGATGTCTTCAGGCGCCTTGTAGCCAAGGATGAACCAGACGTGTGGAGGTACACTATCCATTTTGAGACATCAATGCATGATATCAATGATTTTCTTTTATGATTTCACAAAAGAATTAAATGTTTTTGAGGTGTTATAAATACATACACAGGCATGCCTCTGTTTAACTCACTCTTCTGAAGTACTTTCACTATTTGGGTTTTCCAAAACTATTTAAAAGTCATAGTAAAAGCAGCGTATGTAAATCAATGAAGAAAAAAAGGTTGTGTGGCTTTTTATATAGTTTCCATGACTGTTAATAGTCACCAGAGAAAGCCAGATGATTCAATAGCATGTAAAACCAGGTTTAGTCGACAGCAATAACCTGATGTAGTTATTTCCTGCATGAGTTAGAGAGAAGAGAAAGGCTAATTTTCCACCACAGGAACACAAGAGATTGATAACATTACTGTAGTTCATTAAGGTTTGCAGACATTAATTTATGAAGAGGTCTCTTAAAGTCCCACCGCAGTTTTTTATCAGGTGGTCTCTAAAGATTTCCTCTCATCCTTTCATTAAATTAGAGTAAGCAGAAAAAAAAGCTAATGCACCTAGACAGGTTTATACTTCTAACCTTAATCTAAACATTGTATTGACCTCCATTCATTTTAGTCTTATCCTCAGGATAAGGCTTTGGCACCCATGAACCCAATCAATCTTGGGAAGGTAAGAGATTTTATCAGATAAAATCCTTCATTGGCAACATAAACAAGTACACACACAAACAAACACACACACACTCTTTGTTATTGTTACTTTCTACTGACATTTGGTTTTCTGTGAGATGATCCAGAATGTAGCAAACCCTTTTCTTCTAGAAACACTGAGTCGTGGCTGAGACGTATAAAATTTTGCATTGACACAATATTTGTGTGAAAAGAAGTAAAATTTCATCACAATGTTGCTGATGCTCAAATTCTTTCCCAGAGGAAGACAGCTGTTCTAAGAAAGTTATGGATTCTAACTTTATGGTCAGCGTCTTCCTTAGCAAGCTATCAAAGTGTTTTATGTTACTGTGGTACTGTTCTCAGCGCGAATGGTCCATTAGGCACCTTTTCTCTGCTGGTGATAAACACAAACAGTTTGCACACACAACCTTGTTTACTATACATAGTGAGGACCGTGCCTTGACTTCCATAGACTTTCATTCATCTTCAACCCTTTCTATGGCCTAAACCTGACCTTTATCGTTTATACCAAACCTAAACCTAATTGACACCTTAGTCCTAAACCTAAACTGTAGCCTAGAAAAAAAAAAGTCAGGACCTTTTTTGGTCCTCACTTTACATCAAAGTCCTCACTTTACTAGTAAAATGAGCTAAAAATGTTCTCGCTCAGCTGCAAGAACAAGAACGCACCCACACAACCAATCATATCCATGGACATGTCTTGACCTGCCCCCCTCATTACAAGCATGGGGAAAGTTGGAAATATTGCCCAAAGGAAAGCAGAGATCAATAAATGATTAACTGTGCAACAGCACCAAGAAAAACAGAAACCCAAAGAGGGGCAAAAGAAAAAGGCTAACGAGTTGAATCGACTCCAATTTTTTCCCAACTGGATTTAAAGGTAAAAAACAAATTTTTAACAGATGAAAGCAAAGGGAAGCCTAAACTACATTTGAAGTCTATCTTTTACTCAACTGGATCATTATCTTGTCTATTAACATTTCTGTGTTTTGGGCATTTCAGACCTTGTGCTAGATAAGCATTGTAACAACTCAATCAAGTGGCTGCTGACCAGAATCATCCAATTTCCAGTTTGATCGGCCCTTTTCCGATCAGTGAAGACATCGTATGTAACGTTATCAGGATACAGTGACAGTCTTCAAAGTGGATGTTATTACTAATTAAAAAACATTAATGTTAGTTAGTTTTAGTATTAGTGAGGATAATTGAGAGAAAGCACAGGATAAACAAGATGTTTGAAAGGAAACCTAACATCTAGTACGTGTGGGGTGGGGCTGGGTATGGTGGTCGGTGGGAGAGTTTCAGCAGGTAACAAGATAAGATGAACAGTTGCCGTTTCATCCCATTGTGCTTTCAACCTGTCATACATCAGGCTGGATTTGGAAATGTTTGCAGCCTTATGCAAAACCCAAGTCAATGCTGTTTCAGGTGTCTCCTTGCTGACACACACCTGAATTAAATGAGTGGCGGATTAAGAGGCTTCTGCAGCACCTGATGGCTGCAGAGGACATCATGTCATGATTTGACTCAGGTGAGCTGAACAGAGACGCATCTAAAACATGCAGGACAGGCGGGTCCCTGAGGACCAGGGTTGGGAACCACTGCTCTAGCGATTGCGCTCGGAGAGTACCATTTATGTAAGCCAATGCTTACGGACAGTGACGGCTTGTTAATAGGGGGCGCTAGGACACCAACCAAATCAAGATTGCAGGGAAAAACATATAGACATTAAACTTAAATATCAAAATAAAATGTGGCTATCACATTGTTAACTCATAAATCATGTCTTACTTTAGATTTTTCAATATAGATACACACTCAACAACCAGATGAGTACATTCTTAAACTTCTGGCTTCTATGTGACTTCATGCTGGTCTGTAATTGGACTGGACCGACCAGACTTAAAAAATCTAAAAAATATATATATAAATAAAAATCAAGCAGCAGGCAAGTGACAGTGGACGAATCTTTGTTAAAGTGCAGGTAATATTTGTGTTGTAATCCGCGGCCTGTAGTGCTCTCACCTTCAGATAATTCACAGCTTTCAGAACATCCCAGTTGTTGTTCTTGAGGGCGGTTTGACACTCTGCTATTGTCACACCGTGAACGGCCTCCTGCACCTGAAACGGCACAGCAGAAGTTTGTGAGCTGCAGATGGAGACTTCAGACTGTTGTCACTCTGCGGTCTGACTTCTGACTGCTTTTCTCAGACATCTGCAAACTAGTTTTGTGTAAAACACCAGAAGCGCACCCCTAGAGTACGCGATGAAATCTTCTGTATTGCCATAGCGTCAATATTTTACACAAATGTTATTACCAACAACTGACTCAGTTTTACCTTCACCTGCTGAAGCGCTGAGCTTTGAGCATCTCCATTGATCAGACAGCAGTCCCACACTCCCTAATAAACTAAACGTCGGCCTGAATTCTTATTTCATCTCAATCCAACTAAACCTAACTTCAAAGAAATAGCACTGATGTTGCTCTTTTTTGGGAAGCAGGAACTTTGCAATAATTCCACACATGACTAGCACCGCAAAAACAAACAAAATCCATCAGTTAACTACCTAGTGCATGTCTGTGTCTCACATTGATCCACTCTGCTATGCAGTTTGTATATGGTGCTAGAATCTCCCAGCACTGGTCGTGTAGTTTGGCCAAAGATCTCCGTATCTGTCAGATCAATGGAGAGCTTTCAGCATTTCAAACGGCCTCCAGAATAAATAAAATCAATTTATGGTTATTCGTCTGTTAAAACCAACTCAGAGGACAAATCAATGCGTCTCTTCAAACACAAAATAAAAAAAAAAAAAAAAAATAGAAGACTTGCATGTCTGGAATAGTTACTAGTTAAAAAGCATTTAAAGTTATTATGACAAAACTAAAAGGAGCGCAACAAACGGGAAAAAACTCCAGTCGCTCTGGGACTTTTTCTCTCATCTCTCTAAAAGAACTATACATTGTTGGAACGGTCAGACATGACTTACTTTTTAGAAACTGTTACTTTGTTAAAGCTTGATTTTGCCTGTATACATTGAAACTGCTTCTTACCAAGGTAAAAAGCCTTAGAAGTGTTAGAATATTAAGTAAAATTTTCTATTTTAAGTGTTCAACTTTACACTATAATCTTAAATCAAGAAATCGTGTCAGGAGAAATTATCTTGTTGCATGGACAAATAATTTCACTTGTTTCGAGTACCGTTTCCCACAGATTTAACATTTCTATCTTAATTTTAGACCATTTTTACAGTACACCAACCCAGGTCCTCTACCAGGGTCAAAACCGGTATAATATTCAACAAAATGTTTGTATCCAATCTGACAATGAATAAATGTTGTCGATAGCATTAATCAATGTTTGATTGCTTTTGTAGCAGTAGAAGTAATTACCGTTTTCATACATTACAGTAATTAGATCACACCAAACATTTTTTTTCTTAATGCCATGATCCTGTAAAACCAAAATTTATACTATATGAGTGTCATACCACTCCAAGCCTAAGAAAATGAGATGTTAAGTTAATGCTGTTAATCATCTGAACCTGAACTTACAGCAAAGAAGGACAACCCGATAGGAAGTTACGTTAATGGTTACAGATCTGAATAGGAAAAGAGCTCAATTTGACTTGAAACGCAAACTGTCCAGTTTCTCTTTACATCGCAGAATACAAAACTTTCATGGAAACATTTTTTTTTACAAAACAAGATCACTCCAGAAAAGATATAAATAAACCCATTTAACCAGTGCGACAGAAAACATTTCTCTCATGTGTGACCAGAGCCAAATGTTCTAAACTATTGATAAGCAAAAAAAGAACAGATTGTTATCTGGTTGAGGTCAGCACCTTTGACAGGCTTTAAAACAATTAATCAAAGGAACATTAATCTGAACATAAGGACCGCTATAAAAAGCACAAAAAAACTCCCAGTGCAGGAGCGCCTCATCAATCACAGGGAAGTGCAGGAAGAAAAAAAACGGATGAAATGGGTAACATTATCTTTGCATCATGCACTGGAAAAAAAAAAGAAGATGGTCAAATGGGAGCTTATTATTCCAGCATACCCTTTGGACTCTGTCGGGAGAGTTCCCTCCGTCTTCCATCCGGCTGCAGAAAGAATTGACCATCGGACCTGTCAACCCGTCTGAACACACGCGAGGGAGACTAACTGATGTCTTCATCCCTGATAGCGGTGCGCTCACACTGCCGTTATTGCAGAAGAGATTAGCCTTCAGCTCACCCGGCTGGACGAGCCCCTGTCCCTGAACTGTCTGGGTGTTGACCACCATCGGTCTCACAGTGGCCATGTTGGCCTGCCGAGGACAGGCCCCTGTGGTGGGGACAGTCTCGGTCTCTCTGAAGAAGCGCTCGAAGCGGTCGAGGTACGGCGGCCTCTCTGGCAGGAGGTAATAGTGTGTGTTGCTGACTTTCTGCCCGTCACGGACGATGGGCAGGATGCAGGGTCCTCTGCTGGCATTGTCCTTACCCTGGGCTTGGATCACTTTGGGGGCAGCATATTTGGGGTCTGAGGCGAAGCTGTGTGTGGTAGGCATGAGTTTACCTGGAGAGGTGGAGAGGTAGGAGCTGTTTGTGTGCGCAGAGGGGCAGGAGGAAGGGCTAACGGAGCAGATCCTCTGCGGCAGGGAGCCCACTACCACACAGTTGGGGCTGGGAGTCCGGGAGCTGGGCTGTGACAAAGGGTCCCTGGGTGGGATCTGAGGTGGACGATCCAGGTTTGTGCCCGAAACACCCTGTGCGAGGTCCGCAGGCAGCGGAGAAACAGACAGGTCCCTCGACCAGCGAGCTGATGTGTAGTCGCCCTTCTTAATTGGGCGAGGGGGGATTGGAACGCGTGGAGGGATCTGAGGTTTGTCCTCAATTGTAGAGAAACTTTGATGGCCTTCCTGGGAGTTCTGAGTAGTCTGAGGAAACAAGGCAGAAATCTGGGCCAGCTGACACACACCCCCTGTCGGGACTTTGAGTTTCCTCATGCACTCCTGCTGGAGTTCTTGGAAGATCTCTGCAGATTGAGAGAAGGATGGGGATGCAGCATGGCTGTGCTTGCTGGGAAGGAAGAGGTTGTCGTCCATAACCGGTCGTTCTGGACTCTTCAAGATGAGCGCTTCACTTTCCATGTTGTGTCCTGAGGAGCGAGCGCCGTCTACACCGTGGACAGCAGTCTCCTCGTATTCAAGCTGCTGCTCCGAGCTGTTGATGGAGCTCACCTTTGAGGAGAAACGAGGTTCAAGTTACACTTTCTGTCTTATCGGTCAAACTTACATTAGATATATTTTGGCATATATAGAATATGTCTTCCTTGGTGTTTCGATTTGTTTTGCTAATTCAATTCAATCAAGACCGAATCTAGCCTCTCAAAAACAAGGTTCCATGCAGTCATCCCTCTGGTGACATCAAAGGTGGCTTTCTTTTAAGTGCATCCATATTATTTTAATCCAAAAGCATTTGACTTGTATTCTGTACGGTTGAGGCAAAGTGTTTGTATTGCAGGTGAAAACTATCCAAGTGTTTCAGAAAAAGTGTAGCAACGATGAAACACATGGAATCCAGGGCAGACTGGAAGGGCAGTTTTCTATAAAAACAGTGAGCTTTTCCCATCTGAATGACGGTAGGTAATAATGAGCCCAGTCCTACAAGTTAGTTCAACTACGCATGCACCTCAAGTAGAGGTTATACTGTCGCCATCAATCCAGTTCACACCAGAGGGAGGAAGTGAGGGGGATCCCATGGCTTCTTGTTCAGGTAAGTAAAGGTGGTGCGAGCTCAAGCTGCAGACACTGGCACCGGGATGGCAAATACCGCCACAATTTAAGATACAAACAGAATGTGAAATATACTCGCTTTACAAGTGGCAAATATGCAGTCAGAAACCAATCCGACTCGACAGGAATAGAAACTAAAGTTATGCAGATGATCACTGCCATCACAATTATTAGCTTTAGCTTCTACATCCCCAGTACTATCATGGTTTTGGCTGAAACTGTGGCTCATAAATGTTGAGTTGAACTCCTGGCAACTAAAACTTTTACTCATACTGCAGAATCTAAAATGAAATCAGTCAAAATCCTCCTCTGCCATAGCACTCACTAATGTCAGCTGATCTGCACGCTTCTTGAATGATTTTTTTTTTGTGAAATTGTGCAGTGATATCCATACTTTTTAGGCAGCTGTGTTTTTATTCTGAGAGTACATCTGGAGACTCTCCTTAAAAAGGTTACAAGTACTTTCTTTCTTTGCGTTGGCTTTTACCATACCTCCCTGTCGTCTTCATCTTGGGCTACTTCGTCGTAGGCGGGGGGTGGCGGTAGTGGCCGGGCGTCCCAGTCTACCACCGGCGTGGGGTGAAGGGGCCGTGGCAGCCACTTAGACGGACTTTGAGGCGGGGTCTTGTCCAAAATGTTGCCTGCTTGCAGCCCCAGCTTTGCTAACAGAGGATTTTGATTTTCAAGCACCGGGGAAGGGGAGGGTGCGGGTGGGAAATCCTCCCCGAAGTCGATGAGGGACACATCACTGCTTGGAGTGAGGCCTGAGCTCGGGGTCCTGGCACTCTGCTTGTTTGAAGAGACCCACGCAGCAGGTTTCAGCTTGAGACCTTTGAGTGAACCGGTTTTCCTTATAGATAATCTCCTCAGTGCCGCAGAGGTGGAATCCTCATCTTCAGTTACTGGGTCATAGCAGGGTTCTGGAGATAAAAACAGAAACCCGTCATTAATGTAATGCACAATGTTTCAGGATTAATAAGGTGAAGGCCACTTGGAGACAAACGGGAAAACCTTTCACTTAAACCACAGCAAGAAAGCTGACCAGCCGACAGACAGAGAGGGATGAAGAATGATTTTTGAGAAAGAAAAAACTATTAGGGGACAGAAGCACAGCAAACACGGCAAAGGAAAGATGCAAAAAAAACAGGGAAATGTACCTTTGAAGAAGGGAGCAAAGAAGGAACAGAGAAGACAGGAACAGTGGGTGAGAAGCTGCTGAGAGAGACCAGACTTACTCTTGATTAACACTGCTGGCTGAGGGGGGCGGGGGGGAGGCTCCCCTGCAAAAATAAAAACAGAGCAGCAAAGAGGAAACAAAGAGGGAAGAGAGAATAGTAGCAGCTGTGAGAACAGATTAAAAAAAAAAAAGCAAAGGTCACCGAGGATTTTTTTTGTCAGATGAAAGCAAGCAGAACATATTTGGCTTGACAAAACCTCATTTAATCCTAAAAGTTAGGGTTTGACATGACATTCTAATATTGGAGCAGTGCATTGGAACATATCCTATTTCATAGGGATATTACATGACACGCCAACACAAGGGAGGACATAATTGTTAAGCGGAAGGAAAATGATTTTAAAGGCCTAGCAGATGCATTCAGACCCCTGAACTCTGATGCGCTTCAATAAAATCCAGTGCAACCAAGTGCCTTCAGAAGTAAACACAATTCACTCATTTGAAATATAATTTCAGGTCATTTACAACTGTTTTGTGACGACCTCAGAGGTTTGTTAGAGGACAACCAGCATCATGGAGACCGAGGAACACAGCAGATGGTTCAGGGAGAGAGCTGTGGAGTTTAAAGCAGGGTTAGCTTATAAAAAGTACATCCTGGGCATCTGACATCTAAAAGCGCCGTTCAATTATTATCTGGAAATAGAAAGGTCATGGCACATCTAACCCGACTCTCGCCTGATGGATTTCGTCCCGCAGAGCTCCACACATCCATCTGGGATTGCATTATTGGAGGGGCCTTATCAAAAATCCTTGCATATGATTGGAGAAACCACTTGTCCGTCGTCTTTACTGACGTGCTACATCTACAACTCGCATCGAAACCAACCCGTGACACCGACGTTAGGGAAGATCAAGCTCTCGCCAAACCCTGTCGGGAGAAGGGCGAAAACATCGTATCCACTAGCAAAAGCCTTCAAAGCCGTTCTCTGGTGTTCTTTTAAAGAATTAATATTCGGTAGTTCGGACGACACTGATGAAATAACAGCATCAACGTTACCGCTTGCTTCCTCGCTGCGAGCCGCCATTGTTGTCTTATGTGGTATTGAAATCCCTCCCAATGGCAGCGATTCCAGATGGATGCGTGGAGCGGTGTGGAGCTCTGTGGGATGAAATCCATCTGGCAAGAGTCAGGTTATGGCGCAGCAGCAAACCAGCCAAAACATGGCCGTCCAACTAATTTAGGATCTTTAGAATTCAAAGAGCCACTTTTGTCCCCGGTACACCTAAATAAAAGGCATTTAGAACCACAAGTATTACATGACTGTTTGAAAAAGACAAGTTATAATTTCTGGTAAATATCTACTATAGGAAATTTGTTATTTTCAAAACAACCGTTATTATATATGTTCTTTTACATTGTAAAATAAAGTTGTTTTTTCTATTTTACAAAAGGAGGATGGATGCATTTTATTCTATGGGATGTTGATATTTGTGGAAAATGTTTAAAACCAAATGACAAAAAAATAGATCAGAAAAAAATATTACTGGTACTTCTCATTTTGTAGTGAAAATTCAATGCAATTATTCCACTAAAGACACAGAAAACTGCTATTAGTTACCATATCTATATTTAATAGTCTTTAACCCACTTTTTGTTCGTCCTGGTAGCTGTGTGGGCCGAACAGCGCTGTGGTCCAACCCCAGAACATCAGGAGGATCCATTGGATTCCCGAGGTATAAACTGAAAGAAAGACAAGGACAGAGCTAGAATGAATGTTTGTATAGTGATTAAGTTACAATAAGCAGGTGGATTATTTTTTTTTTCTAAGATAGGAGTGCCATCTGCTGGTTAGAAATGATAAAAATAAAAAAATAAAAAAAAATAAAAAAAATCAGATTTCCCCCCCACACACACATTTCAAACAATGGGACATTCGCAAATGTTTCACTTCAAAAAAGGAATTAATTTAAGATCAAAGCTACTTCTTACTCATCAATCCTGTCTGGTAAGCCCCAGCAGCGATGAGGGTTTGTGTCTCCGTGACCCGTGTGGATGAAGCTGTTCTCCAGCGGCCTGCTGATGTCGTGCGCCGACAGCCCCGCCACAGACGTCACCACGTTCCTGGGGAACTGCCCCACCTTGAGGGTTCGCTTGTTTTGTCCTCGCCACCAGTAATGCTCAGCCCTGAAACGTGTGAATGAGTTAGGGGACTGCCAACAAGTCCGCACAGCTTTCCAGGGCCACAGAGCATCAACCTGTTTGCAAACTAAACTCTCCCCCAAGTCCAGATCACCTTTACCCACCTTCCCTCTATGATGGTGATGACATCATTGACTTTGATGTAAAGTTTGTCGACCTCATCGAAGTCCTGTAGGGCGCACATGTCAGTGGGCATGGTCTGAAAGAGAGACACACAAAAAAAAAAAAAAAAACAGTCTTAGGAGAACTTGTTCTGTTGGTGTACACGCCATAACCACTAGATGGAGCTCATGGTTCACTTGAGCAAACGGGAATTGGTCAGGCCTCTAGTTTAAAAGGTGTCGAGATCAGCGTCAATTATACGTTCAAGAACTCAGCCTCTTCAGAAGGACAGTAATGAAGCCCAGAGGGGCCACATGTGTCTTAACGCTGGCTGGGACATCTTACCTCAAGCAGGAAGGAGCGCAGGGCGACAAAAGTGGGTCTGTCCCCCGGTTTCTGAGCCCAACACTGCAGCACCACATTATAGATGTCCTGGGGACAGTCCTCTGGCTTTGGCAGCCTTTCACCCTCTTTATCAATCTTATGGAGAATCTTTTTGTAATTCACCAAAAAGACAAAGACAGGATGACAGTAAAAGTGAGTCCTTTGACTTCGACATACTTAACAGAGGCGAGGGTTGTTGTTTAAGCTCGTACCTGGCTGCCGTTCAGGCCCAGCCATGGCTCCTGGCCCTGTGTGAACATCTCCCAGAGAGTGACTCCGAACATCCATGTGTCTGTAGCGTGGGAGAACGTTCTCGTCTTCAGGCTCTCTGGAGCACACCTGCAACGGGACAGGCGGCAAGCTGTGAAGCCATTGTCAGCTGTGAACACAGTAATAAAATCTTTTCCGATTTGATTGTTGTGGCATAATCCCTACACCGACAATCCAGAAAATCTAACCTCCAATTTAAAAGCATTTATTTAGTGGGTAAAACATCCTGCATAAAGAAATTTGTGCTTTTAACCAAACCGCCAGTGGCACACTTACTGGTGCTTTAAACAATGTCTTGAAGATAAATCAAACTGAAGAATTTTAAAACGTTTTCTTCTGCGAGTTGATTCGAGTTTGGAGGAACCTCGAAGCCTTCCTTGGTGATCCGTGGCTTTCCGTTTTCCTGGGGTATAAATATGACGTGACACAAAAGCCCATTTGTTTCAGCCATGGCCACTCCACTGGATGACGACCCATATTTAAAGTAGCTATACCTGAATTTATTTTAGTCTGGTGAAGAAAAATGCTTTCTACACAATGTATTATGAGTTCAAAGACGCAATTTGATAATAACAATGAACTAATTGATTGCACAATAATCGAGTCCTGGCTTTTTTTTTGTAGGAATAAGCAGCGAACTGGGGGCAACCCAGGACGACTTTGCGCTCCTCGTTGTGCCATTGGCAGAGAAGACTTTGCTAAGCAGCAGCTCCTGTAGCAGCAGACATGACAGGGTTAGTGATACCTTCACTGCCTGTCACTTCAAACGCAGCTAAACAGCCTGTGTGTAAGTGCTGACCATTCACGTAAGAAAATAGAATTTACCCCAGACACAGCTATATATGTCAAAGAAAATGAAGAAAAGTCCCTCGATCAGACCTGGTTTCCTCTGGAGGATTGAGCACGAGCTTGAGGCGCATGTTTAGTCTCGTGCATGTCGCCTGGAAGGAGACTAGGATGGTTTTTCATGGGGGAAAAAAAATGTTGGGGGTGGGGCTTATAGTTCAAACTGAACTGTTCTCACTCAGTTCGAATTTGTGCAGGATCAGGGATCGTTACTTTAATCTGCCACCAAGCACAGGCAGGTAGATGGTAAAGGTCACTGTTTCAGAACTGCAAGAAAAAGTGGGTCACCAAGATAACCATCAGATACTAGAAAAGAGCTTTTTTGTTCTACCATCCCAAATGTGAACATGGACTTTGTCAAACTCTACTGAGAAGCTTTTGTCTTGGGAAGATGCTGCTAAAATGGAGCAGCCAGGCAACAAACACTCCAAGCAGGTTTGGTGTTTCATGAAGGAGCAAGACAGAAAAGCGCCTCATACTCAGCTCAGTAGGGTGGAGGATCTGTGATGCTGAGGGCTTGTTTATGCTCCTGTGAACATTGGTATGAGTCCATAGCATGGCATCATGAACACTAAAATACCTGAAGAAAGTTAAACTGAAAATGAGTGATGGTTGGGTCTTTCAACAGGATAATGATCCAAAGCAATTAACACAGTAATAGCTCACCAGACACAAAATCAACCTTTGATGGCCATGTCCAGTACAGCTCAAAAAATATTATTTTCACTTATTCAAGAAAGTGAAACTCCTATAATATAGATTTAATACAGGTGTGAACATTTTCAATCTTTCTTGTAAAAAAATATTCCAGTTTGTTTTTTGTTTTTCATGTTTCAAACAAACATAACTTAGCTAAACAGTAGAGGTAAATAGTTGAGTGGGGTTAAAGGGTAATAACATAAAACACGGACAGGTCGCGCTTTGACAGATCACTTAGAGGGATTTATAATTACAGTAGAGACAGTTTCCAATCAAGTGAAGGAATTTCCTGTAATTTCTGATGATTAAGGCAACAAATAATTCAGTGTCTAAGAATATTAAAAATATTACATAAGATTAATAACAAAAAGGTTCACTCCTTGTCCACTTTCTATGAATATGTTATAACTTTTCTACAATATCCTAATTTTCTGAGACTGAATTAGGGATTTTCATTATCTGTATGTCATATTTATCAAAATTACAAGAAATAAAAGCTTGACATATTTCACTCTATGTGTAATGAATCTATACATGTTTCACTTTCTGAAAGGGGAGAGAAAATATCCAACTTTTGGAAGACATGACATTCTGTTTTTAAGATGTACCTGCATATGAGCTCAGCTGCTGTGGAAGATTATCATCAACTCGGTTTTTTTGGAGAAACTGAAAGCAGCAGCAATTTCTAGAAACCATATATTACATATAAAACTGGACATTTCCCATTAAATAGTTTAAAGGTTGCTGTCCTTCACCTACCATGCAAAGGGGACCTTGCGATGCTCCTGCATCACATAGTGCTCATCGTTGTTAGGCAGCGCCCTCATCAGGCCAAAGTCGCCGATCTTGACTGTGTTAGCTGAGGCAAGCAAGATATTCCTGAACAAACAGAGAAGAGGGTGTAAGCAACAGTTTTTGGCTGGTTTTAAAAAAAGGAAACAAGCTCTCAGATGTTGTAAGACCTGAAGCTGTAACACTCATGACTTCTTCTGCTTGCCAGAGGGATTCCTAAGTATTCCTAACTTTTTGTTTTGTTCACCTTCCTCTACATGAATTGTAACCCTGGCATTGCTGTACCTCGCTGCCAGGTCCCTGTGGATGAACCTCCTCTGCTCCAGGTAAGCCATGCCGCTCGCTACCTGAATGGCGTACTGACACAGAGTGTGGATCAGCACTGGGCCCTGAGGGTGGACACATCGCAGTCGATCCAGCAGAGAACCCAGGGGAGCCAACTCGGTCACCTGCAGAACACGCACCAAGAGATGAAGGATAGCAAAGAGTACTGAGGAGCAACCACAACTTTTTCTTTGTTGTAAAGTATTGCTGCCTGAATGAGATTGTGCCCGCTACCATCTTCATCGGGTGTGTGAGCACCACCCCGTAGAGGCGGATGAGGTTCTGGTGGTCCAAGGAGTGCATGGCGTTGACCTCGCAGATGAAATCCTCCAGAGCATCAGGCTGACTGAGGACATCCGTCTTCAGGCATTTTACAGCCACGTTCAGCTGGAGGATCAGAGAGATTTCCAAAGACAGATTCACATTCACTGCTTTTTCCTCACAGGGAAAAAAAAGCTCACGTAATTGCCAGCACGCAGAATAAATGACTAAATGTCTTCTCACCACTTTCCCTACAGGCGTCAGCCACTCCCCTCTCTTCACGACGCCAAATGAGCCATCCCCCAGCTTCTCAAACAGCGTCAGGTCCTTCTCCGGGATGAGGCAGGTCAGGGCCTGCTGCTGGCCGTTGAGCGGACCACCGCTGCCGTCTGACTGAGTGTCCAGGACTCCATCGCTCAGACAAAGGGGGGGTGTTAGGGACAGTTTGCGGAACGAGGAGGCCAGTTGGCCCTGCTGAGGGAACTCTCCATCTGGTCGTTTTCCACTGAACACCTGGAATACAGGAGAACGAGCAGGATAAGAAAACTATTTTCTTCAGACTAGTGGACAGTAAACGTGAGCATCCACCGAGTGTTGATGAGATGTCAGAAGGTTGTTAAACAGTTTAAACCAGCGTCCAGTCTGTACTTTCTAAGAACCAAGCAAATCAACAATGATTGTCTATAACATAAGTCTTAAATACTCATACCTCTTGAATGTTTCTCATTTTTGTCACATTACAGTCACAGAATTAATTGGATTGAGTTGGCGTTTTCTGTGACAGGCCATCTAAACTGGCGCATCATTGTAAAATGGAAGGAATTTAGAAAGACAAAACTGAAGTGTGGTGTGTAATTGTATTCGGCAATCCTGTGCTTTCTAGAGCTGGTCTTTTTTACGTTTACACATACAAGTCTTTAGGGGAATGTCTATACCAGCTTCAGTATGTTTTCTCTGTAGCGCCATCCATCTTCCTAACAACTCTGACTGGCTTCCCTGTAACTGTGAGGGGACTGACTCAGTGGGAGGAGTAGTCCGATCCGCGTAGCAGTGCATAAATGTGTGTGTGTGTGTTAGTGAGTTGGATTCGGGTGAATGTGGCTCTAGTGTCAAATCAGGTGGACGACTATGTCTTAGTAGGTCTGCAGAAGTGCCAGATTTTTCGCATAAAATAGCAACAAAACGCATCAAAGTTGTTGTTTGAGTCCATGTTTGAGCAGCACAATGTCACTGATATGTGGTTTTAAGTCATCTATATGAGCTCATTATAATCATATGGTTACCGTCATAGCTTGAATAGACCCACTGTACCAAACATATACAACTGTCTGGATATAAACCGTAGCTAGCCCTGTGTGCCGTTACATTCGCAACGCAACCAGACATGACATAATGCTGCAGACCTTTTTAAAAACACCACCACCCCGTGGTCCCGGTGTGGTCAGTTGGTTTCAAATAGGAGGCTGGGCATTCATAAGATTCTGACTGCGGTAAGGGAGTACACATGCACACACACACACACACACACACACACACACACGCACACACGCACACACGCACACACACACACACACTCAGAAAGCATGCTGAGGAAGCAGATGACTCTGTGGATGGTGCCAGAGGCGGAAACAGACAGGTGTAATTATAGATCCTGTGACTACACTGCCAACAAGCACTGCTTTTTGTTTTCCACAGTTTCCCTGGAGGATTTAACTTAGCTTGTTGACTTCCAGAGTGTATCTTTTAGGTAATCCATTTGCCTTAACTTGAAGAATAAGTCATGCAAACAGCTTTCTCTTAAAAGGAGAAACTGCTTTGAGCGACAGCGTTTCTGTTAATGCAGCAGGCTCAGTCTGTGTCTCCACCTCCTGGGATTTGACTTGTCTGGATCTAAAAAAATATGTATGTGCTCATCCCCTCTTATTCAGAGCACACAGCCGAGCATACAGTCAGCCAGGTTAATTAATTGTGTTTTTGTGTGTGACGATTCCCGTCTGTCACCTTGCTCATCCAGGTTTTCCTCTTGGCCTTCCTCCTTTTTACAGCCTCCCACAGACGTCTCTGGCCTGAATCAATAATAAAGGAAATGGGTGTAAATCAGTAACAGATCATTTTAAAATTCAGATAATCTCCACTAACTCAACGTGAACTTGCAGAATAATGCAAAAACAATTAAAAATATAATTGTTTAAGACCCATCTTTGCTATATGAGACGATTAAAAGAGTGGGCAGACTAGGAGCAGCAAAGACAGAAAAGAATAGGAGCAGATAAAAGATTTGTGAGGCATGAGCTGGGAAGGTATGAGAGATGTGAGAGCATATATGTGCAAAAGATGTGGGCTTAATTAGTCTGGAGTATCTCTGTAAAGGGAGGCCCCGAGGGCTTCAGTAAGTGGATTTAGAACATCATTGCTGTGATCTCTTTCACGTGCACACACTGCAGACAAAGGCTTCGGCACTACACTGTCTCCTCCTGCTGTGTAATTATCAGCTGGGACATGGAAATCAAATTAAGGACGTTGGTGAGGGAGAGATGGCTTTAGCTCTGATGAGACTAAGCCACTACTTCCCACAAGTGGAAGACTTGGCTATACATATTTAAAAAACAGAAATATTGAAAGTGGCTGGGGAATGTTTCAGATGCAGGTTTTTTTTGTTTTATGTCTAAGGTTACTTTCAGGTAGGGCTGGGCGATACGGCTTAAAAATAAAATCTTATCATACCAAATCCGATTAATCAATTTGTTTTCCCCCCCTTTTCGTTTCCCAAAAAGAAAAATGTATTATTTGTAAAACATGCTTTTATTTAAACCATTTCATCTGGGAGTTGAGCTGAAGTCAAAGTGCAACTAAATGCAAGCGGTGAAACATGCTTGTAAAAAGAAAGGTGGCGCCCCCCCCTCGTTGTAAACAATGAAAATATAACTAAATGTTTGCTGCTAGTGATTTTAATACAATGAGCTAAGAACAGGCTTTACTTGTGTAACTTAAAACTAAAAAAAAGTAAATGAGTAAATGAAAGTACCTTGTATTATGGTAAAGGTTTCGTCTTTACAATATTTTAAAAACATGTTGAGCATTGCAAACTCTTCTCTTTATGGAAGCCCAATGAGTACATTTGCAAAATAAAATCCAGATTTTCCAAAAATGAAATCATAAAACATTGTAAATTCGAATGAATCGATTAATTTGCTTCATCGCCCAGCCCTACTTTCAGGGTCCAAATACTTTGTGCACCTAATCCAATAAAAAGCAATGTATATATGGTCCTGGCTCATTTCTTGCCACACCTGCTGTCAATACGTTGCGGAATCCCCCTTTTTTAGTATAAGTCTTTTCCTACAAGATTTCAGTGAGTGAACATAGAGACAGGGATCTTTGATCATTCTTCTGCACAGTCGCTGTGGTTTTCCAGGACTACTGAATGAGAAACAGGCCCACACCATCAGATATACTCCATCATACTTAAGAGGTCATACGGTGGAAAGCTTAATCTTAGTCTCACTGACCAAAGCACACAGTTCCAGTGAAACACTTTGCGTTTAGAAAACTCCACGTTTACGTTTGTGATGACAGGACAAAAAGAGGCTTTTTTCAGGCTTCCTTGACAAACACCTGGTTAGCATCAACATAGCGTCCCATGATTGCCATCAAGACACTGATCTCAAGATGTCACTCTGCTGCAGTTCTCTAACAGCAGCAAAGGTTGGATTTTCTAAATTTTTCAAATGTTTTCAGACAAAATTATACTGCACCAATTGAAAAAAGTGAACATTTATTCACATGCTTTTTATACATCCATAAAAGCTTTATAAGCCAATAAATATAGTCAGCACTGAAATATGGACAGTAAATGCCAACATCTGCAATGAGCACAACTCAATCTGGAATGACATGTGCACAGATCTTCTGCCTCACCAGGTCGACCCATGCCAATTTTCTCCAAGTCTTCATTCTTGACGTAGTCGAAGTGTGACAGGCGTGTGACGTTGAGGTCATCTCGGATCCTCTTGAAGTACTGCTGCAGCTGCACCTCCATCAGCAGCTCCAGCAGCCATTCTGTCCCCTCCTCACATTGCATGCTACTGCCCAGTCTCTGCAGGACAAATGGAGAAAAATAACACTGGGTGTAAATCAGTCAGTACCGACTCAAAAGCTGTTGCCACATTTCCCGAGACAAAGTCACTAAAAACAGGCCAACCATTCTTTTCTGTAAGAAAACAGGAGGAACTGAGCTAACTGAGCTTCCTCTGCAGTGACTGTTTACAGCAGCCTGAAATACAATCCCACTTCAGCTTCCATGGTCATTTCACATTGGAAGCCAAATACATGTTTCAAGTCAGGGCATGAGTAGGTTTTTGAATTTGTAGCATCATGTTTTCTTTGAGACAACCATGGTGAAAAACTGTAAATACCAAATCAAAAGATTTCAGCAGTTTAAACATATCCACCACATGATTTCAGAGGGTAAAACACTGGTTTGGTATAGTTCTGTAATAAGTTTAGATAATAGAAATTGCCCGTTGACCAGTTGGTTAATTTTTTTTATCCAATAAGCGCCACCAGGTTGCACTGACAACAACAACTCTCTTCAGTGTGGATGTTTTTACTGAGGAAAGAACTCATTTCAGCATTAATGAAAAATAAATTATATTTACCTCAAACTCAAATTCAAAAACACTATTAATCCTCAAGGCAAGTCAGATGTTTTTCTAAATCTCGTGACTTTTCATCAAAGGGTGATTATGAATGGTGATGGCTGATTAGGGCTGACTGTTATGTTTTTCAGGATATGAAGCATCTCTCCCTTTACAATCACCTTCAGAGGCTTCAGCGCAGCCACCAGATCAAAATAGTCAGCTTGTTAGGCTTTTAAAGGGTGTTTTCACACATAACTGGTGTGAAAACCTATAAACTAAAGGTGGGAAAACATCCAAGCCTCAGGCTAACATGATGCTAACAAAACACATACTGGTTTAAGAGATTACAATCTGCACAACAGACCTCTAGAAGAGCTGCAGACAGTGGACCAAAGCTTCCTCAAGAAATGCAGTTTGTGTGTCCCTTCATGCAGATGTCTGTACTCCTACTACTTCAGTCCATTTGGCTTTCCAGGTGAACAATGAAGTATTTACACCTTTATAGTAGGGCTGGGCGATAAATCGATTTAATCGATTAATTCGAATTTACAATTCTTTAAGATTTCATTTTTGGAAAATCTGGATTTTATTTTGCCAATACACTCATTGGGTTTCCATGACGAGAACAGCATGTGATGCTGGATATATGTTTAGGCAAATATATTGTCAAAATATTGTTAAGTGGAAACTTTTTTTTACCATAATACGAGGTACTTCATTTACTTATTTACTTTTTTTTAACTTAGTTTGAAGTTCATAAGTGCAGTGAAGCCTGTTCTTAGCTCAATGTGTAATACAACTAGCAGCAAATGTTTTGTTATATTTTCATTGTTTATAATGGCACGGCTGCCATCTTGTTTTACAAGCATGTTTCACAGCTTGTTTTTAGTTGCACTTTGAATTCAGGTCAACTCCCTGACGAAATGCTTGACATAAAAGCAAGGTTTTAAAATAATTTCTTTAATTTCTTTTTATGAAACAAAAAGGAGGAAAAATCGATTAATTGGATTTGGTATGATAAAATCGGAGATTTATTTTTTAATCCATATCGCCCAGCCCTACTTTATAGGTACTCCTACATGAACTCCATTTCTACTCCTATAATGGAAAATGAACACGTTGGAAGCTCCGACATTTAAGAAGCTACCATGTTTGTGGCTGTGAGAGAGCGAGAGAGAGCATGCCTTTCAGCAGAAACATGAAGACTGAATATTTTACACCCAAATTCTTTTTTTTTATTTTTTTCTGTGCTTTCAACTTTTTCTCTACATGGGACCAGGCTTGGTTTGGAAATGTTGACAGCCTTTTGGAAATCTCAAAGTTCAAATAAGAAAGATATAGCTGTTTTCGTAATGCTAATGGCACACTGCTGAAATAAGATACTACAGCCAAATTAAAGCATCAGCTACATAATTGTTTTTTATTTGTTTTAGAATAATAATCTATTTTACAGCAAATGCTCTCCCTCTCACACACAGTGTGACATCACCTTTCCTCACATTACAAGTTAAAAACTCATAGTAAGGCTGGCTTAAAAAAAGACTTTTAATGCTGTTCATATGTACTGTACTATAGTGGACTATAGGGGTCAGAGTCAGTTAAATTCTGTATTTAAAAAAGCCAAAATTGTACAAACCTCAGCAATCAGAAATTGATTCAGAATGTTGTAAGCTAGCAGCCCAGGTGTTTCCATCACACTCAGCCCGCCAGCAAGAACAGACAGTAAGTAATGCACATTTAGTATCACTAAAAGGAACAGATAAGATACAAAACAATGTGGACCACAAAGCAATAATAAGACTAAATTGAGCTGTTTGAATGTGGCTCTTCCTGTGCTGACTAAGGTGAGGTCATAAGATCCAGAATAAATGTCAGAGGGGTCACAGCTTCCTCTGCGCCATCTCAAACTTACACATGCGCTTAGCTAAAGGTTGGCCCCCATTGTTTACCGACTGGTGGAATGAGGAACCAAAAAGAAGTCTTGCGCCCACCCAAACACACACACACACACACAGTAATAAAGTTGAAGTGCCAAAAACAGTGTATTCACGGCCTTCTATTGTGCCTGTGCAGTCAGTGCTCTTGTGATCTGCATGAATATTTGAAGCAAGTTGAACCTGCTGAAAACAGCTCACTGTACAGTGATTATGCCAGATGTACCAATACATATTCTTTCCCAACCCACATTCATAAAAGTTGGGCAGATGGCATCTTTTTGCAAACCCCAGGATAGACTAGAGCTCCAGCCATCTCTACTGATATATGACCAGACACCACCTGAACTAACCCCTGGCTGACCCTGGCACATTTTTAAAGAAGGCATTCCTTTAGTAAACAGGACCACCATCAGTAGCTACAATGATACGGCTGATCCAAATACAGATCCGTGGTGCAGCTCTCCCCCTGTTCCTCCCTGGCAGTCAACGTGTGGGTGTCATTTCTCAGGATGGTGCCAAAGACACAGACCGTCTTCCTCTTGGACCTCGATTTCATGACTGCGTCATATCTGAAGCATGAAGGGTCAGAATAAAGGTGGAAAATCATTGCCGTGTCAACTGGCGAGTGAGGGATGCCTAAACCTTGGATAAGATCGGATTCTAGCAAGTTTTTTTTTTTTTTTGATTTTTCGCGGCTCTAATGGCTCGCTTTTTATGACAGTAGGCTGACAGGAAAGGGGTGGAAGAGGGGGAGAGACATGCGGCAAATGACCGTGGGTCGGATTTGAACCCGGATCAACCGCGTCGAGGACTAAAGGCCTATATGGGTCGCGCTACCCGCTGCGCCACGACTAAACTCCCATTACCTGTTGTGTGCCAACTGTCTGATTTTATTTCAGCTGCACCTCTACTAAACAATAAAGCTTGCATATTTTCGTAAAATTGCAGCTGATTTTTGTGTGAATAACTTGCGAGGCTAAATTCTAGGCTGCCCACTTCATTTTGTTGATCTAGCAGTTCTGGGTTTTTCTTAAAGTGCTTTTTCTACCTTTGCATGACATTCTCTGTCAAAGAGAGAGTATGCCAGCAGCTGCAGCTCCTGGTCTTCCTGTCATGCTCAGCTATGCGTAGCTGCCGGACAGCTTAGACACTGGTCAGATTTTACGATGGGTCTGCAAAGCTATCAGTTTATGTAGCAGGAGAATGATTTTTTGCTTTAAGGTCCATTCGTGGACAATTTACTAGAACCACAATGAAATATATTGCTTACTAAACTATTAAAGAGGCATCTCAAAATAGAGAGTAAACTTCTAGCTATTTGATCAGTTAAATTGCCTGGAGACTGGCTGCTACCAGCAACACTCTGCAGTGACAATGTCTTCAATGGATAAAGAACTTTCACATTTAAGTAGTTTCAGTAACAGTGAGGTGTTTTCAAATTATAAAAATGCACAGCGAGATAAGGAGAAATTACATGTTTATATCTTTATTAATGTAGCTCAAGTAATACTGATGAAACAGTTATTTTATAGCATAGAATTTACGTATTGGACTGGTTAATCGGGAAACACCTCACTCTTAAATTAATCTGATCAATTACGGGGAAAAATTACTAGTCAAAAAATCCTTAATAATACACATCCACTAAGAGAGCTTTTAGTAACTAAGATCCAGTGGTGTCAAAAGTACACACATTTGTTACTTAAGTAGAAGTATAGATACTGCAGTTTAAAAACACTCTGGTAAAAGTTGAAGTATCAACTTGACCTCTTTACTCAAGTAAAAGTGAAAAAGTATGTGCTCCAAAAACTACTCAAAGTATAAAGTAACGTTTAAAAAAATGCCACTATATGAACTGAAAGCTTAATTTAAACACTGATTAGTTCTACATGTGGCCCAAGACACAACATAATCATTAACCCATTAGTAAAAGACAAAGTCACTCAAGGAGCATGTTCTCTCTCAAACTTTATAGGAATTCAATTCCAAACAGAGGTAGGTAGGTAGTATGTATGTATGTATGTATGTATGTATGTATGTATGTATGTATGGATGTATGTATGTATGTATGTATGTATGTATGTATGTATGTATGTATGTATGTATGTATGGATGGATGGATGGATGGATGGATGGATGGATGGATGGATGGATAGATAGATAGATAAGGCGAACACAATGGCGGACGCAAACAGCGAAACTGACGAGTTCTCCACGTATTTTTCTTCTTTAGATAACGTACCACAAGATCGTTTTAAGAGTAAGTTGATGGTTGATGGTGTCAGATTGCCAGATCCACACAGCAAAAGCCTGAAGGGACAGAGCGAGTCTGTGAAATGCTGGCCAAGGGTTCCGTACCGCGACATATGCAGCTGCCTTATAAACACGGCAGGCCAGTACAGACAGAGAGCACGAAAGCCCCTGAAACCACTGGACGGCTACAATTATTTTATATCGGGAAAAAGGCTCCAGCAACACTCGCGACGCCATGAGGGATTAAGCGGTCAGAAAATGGATGGATGGATGTTCAGACATGTTTGTGTAAACAGCAGAAAGCGGCGTCGGACATAGACTGCGTCTCAGCAGAGGAAGACCCGCCCGGTAGGATTAAAAAAACATTGTTTACTACGGATTATTTTGGTGTTTTTGTCTTGTTAAAATGGGTGGAGGTGTCGGCGACATTGCAGCGTAAACACAGAAGTACTAGCGCCCGTGAACAGGGGCGTAATGGAGCAGCAGCAGCAGCCGCCGCCGTATGCTGCTTCAGACAGCGGCGGCTGCTGTAGCGATCGCTACACGGGCCGCTTCTCCGGTCCGTGTAGCGATCGCCACCTCCCCTCCGCCGCTATTTAAGCAGAACAATGACTAGAGCAGAATTAAGTTGTATTTACCGGAGATGAAGTGTAGACTGCAAATTCTGTCGTAGTATGATAGCTCCCCCAGTCCATTGTGAGTGTCTGCCTGCGCTCTTTTCATTGAAAATATCCATTTCTTTCTTCGTCCTTCCTCCTTCGATAAACAACAGAAACGTACATCCAACGATTTGGAATGCCTCACTGTACAACCGGGAGCACAACAAGTCGGAGGCATTGTTTAGATTCCAAAAATAAACGAACTAAAAGTACGCTCTAAATCTACCCGTTTTGTCATGTAGTAGACGAGAACAGCTCTGTTTTTTGCCAACCACCGTGCCCGGATGTAGCGCTGACGTCACGCGTGAACTACTAACCAATGAGTGTTTGCGTTATATGACTCATCCAATTACACTAGTTCTCACTAGGTGTGGATGGCGCCAATGATCTGCATTGGATGGCGCACATTACGTGAAATAAATATTTATAAATTTTAAACTGAAGGCAAGAGTAACGAGTAACGTTTGTTTTAAAAATGTAAGGAATAGAAAGTACAGATACTTGTGTGAAAATGTAATGAGTAGAAGTAAGAAGTAGGAAGAAAAATAAGTAATGGAGTAAAGTATAGATACCTAAAAAGTGTACTTAAGTACAGTAACGAAGTATTTGTACTTCGTTACTTGACACCTCTGCTAAGATCTAAAGTTTGACAGTTCACAAAAGGACATTTTTACTATCAGAGGAAAAATGTTAGCAATCCACTCTTATTTGATAAATGTTCAAACTAAATTAGTTCTGGGCAATATGGCTTAAAAATAAAATCTCCAATTTTATTATAACAAATCAGATTAATCGATTTTTATTCCTCCTTTTTTACAAAATTTTTTTTTTTTTAAAACTTGCCTTCATTTCACCTGAATCCAAAGTGCATTTAAATACAAGCTGTGAAACATGCTTGTAAAACAAGATGCCGGCCCTGCTGTTCTAAACAATGAAAATATAACTAAATGTTTGCTGCTAGTGGTATTACAAAATGAGCTAAGAACAGGCTTCACTTCACTTGTGGATTGGGCTGGACGATGCAGAAAAAAAGCATATCGATAAAATAGAATTCATATTGATCGATATGGATAATTATCAGCAAATTCAAAACATATATTTTAAGCTGTTGCTTAATGACCTATTTTTAGATACAGAACAAACAAACAACCCTTTATTAAACCAACTTTTTACCAAAACGACAAGTTTTTAAAAAAAGTGAAAGAATGCGTGCTCTCTGAACTCTTTGAAGGGGGCGCAGCTTGGTGACGGAGCGTTCCTGGGTGTGTGTTTGTGATTAGTTGGGAGGAGGTAATGACTATAATATTAACTTACATGGCTAAAATGTAAAAGGAAGGAAAAGTGTTTTTCTACTGAACTTTTTATTGACCCTTTTTTTCTCCATCATCAATATACGTCCATCGATGGATATACAGTTTATTGTTATTGAATTATCTTCCAGCCCTACTTGTGGAACTTCAAACTAACTTATAAAAAAAGCAAACTTGTCTATGGTAAAAAAAATCATCTTTACAATATATTTCCCTAAACATATAATCAGCATTGCATGAAAGCCCAATGGATGCATTGGGAAAAATAAAAATCACGATTTTCCAAAAAATGTAATCTTAAAAAATTGTAAATTTGAATTAAAAGATTAAATCAATGTATTGCCCAGCCCTAATCTAGTCATTTTTATTTTCTACCGAGGAAGAACATATTTTGGAGATGGGAGACTGACAGCAGGATTGCAATGTTCCAACCCTAAGGCGTGACTTGTAGCAGGACCCTGAGAAACCATACTCTGGTCTGAAGTCCAGAACTGAGGGTCTCTTAATAGTTTTGTTTTCTGCCTCAACAAACAAACGATTGTTAGAGAGCCATTTTTTAATTCTACAGACAACATTGACCTTAAAAAAAACTGTGCGGTAACGCTAATGAAAGAAAAGTATAATGCAAGGAAGAGGAAAGTGGGAATTTGGAAGCAGCAAAGCAACATGATTTCTGGCTCAAATCATTCCTCATGGCGGACACACACACACACACACACACACACACACACACACACACACACACACACACACACACACACACACACACACACACACCATGTTCTGCTGTAATATCCTGCTGCTGCAACAACAAGAAGCCTCCCAGAGGAGAGCCCCTCAAGTTCAGCTTTTATACCAACAGCCCCCTGGCTTCACCATACCACGATTATGATCCATGTGTTCTACTTACACCACATGATCCAGGCTATAGCTACAACCATCAGCACCACACTAAAGAGGAGCACAATCCAGCAGAACTCACTTACACGATACACATGGAAGTGTGCCATGAAGGGGAACACTTTTTTCAGCTTGTCGATGCGCCGCATGCCCGATTCCTTCTTTTGGATCAGAATGGAAAATAAAGTGTGAATGGATTTGAAGTTTTGGGTGGCTGCTCGTCCTTTAAACCATCAATGAAGCCACAGTTTGATGTGACAAGTCTCTGGTGGAAGTCTGGGATGGGCAGACAGTCTTCGGATGTATCCCAAACCTCTCATCCTGTGAGGGGGGAGAAAAACTTCCTGCAACTCGGTAACATTCCATGGCAGGACAGTTCCCATATGAGCATTTATAGCTTCAGCTCCATCAAAGAGTCAAAAAGGCATTGAGGTATATCATTCACACATGCAAAACAGAAATGAAAATGTCTGATTATATCAGAGAAAAAGGCTGGAGGATCAGTAGCTTCCCAGCTCTGCCCTCTGTCCTATCCTGCATGTGCAGACAGTAATGAGCCAGTTATTTAAAGTTGCAGAACTTCAGAAAAATAAGACACTCCTCCTTCCTTCAGTCCTTCCTTTTTGTTGACCTCCTTCCCCTCCCCTCAGCTCCCTGCCAGATTCTCAGCTTTGCATATGCAACAACTGTCTGTTTGCTTTTCCATCTCTCCATCGCGCGTGGAACTAAAAATAGGAACGACTTCTCCCCGATTCAACTCCCCCGCATTAGGAGAAGGCGGCGCAGGCATTAGAGGAAGAGACCCAGCTCAAATTTACATCATTTGAGAACAAGAAGCCAAAACGTGTTTAACTTTTTGTTAAACGGCCTGTGTGGTTTTGTGTTTATCTCTTGTACCTTTCTGGTTTTCTACCTTCTCCTAATCTCTACTTGTCACCCCAATACAACCCCCCAATGTCCTGCAAGCCGCATAGAGCAGAGCAGAACAGAACAGTGCGTGGTGCAGAGGACAGAGGCTTCATGGTGTTCAGCTCAGCAGAGCATTTGATCCAGGGCCAAGGGGTCACATTCAACTGCAGGATTGGGGGTGGGGGGGGAGCTAGCTTCCTGTGATGCAACAACCCAAACCCTACAGCATACACACAGGCAGCATGCACTCATACAGTGCTTGGCAAAAATATTACTAATCCTTGAGCCTTTCCACATTTTGTCACCTTACAAGCACAATTTTGCTCTCATTGCTCCGGATCCCCATTTACAAAAACGAGCCGCCACCGAGGCAGTTTCTTCCCCCAGGCTGTCACTCTGATGAACACTTAACAGCCAGAGTGGCCAGATCAATACCATGCTTTTTTGCGCCACTCCAACAATGTCTTCCTCTTTTGCGAAAAACAAAACAAAACTATATATGCGTATTTACAAAAAGTATTTTTCCCCCTTTTGTTAATAAATTTAAACTTAAGCCTTCATTGAGAGCAAAGTAGAACTGAAGCCGATTTTTTTTTTTGTGTACAAACTTGATGATTAAAGCTGATTCAGAAAATATTGAAGTTTGTTTTTGTTAACATGACAAAACGTGGAAAAGCTCAAGGGGTATGAATACTTCTGTCAGATGCTGTAGTTTTTGTTTGGTTATTTTCCCACTCCAATTTTCTTTTTGTTCATTGTATTTGGATGCTGAATGGGCTTGTTGGGCGCATGGGGAGGGACTGTGTTCGCTGGGAATGACATGTTAATCAATACTGCATAAGTCTGCCTTTTAATAGTTATCGATGCACTTGTAGAGGGAAGAGCAACGACATTGATTGAAAACTGTGGTTGTGACATCACAAAATGTAAAAAGGTTCTAGGGGTATGAATCCTTTGGTAAAGTACTGTGTCTGTAGGTGTTATAAAAGATATGGAGTAAGCATGAAGAACTTTCTCATGATACCCACAGTCTGCTCCCCCGCTCTGCTTCATTGACGTTTATTTTTGAAACTGCTGCTGTCACCCCTCCCCTCCCCTATTTCATTAATCCCTGCCTTTCCTCTCTCAAGGAAAGGCAGGCCAAACCGTTGTGTTTTCTTCTTTATTTGGTGCCGCCTCTGACTTCCTGCCTATAATCCCCCAAAAAATCTTATCGCTCTTCCACCACTCTGCTGACTGTAAACGAAGCTCTGCACCAGCCACTTTTCAGACTCTTTTCACCGGCAACTTTTAAGCTTTACTTTGTCCGATTAAAGTTCTTAGCCATTTTATCTCATCTGTTGCTCCTCGCAGAGAGCACTCCACCAAACCAAGCCAGCATTTGTCTGCGCATTTTCTTTCTAAGCTGCTCTCTGTGCCCCTCTCTTGCCTGCGTTAGGAGGTTTTAAGTGTACCAGGGAAAATAAAAGTGGCCTTACTTTAATTGATGCGTTGTACTTTTTCTCTCAGCATCTCCATTCCCAAAGAAAACTAAATATTTAGCTGTTTTTGTGTACTATAAAAGCAACTGGGCATATCTTTTAAATGGCAGAGTCCAGCCTCATCAGCTGCTTAAAATAAATAATAAAATTAAACTATTGTGAATTGATCTTCCAAGCTGCAGATGTTTATTGAGGAAGAACGGCCTAGTAAAGTTCAGGACATGAAATGTAATGACATAATCTTTGCTTTGGAACAGTTATGCAACAGACTAATGTGAACCAGATGATGAAGAAGGAGCCACATTCCTTGAATCCCACAGCTGGACAAGAAGCCTGCAACCGATTGCAGGCTTCTTGTGTGCACAGGTGTTTTTCCTGAGAAAATTCAGCCATCGCAGACAAAAATATCAGATTTCTTTTCTTTTTTTATTCGGGGGGGGGGGGGGGGGGGGGTCAAAAGATATTTGCAAAGGTTAACCTGCAACCAAGAAAAATAAAGCACCACGAAGGACACATAAAAAATGGCCATAAATGTTTAAAACTAAAGAAGCAGCGATCAATAGGCTGGTGATCGGCAGTTCATTAGCTTTCAGTGGTGCTCAGCAGATTAGAGGCTAACAAATTTGATTTGTCCTCCGTTCATTAAAGGCATCAGAACAGTAAACACAATGATTTTACTGCAGTAAAATCAAATAAAGCTTCAAAAGGGGTACTTTTGAAACGCCTCCCTTTTCTGCTAGACTCTGCCTTTATCAAGGAACTCGCAGCACTTTTTTTTCATTTTGGTAAATGTTTCCTAAATTTTATTGTTAAATCAAAAGAAATGCTTGAAGGAGTTTGTGAGTGTTGTGGTTGTGATAAAATCTTGTGCAATGAGATCACATCAAATAAACAACACAATCTGCCTCACAGAAGCAGGTCTAGAGATGATTATGAGTCCTGGACATGAAGGTCTGTCCTATAAAGCTACCTGAATCCCTCTAGTCTCCGTTTCTGAGATTTTTTATTTTGAAGTCAGAAAGGGAGTAGGCTCCAGCTCAACTCCATCAAGAATCTGCACATCAACTGCTCATCCAGTTGGTAGACAACAGTGTTTTTTGAAACAGCGCTGAAGATGCTTGGACAGCTGGAAAACATTTGCGCAGCACTGCTTTGGGCATTCAGTAAACAAATAATCTGGGGCAGAATAAAGACAAGATAAGAACTTTTAAGCACCAAAAATGGCTCTCACTGCAATAGTTTTTAATGAGATAGCACTGCATTTGATCGTCTCTGGTTCAAAACCTAAAACAGGGATGCCTTGCGGCATTATATTTGTACCACAAACACTGGTGTGAGTGCTCGGCTCCGTCTCTAGTCTTGTAAATTGACAAGGTGTATGGAAACGAATCACATCACTAGTCAGTCAGTGACAGATCTTTTTCATCCAATCAGAGTATTCCATGCAAATACTGCATTACGTTAGAGGACAAACAATCAACCACAACCATCAAATAAAAAGACGGCACCAAGCAGAAGAAATTACAAAAACAAAGTGCATGATTTATGACAAACACTAGATAATATAAAATCAACAATAAACATTTGAAGCCTAAGAATATTTAGTTAGATGTTAAAATTCTGTTCCTTGCATTGAGCATTTTAGGTAATATTCCTACATTTCTTTAGCGACAAAGAGGTTCACTTTCCAGCAGGACAACACCAGTAGAATGGTTTCTAGAACGCCCCATATTCATCTCTACACATAAATCTGACTGAATCTGTAGCAAGACATGAAACTTGACATCGACATATGCTCTAACTTTAATCTGATTCAGTTTAAACTATCTTGAAAATATGAATTGTCAAAAATATCAGTCCTTAGATCTCAACATAACACATGCTACGTAAAGCTGGAAGTGAAGCCATATGTGGTTTTGTAAAATGTTGACCAAAAAGTGAGAGCTGAATACAAATTCAGATTACACTTTTCAGATTTTATTTTTTGTAAAAATTAAAACCAAAATAAATTTGAAAACCCATGTATCATTCTCCTTTCACGTCACAATTAGAAACTATTTTGTGGTGATCTATAACATAAAACCCAAATAAAACACAGTTTAGTTGATGTCATACTGATATATAAATACGCATAATACATTTTAATTTTGATCGGATTTTATAATGTTGAAACGCAGTGGATAGTCTTTACACCTGGATCTCTGTTGCCTGGGTATCCATCCTGAGGTATCCATTGCTTGTATGTCCAGCTGCTTCTATCTGGTCTTTATTACCTTCTATCTTTCATGTTTCCTCCTCAAACAGCAGTAGGAGTCCCAGGCTGTACAAGCAGCAAGACATTAATAGATGTTAATGCTATAAATCTCAAATTATAAGACTGTATATTGTATTATCAGGAAGTGGCATCAAATTAGTGGTTTCCATGCTAATAAGATTCTCATAAATTAGAAGAGCGGTACGGGGTCAGCATTTTTTGCAACACACAATCACATTAAGCTCGTCTCTGCAATGTGATCCATACTGTACTCTGTTTAAGGCATGAAAAGACATGTGCTGCCATCAGAGGTATCCTCAGTGACGTACAGTTTAAGCTACCTTAAGAGTTCATCTTTGAGCCTTTTGGCAGCAAAATGCGTTTGTGGTTTGCTAACCGGTACCAAAAAGCTGCCGACGCAGAATGATGGCAGTGATAATCCCCTTTACAACTGTGCAAGCAAAACAGCAACACACCCTTACACGCAGGATTTCACTGATGGAGTCCTGCATGCACAGACAGACTGACATGCGTCATTGCTGATCTCACAGATAGTACACACATCTGACAAAGCCTGGCATTCCCTCACCAACCCCAGAAGCTCAGCCTACATAGTGTGAGCACAGGAGAGGCCTGATGATCCAGTAACCAGCTGTGGTGAGAATAGGAACCCTGCGTAAAAAACAAGCCATTACCAGGCCATGTAGGGAATATGTGTCTACCCTTTTGGCAACAAAGATTGTTTTGATAGCCACACTTAATACCCATAAATCCCAACCACAAAAACAACCCTCCCAATGATGTCCCCCTAATCCCCAAAATACACCCCAATCCGCAGCCATTCTTTGTTTGATCCCAGTAAAGCCGGCTAAGAGGGTGGAGAAGGGCGCCGGTGCAAAATGCCGTAGAAGTATCATGACTGAGGTGCAGCCTGTCAACTGTACAGCACCAAGCGTAAACAGAAAGTTTAATAAACCAACAATATGTCCTCAATTCTATAGCTAAAATACAGCAAAATCTTACAATCTGTTTGACTTAAAAGCCACTGGAACCTGCAGGAAGCGACTGGAGGGACCCTTTTGCCTTTTTTTCATGACAAAACCTAAAAAACATGTGATGAGAAAATGGCTGCTGACCTGAATCAGACAATATTTAACTTCCAGGCCAATTTCAAAAACAGCAAACGCCACCAAACACAATTTCTACCAGGATACACTGAGAACAACACTGTTCAGTGTGGATGCTCCAACTGAATGAAGAGGACTCTAACTTAGTGATTTTCAGCAATGCTAAGGAGTTTAACACTGAAGTCAGAAGCAGCACAGAGATAGAACAAGCCATCTAAAACAAAGCCGTTTTCTACAACATGTTGAGATATTTCTGCAGGTTATTCAGACTGCGACGGAGTACGACTCTTTAGCAGATAACATGCTGGACGGCATACAGCAAACGTGCATTTTTTGTTTTCTTCATTGAGTTTGCATTTCGTGTCTGTGTATGTGCTGGGTTACAGCTTCCTCAGTCCAAAAAAAAGCATTTTAAGTTAACAGATCTCTCGAAATTGCCTAATTTGCCTCTGAGGAGTAAGGGTGTGTCCATCTATTTCACCTAACAAGATACGCACCAGCCCTCCCCCCACAACTCTGCACAGAAAAGTGCATGACTATATTAGCAACAGTCAGAATAATTGTTGCGTTTCTGTGATAAATTAAAGCAATTCCATCGTGTTATACATGTCAACACTATTTTTGTACAAATACTGTGACCCCATGAACCGGTCCCATCTGACACCGGTACCCGGCTATGTGCAAATCCCTTTATTCAGCCTGTAGCTGCAGCTGCAGAAGGAGATCGGACTGAGCTCGCAGCGACGGGGACAGCTGCAGCGTACACCGCCTTAACTCTGCTGAGGTGGAGCACAGACCCTCGGCACACAGAGAACATTCAGCTCATTTAAACGGAAACATAAAACTACATATTCAGCCATGTTACTGGGCTCCTTTAATCTGAGCGGGAATTGTATCATAGATAGTCTAGTGGTCAAAGGGGCAGTGTGTGGTGGGAAGTATCACTCACAATGCTCCCACGGTGGAATACAGGGGCATTTCAGATATCAAACTAATCCAGATTTAAATCATCAGTTCTTCAGTTGTTTTGGCCCATTTTACAAAAACAAAAAGTATGCAATGAATCTACAGAAGATATATGTACACTGATGATACTGACAGAAACCCAGCAAAAACCTTTAAGAAGAGTTTAAGAAAGGAACGAAGGATGGCAGACAGATAGATGTGTGGATGGACAACCATGGATGGAAGGAAAAACAGAGAGACAGATGTGTGGACGGACAAACATGTAGATGGATTCCTGAATTTTGATGGATAAGGAGATTGATGAATTGACTGATGGACAGATGGACAAACAGAAGGATACATCTACTACACAAGGGTTTCCTCCTTCACGCCTCAAGAGCTTACATTCTCCAACTTTTAGATGCCTCCCTTCACCAGCACACTTGAATCCAATCAATGGCTGGTTACCAGGCCGTTGCAGAATGTCATGACATGCTAAGGAGGTGATTGAGCCATTAGGTTCAGGTCTGTTGGAGCAGAGGTACATCCGACATTTGCAGGACTGGCTTCATCCGGTGCGTCACTGCATTTACAACAATGTGTGGGGCTTTACGCACGATGTGGGAAGGTATGAAATGTCACTCTTTTGCCTTTCGCTGGGCTTATTCGGCAGCACATCATCAATGACCTCATGCTTGTAACAGCTCAGCCCAGCCCTTGGTGTGGTATGCATAGTGGACCAGAGGTGCTGGTGACAAACCAGTGTGAAGACAACTTCTCAACATGTGACATGAATCTACAATAGGTAATGAAATATCTCAATTCAGATAACAATGGCTGCCCTAGTCAGCTGTGACGAAGAGAGGAGTGAAGTCATTTTTTAAATGCCTCACAGAGGCAGATAATCATGACAAAGAAACTAAGTTTAGACAATAGAATATCATGAAACTCCCCCCTAAAGACTGAGCACCAAAATACCCCAGAATGCTATAAGATTTTACAACCTTATAGCTTTCACAAGAAAACGGACCACTGTGCTCACTGCAGAAGGGACATATTTCTAAAACCATTGCACCAAACTCATGAAGTCAAAGTAGCACTAGAAGATATCCTGCAGCAGTTTAACTTACAAAAAAAAAAAAACGATTAAAACCTGTTGAAATGCATCTGTCACTGGCATAAACAAGGTGAGCTTGAGACGTTTACCTCTTCATCATCGCTGGGCAGGCTTTGGCAGTCAGACTCGGCCGTCTCCTGCAGCCTCTGGTATTCTGCCGTCTCTCCCATCTTGGGTAAGCACCCAACCGGTGCCCTCACAGAAGTGTGGGGGGTGGATGTAAGTCCTCAAAGACCTCTAATAGCAACTGCTCCGGTCAGCAAGCAACCCTCACACTCTGCCGCTCAGTCAACTGGCTGCGAGCTCCACTCTGTCATTGGGAGGACAAGCACAGCACAGCGCATACAGCATCATTCCAGTCAGCTGGGCACATTACAGTATGACTTCTATCTGAACTATGCTGCGGATAAATTCGATGCCAGCATGATTCCCTTGGACGCTCAGGCTGAGTCAGCGCTTGCTGAAAAGGCCCGGACAATGAAAACCTCCGTTTCACTGGTTCACAACAGGGCGTCCTTCGCTGACTGACCAATGAGTGGGAACACAGGTGCTGATCACTGCATGTATGTGGAAGCAGCCGGCAGCAATGTTCCACGCAAAACAAGACAAAGTCAGTTTCTGCAGAAATGAAGAAGATGCTCCGGAGTTGATCCTTTTCGAATCTCTGTAGCTTCTGCAGGGTTCAGCCGGAAGTGTCTATCTTCTACAATAGAAAAGTCCATTTTTATTGCAGCTGCAGGATGGAACAACTGCTATACTGATGCGATCAAGGTGTGGCACAGAGGGAGATGAATCCAGCAGATTATTTCTATCGACTCAACCGTCAGTGCTTCAATCCGACTCGACGGTGCTCAGCTCTCCTGTCACCGTGTCTCTCTCTCCCCGGCTCTCGTGCCTTCTGCAGTCATGCTGACGCATGCTCTTTAAATCCAGCGGTACTCCCTCTGTCTCTCTCTACCTCGTTATTATTCCAGGCATCGCTATGGTCAGCCAACCGCTGTTCTCTCAACGACAGCACACATGCCTCAGCGGAGAGCTGGGACAAGCTGCTTTTATAATTTCACACCAGTGTTATTTTGTTCATCTACAATCATCCCAGGATTCTAATCTGGCAGCTCAGCTCCGAAGATAAGACCAGAGGTTTGGTGGGGGATGTTTGACACTGTTTTGTCCTAAATGCACCAACTAATTGCATGGTCCATGGCTAATCCCCCGCTGTTGTTGTTATTGGTTTTCCCTCCTTTCATTGCTCCAGCCTCCAACCTGCTTTCTGTACCCGTTTACATTTTTTTTTTCCATTTCAGCTTTTGCCTCAATGACTTGGTGAGTGACTGCCTCCTCTATTACCGTGGCAACATCAACCAATCCCCACCTCCTCTCCGCTCTGGTGTCCTGCGGTCACAGTGGTCCAGTTAGTGGTGGTCCTCGCAGAGGTAGCCAATGAGGGCGAGGCAGGAAGATGATGGAAAATGGGAGGAGAGGAGAGCAAGTTGCAGGGATGGGGTGGTGGAGGGAGTCCTAATGAGGAGAGTTAATCTCTCCTCTGAGAGGGAGAAAAACATGGCCATGTGGCTTGTGTGTTTGTTTGTTTGTGCACATGTGTGTACATCAAACAGCTCCTCTCCACTACAGGGAGGGCATCCAGGCCATCTGGATCCTCACTAAGTGGACATCTGGATGGCGGAAAAAACAGCATAAAAGAACAATGCACACGTGCATCCCTGCCTGTCAGTCTTTACAAATTTGTGGCGTAAGTTGCACCGCTGCAGTTGAGACATTTTTTGACAAACATCTGAATTTACTGGCATGTCCAGTAGCATAATCTGACACTGAAATATGTTGTAAAAGCCGCCGTTTAATTTGAGCGTATTTATTGGGTGAAGCAAAATGTCCCATATTAAAACCTAGTCTGTTTTTCCTGTTCCTCTCTATTGTTGCTTCATACATGCTCGGTATGAGGGATTGCTGCGAAGTGAACACAATTCAGGGGTGGTCCACTGTGGCTACCTGCTCATCCAGGAGTGAATGTTGACTCAATGCAATCAGCTGTGTTACCTTAGAAAACTTTTTAACCAAACTGTATGATTCGACTGACTTTGTAAAGTGCCTTGGGATGACCTGGTAATATTAGTACAAACAAAGAGAAAATCATTGAAATTCATCAGAACTGTAGAATTATTTTTAGTTAGATCTTAGAAGTTCCAAGAAACTCTGATCAACTTGAAACATTAATTCATAAGCTATGGATTTTGGTTCATTGGGGCGTAAATATAACGATGAGGCAGAGGTCCCTTTTCTTCAAGGTGCAAGCTTGAGAAAGATGGTAAGGGAGGCAAAAAGAATCTCCAAACGTTACTGCTGGAGAACTGCAGCAATGAGATCCCAAGGTCCCCAAGTCTCCATAACAACCATTAAAGATCATCCACATAGCAACAGGCTGGTAGTGAATAATGTAAGGAGAAAAAAATTCTATCCCTCCATCACATATGCAAGCATGTGGAGCTTGATCATGCCATATAATAATGGTCCAAAATATATGGCCAAATCAAAACAGGAAAGGTTCAGATACAAAGTCTGTGTTTTCCATTTCCCCAAGTCCCAAATTCTGTGGAGATCCTTTTGGCTGGCTGAAGAGAAGACAGAATTGCAAAAGATTTGCAGAGATTGTACAAAGAAACGTGGTCAAAGATTCCCCTCTTTGTACGCTCCAACCTTCTGCAATGTTATACAGAGTACTGTCCAATTTTCCTCACTCAAACGCACTCAAATAGTCAGAACTTTCTAAAAATGTTCAGTGAGACAATTTACTCCTTAACAGGGGTACCCATACTCTTGTTAATGTCCTCAGGTTAGCCACAGCTGACTGAACAACACTCACTTGCTCTCGCTTCTCCAACTCTCCCAAGCACTATGGCACAATCTGCTCTTCTGAGGCTAGCTGTCACAAAAAACACAAACAATGGCTCACAATCAAACAAAAGATATGCCTATCTGCACATGGAGAAACAAGCATTTATTGTACGAAATAGAAAGCACACCCTCTTTCCCCAATTGTAGGATTTTACTTGTGTGAGAACAATTAAATTAATCTGACTGAAATTTCAAAGTTCGAGGTTCAAAAATGATTTGAATCAAATCTCAAGTATACAAAAGCACATATTCCACACTGTCATGGTTAACTGAACAAAAACACAAACTATCTAAATTTCTCTCTAGCAAAAGAAATGAAAAGCATTCACAACTTTTTGTGAACTCAGCTTCAGAAGCCTGGAAAACCACTTGGGGGGGAAAAAAACTCAATCTGGGACCTCCTCTAGTTCTCAACCTTTGACCCTACTAGACCAATCTTTTGCTAGGGAAGCCTGTTAAAACATGTAAACGCCTTCTCTAGCTCCATGATGGAGCGCTGTGAGAAGCCAACAGACAGGCTGTGGGTGTAATGACACACCGTTACCAGCCCAAGTATCACATGATGCCTAAATCCCTCGCTTTAAATGACCGTTTAGAGCCCCTGAAGCACCAAGTCCTGGCTCCCTCCTGTCTCTTTATGATTAAGTGGGTAGACCTCAGGCTCTGGGGGCAGCAATAAGCTTTTATCCAGAAGTGTGAGCTTCTGATGTGAGCTTTGTAATGTGGAAATTCAATCAGGGTTAGAAATTAGGTTACTGAGTGAGATAACATTGTTCCACTAATAAAACTATAAACCATTAAATAAAGACTTTAGACTCAATCATTATGAGAAACATGCATTTTAGTTTTCCATCCTTTTAAAAAGGTGGAAGCTTACAAAATCCTCTCGTTTAAAGCTGGGCTTCTATAATATGGAGGTTTTCTGCAAATCCTCAACTACAAATTTTAGTTCAGCTTTTCAGAAAATTATAAAATTTTGTAACACCTTCTGCTCTCTCACACACAGGGTGTGATGTCACCTCTAGTCCTAATTTAAATCATTTATGATCAGTCACGACTGACTGGATGCTAAAATGTTTTTTATCATTACAAAAAAAAAAACCATGGATTTAACAATCCAACACAAATTTCCAGTTTTTCTTCCATAATGAGTTAGGGAATTAGGTAGTTTTCTTTTAAGAAATCTTTAAAAATATATATTTTATTTAATATAAACAATTTTAATACAAGTCAATTTTCAATATGGGAATAATCTTTGTTATTTATTGTTCTTAACAAGAAATTGGAGTCAGATTCTCAAAAGGTTAGATAGAGCTTTACTAAACTGGTGATCAAAAATGAGAAAGATTATCTAATTGGTGCATCTCTAGTAATTTTTCAATAATCTACCCATTGTCCAAGTTAAAGAAATTTAACTCTAGGACTTAGACTAGCTGTAGATCATTCATTACTTTGATACGACATAACTGGCACAAATTGAAAACAGAACAGACAATGGAAAATAGATGTGATACAAAGACTTACAACTAAACTAAATATAGATTGAAATTTTTGTAGCTATGAAATGAGAACCAGAATAGTCATTTTTGAAATTGTAATTTTCTTTGTACAATTTCTACTACAAATAAAATACTGCAAAACATAAAGCCAGTCCCATTTAGCAGCAGCTTACTATTATTGCAAAACATGTTATGTAGGGATTTATATTGCTTAGAAATCATCATCATCATTACTGTTATTATTATTATTATTAGTCAGTCACCCCACCAGAAGACAAACTGGCCTAATTATGCTAATTACCATCTGATCATATACAAAGATTACTTAACAGGATTTTCTTTTTTAGAAACAAAATATTTCTTAAACAGTTAAAGTAGAAAAACACTTACTTACATGTTTCCTCAGAGAAACCAGACAAAGCCTCGAGACAATCTGTTCTGGCCCCACACTTAAAACAATCGCGCTGAAACTGAGGCCCTGCTTCTTATAGACCATTGTAGCAACACCCTCCCACAGCTCTGCAACTGTTCCCAGATGTTACACTACACTGCTTTCTAAAGAAGCAGCTTATGCGGACCACAGGAACGCCACAGCTGCACCGAGCCCAATGTTTCTGGGAAACTGTTGACATAGCTGTGATGTCATATCCCACTTAGGAAGCTAGAAAAGCTGGAAGTTGCATCGGTATGCAATGCTAGAAAGCTGCAGCTTCCTGTGCACATTCTGCTTTTTTATTTCTGATCAAAACCCGATGGTCCATATGGATCTGTTAAATCCATGTTTCCTAAATCCTCTTGCCCAATCAGCACACTGAGGCAAGTTTCAGACATGAACTTGTGAACACATTTCCTAAAATTACGTATTAATATTCAGTGTTTGGGAATATTTGCATGAAGATACTGATGAACTGGCTGTATGTATATCATTGTGGGAACAGATGAGAGCAGGTTTTAAACTTGGCTCCAGTCTTGGCTGGTAAGCATCAGAACCAGAACTGCATGAGCAACATACCAGTTAAGGTAATGATGCACAGCAGATTTATGCTAACACCCAGTTAGCCGTTTACCATATGTGGTTCTGTTAATTTATTTTATCAAAACTATCTGAAGTGAGGACTAACTTAAACAACTGAAATTAAATGTATCATTTTGCAAAAATAAAAGAATGAAAAATATGAAGTTAAATAAATAGAACCCTCCTCCCTTAAGAAACTCTTACTAAGTGAGGGCATCGTCTTGGCAACGGTATGTAATAAATGCCTGTTCCTTGTCATTTTAACTGGTTCTTATGCATAATATAATATTATTCCTTTTTGCTGTTCTAATATTAACAGTGCAGCACAAGTCTTACTCACTGATATTAGCTTTATTTGTTCAGGCCATATGTTGTGGTAGCCAGTCTGCTGCTTAGGTTTCACATCATGACTGTTCATGTTTTTTGACTGTAAATATTTCTTAACAGCTGGTAATTTTTCTTTTAATGAGGGAAAAAGTGTAATAATTTAATAATGCTAATTATTCTAACCATACCAATCGCTAATATAAGGTGCTACAGACCGTTTAAAGTGTCTGGTCATTCAGCTTAGTTTTTAAAATAATAGTAAAACTCCTCTGACATTAATGCCGCAACATCACTTCAATCCTTAATGAAAATAACAAGTGGCCAATCATAACAACACGGCTAAGATCACGTTTTAGAATATTTTCAAGACTTCCGAGTGTAGTTCTTATTTCATCAAAGCAATACATTTTTCAAAAATAATACATCTACAGAACATCTAGAGTGTTGTAGAATAAAATTATTAATTGTACTGAAAATATATAGTATATAAAAAATGTATTCTATGAATTTTGACAAGTCCAAAATAGATAAATATTTACTTCGGTTACAATGCCAAAGTAAATATGTTGACACAGAGAAGAAGCCATTTCTCAGCGCTATCATGGAGAATCTGTGTTACATTTCTCAGATTCAAGCAGACCAAAAACAGCAGCAAAACAAGGGTGAACATCGGTCAAGCTTTAAGCATTGGTGCCGACTTAAGGAAGCAGATAGGCTCAGAAGCCACGTGGAGATCGTTGCTTTTCTTCAGGAAAAGTAAGTTAAATGGTTACTAATGCTAACCATTATGCTAATTGTACCAGATCTGGCAGCCGGATGGCAAATAATACAGTTAAAGGTTAGAACGAGAGTGGGCGAGCGCATGTGCACTTCCTACTACCGACTACCCATCTCCTATAAAGAGAAATCAACTAAACTTGGTATTGGTAGATAAAGCTTTATAAAAATCTGAGACAAGAAATTGGCCAGAAACCTCTGATCCATGCAGCTCTGGAAAAGAAAGCATTAAGAACAAAGAGCATCACAGTTAATCTAGCCAAGACTGCACAATGCAAGTGGAGTGGGGTGAAAAGTTTGAAGTTACAGAGGATGGATCATAACCTGACTCTCGCCAGATGGATTTCGTTCCACAGAGCTCCACACGGCTCCACACATCCATCTGGAATCGTCGCCATTGAGAGGGATTTCAATACCACATAACATGGATGAGCCAATCAGGATCGCTGGGTGGGATTTTGGTAGATGTGACATATCAGAGAAGCGACTGTTTGGATTCAGACAACAATGTCGGCTCGCAGCGAGGAAGCCAGCGGTAACATTGATGCTACTATTTAATCAGTGTTGTCCAATCTACCAAATATTTATTATTTAAAAGAACACCAGAGAACGTCTTTGAAGGCTTTTGTTAGTGCAAATGATGTTTACGCCCTTCTCCCGACAGGGTTTGGCAAGAGCTTGATCACAGGTTGGTTTCGATGCGAGTGGTTGAAGTAGCGCTTCATGTGCAAGATTTTTTTCTGAAATGCATCTCCAATGGAGCAATCCCAGATGGATGTGTGGAGCCGTATGGAATGAAATCCATCTGGCGAGAGTCAGGCTAGATGGGTCAGCAAGTGGGGATAAATAAAATATAAAACAATTCCTCCTAACCAACAGGGTGCCCTTCATAGATAGTTCAAACACATGGGCCGATGCCAGCTCAGTGAGGGTTACAGTCAGACAGAGTCAGACCTCCTAATAGCTTCCATCCACTCAGCGTCTCAAACCAATTTAGAAATTATTATCCACCACAAATCCTCTCTCATTTCCTTTCACAGAAAGATTTTCAGATAAGCCAAATTAGAGCAGTGCAGGCACGCTGCGCAAATCCTCTCCGGACAGAGGTGAGGTCCAGAAACCAAAGGACACAAAGTCAGAGTGTGGGGGTCAATGTGTATGTGTCTCTTTTACATACACACAAACCCCATCTAATCCTAGTCTCATGTTGACTTCCAGGAAATATTGAAGGGGCACGTGGTTGCACCTGGTGTTGGCACACTCTCAACCCTGCAGGCTAAACGGGTGGGATTAAGGAGCGTCCTACCAAGGACAGCGACATTCACAAGATTAAAGGCAAAACCAAAATTCGCAAGGATCCCCCCCCCCAAATGGAATCAAGTTAAACGAATAAAACGAGTAAATAGAGTCCCCCTGTTTTAGGATTTAATCTCAGTATAAATCCAGCTGTTCTGCTTCTGGTCTCAGATCTTTGATAGAGAACAAACAGCATCATGAAGACCAAGGAACCCAGCAGACAAGTCGAGGAAGACGCTGTGGAGACGATTAAAAAGGGTTATGTTATAAACAGGGCTGGACGATATAGGAAAAAAAACATATCGATAAAATAGAAATCATATTGATAGATATTGATAATTTTCAACAAACTCCAAACATATTTTAAGTGTAGCCCTGGCCATTTTATGCTGTTGCTTAGCGACCTATTTTTAGATACAGAACATACGTACACTGAATTCAAACTCAACCCTTTATTCAACTAACCTATCAAAACCACAAGTTTTTAGAAAAGAAAAAAGCATGCGGTGCGTTCCTGGGTCTGCGTTTGTGATTGTTTGGGAGGATGTAATGACTGTCATATTAACTCACATGATAGGCTAGAATGCAAAAGGATGGAAAACTGTTATTTTATTGAACTTTTTATTGACCCTTTTTTTCCTATCCTCGATATATGTCTATCAATCGATATGTATTGTTATTGAATTATTAGCCAGCCCTAGTTATAAAACAATATCCCAAGCTTTGAACATGTCACAGAGCTCTCAGTGTTTCCCCTACCATACTACAAGGGGGGCTCCCCGCCCCGCTAACAAGAACCCCCCCAAGAAGATCACAGCATGTAGTAAATTATTAAACGTTTGTAGATGTTCACCGTTAATTTTAATAAAATGTACCTTTCTAAATAGCGCCAGATCACGTCCTGACACACTTCAGTCATGATAATTGTCAGCAATTGCATAAACTGTTTTATATTTATTAAGTAGTTGTGTTGAAAAGTTAAACAACCTGTCTGTCTCTATCTCTTTTTTTATATATATATATATATATATATATATATATATATATACACTCACCGGCCACTTTATTAGGTACACCTGTCCAACTGCTCGTTAACACTTAATTTCTAAGCAGCCAATCACATGGCGGCAACTCAGTGCATTTAGGCATGTAGACATGGTCAAGAGAATCTCCTGCAGTTCAAACCGAGCATCAGTATGGGGAAGAAAGGTGATTTGAGTGACTTTGAACGTGGCATGATTGTTGGTGCCAGAAGGGCTGGTCTGAGTATTTCAGAAACTGCTAATCTACTGGGATTTTCATGCACAACCATCTCTAGGGTTTACAGAGAATGGTCCGAAAAAGAAAAAACATCCAGTGAGCGGCAGTTCTGTGGGCGGAAATGCCTTGTTGATGCCAGAGGTCAGAGGAGAATGGCCAGACTGGTTGGAGCTGATAGAAGGGCAACAGTGACTCAAATAACCACCCGTTACAACCAAGGTGGGCAGAAGAGCATCTCTGAACGCACAGTACGTCGAACTTTGAGGAAG
This sequence comes from Fundulus diaphanus, assembly GCA_037039145.1. Lineage (NCBI taxonomy): Eukaryota > Metazoa > Chordata > Actinopteri > Cyprinodontiformes > Fundulidae > Fundulus > Fundulus diaphanus. Next base: position 45,024,742 of record CM073133.1, read on the forward strand.
ATGGGCTACAGCAGCAGAAGACCACATCGGGTGCCACTCCTTTCAGCTAAGAACAGGAGACTGAGGCTACAATTTGCACAAGCTCATCGAAATTGGACAATAGAAGATTGAAAAAACGTTGCCTGGTCTGATGAGTCTCGATTTCTGCTGCGACAGTCGGATGGTAGGGTCAGAATTTGGGGTCTACAACATGAAAGCATGGATCCATCCTGCCTTGTATCAACGGTTCAGGCTGGTGGTGGTGGTGTCATGGTGTGGGGAATATTTTCTTGGCACTCTTTGGGCCCCTTGGTACCAATTGAGCATTGTTGCAACGCCACAGCCTACCTGAGTATTGTTGCTGACCATGTCCATCCCTTTATGACCACAATGTACCCAGCCCATGATGGCTACTTTCAGCAGGATAATGCACCATGTCATAAAGCTGGAATCATCTCAGACTGGTTTCTTGAACATAACAATGAGTTCGCTGTACTCAAATGGCCTCCACAGTCACCAGATCTCAATCCAATAGAGCATCTTTGGGATGTGGTGGAACGGGAGATTCGCATCATGGATGTGCAGCCGACAAATCTGCGGCAACTGTGTGATGCCATCATGTCAATATGGACCAAACTCCCTGAGGAATGCTTCCAGCACCTTGTTGAATCTATGCCACGAAGAATTGAGGCAGTTCTGAAGGCAAAAGGGGGTCCAACCCGTTACTAGCATGGGGTACCTAATAAAGTGGCCAGTGAGTGTATATATATATATATATATATATATATATATATATATATATATGTATGTTTTTATTATATCAGGCTGTCAATACAGAGTAATTGCATTCCTTAATTGTTTATTGACAAGTTAGCTCAATAGTGGTTGTGAGGAGGCAAAGACCCACCCCCCAGAGCACCAAGGCAGACGCCAAGGGAACTACAACCCCAGATGCCCAAAGGTACCCCCCGAGCAAAGGTGCACAAGAGGGACCAACACAGGGAAAGCTGACTCTCCCAACTGAGGGAAGAGCAGAGATGGGCCCCAAGAAACCCCCAACAGCCACAACGCCGAAGCCCCCAGGAGCCGAGGGGACGGGCCAGTGGTTTCCACCGGCAGCCAGCTATGCCAGGGCGGATCCAGCCATCGGCCCAAGGGACATTTACATTGTTTTGGTCCATCACATAAACTCCTATTAAAATCAACTGAGGTTTCTGGTTATAATGTGGCATAGTGCAGAAAGATTTAAGGGATATGGATACCACTGTAGCTCTGGTCAAAGCAGTGCTTCTGGAAGCCAGAGCTGGAGAAAGGGGAATTTTTGGAAGTTCAGATCAGCTCATGAGGTAAAGGTAACACCACCTTGACGTATATGCAAAGTTCATACAAATCTATTAAAAACTTTTATGACTTTGTAGTCTTACCCTTCCTGTTTTAATTAGCTGCTAAGGACTTAAGCCCCCCACCCCCACCCCACAGGAGTGATGTGGTTGCCCAGTGCAACTTGTTAGGAAAATAAAATAAAAAAAATCAAGATCATGTCTTGTTGTGTCTTCATGTTATGTGTAACTATGTGCATTCTGAGATTTTCTCAGCAAAAATGTCGTTATGATAACACACAACAAAGCTTCTTGATTCTTAATTACTATATCAGGCCATAAGGGGGCAGTGTAAGAGCATAAAACAAAGTCAAATTTAAAGCTTTCGAAAGCATGTTTTCAAAAGAAATCATTTTCACCCCAATCATGCATGTGAAATTTGTTCTTTATGAAACAACCCCCCCCCCCAAAAAAAATCTTTAGTTTTAACTAATCAACAAAAAACATTAGCTCTCTCAGAGAAATGTATAAAGTCCTTTAATTGTAAAAGGAAAATGCATTAGAAATGAATAAGAACCTATAACTTTGACTGAATTTGAAAGTCACTATACTGCAAAACTAAACTAACAACACTAAACTAATATAGCTGAGATAGAAATTAATGCAGAGCATTCTCAAAAAGCATGCTAAGTTAGGTGTTAATAATTATCTCTAATGTTTCTCTGTAACATCTATGGCTGTCAAGTGTGCTATTTTCAGAAAAGGCGCTCCAGAGACTGACAATGGCATGAAGCAGTGTGCTGTTTTCTCTCTGTTTAGAAATAAAGAAATAAATCAATAAAAATCCGAAAGAATCTGTAAGCATTTGTGTAATTTTAAACTTTCAACTCCTATTAAATCCAAAGACTTTCAGAGTTTCCGTTTCATTCGGTGTTTATTGGCGCGCCATCAAATGAGAACACTACTTGCTTGTATGGGAGAGTCAGGGTCCTGTCTGTGTGGTGCTGTTATGCCTAAATAATTGCATCATCGTCGTCCCCGACCATACTCTGCGTGTGCATGTAGACAGTGAGTAAACTCCTATGAAAGCTAAAACAATACAAGCTGCTTCCTGAGGCACTGACTGTTTAATTGATGTGTTTAAAGTGTGTGTGTGTGTGTGTGTGTGTGTGTGTGTGTGTGTGTGTGTGTGTGTGTGTGTGTGTGTGTGTGTGTGTGTGTGTGTGTGTGTGTGTGTGTGTGTGTGTGATATCGTAATGGCAATATTCAACAATAACAATCAAGACTTCCATTTTGACATGCAGGACCTATAGAGCTGACTGACTATGGGAATATGAGATGGGTCTGTATACATGGGGTCTTCAGCATGGGGGTTACGTCTAGTCCCCCCCAACCACGGCTGACATGGAAGGGGGTCCTTGCACACACTCTCCATTAATCAAGGGGTTCCCAGATTGAAAAAAGGTTGAAGACCCCTGTTACAGGTGTTAGTAGATTATTCTTTGGTGTGGAAGTCATTGCTCGAGAAGTCAAAGTTTGCAATTTTCAGTATCAATTAGATAGTTAGAATGAAGTCAGGAAGAACAAAAGCTGTGGGAAGTTACTTTACATGGATGCTGGCATTTCAAATTGCCACAGGTAGCTAACCTCCGGTGGATGCTAGTCATTTCGCTCAGTATCCATTCATTACAGAAAAATATCTTGATGTGCCACTACTATGTGTCAATGTGGGGATGTTGGGTTCAGGGTTAGGAGCAGTATCCAATCCACTTTATTTATATAGCACATTTAACAACAGAAAAAGTTTCCAATGTGCTGTACATAACAAAAAATAAAATAAATATAATCTAATTAAATAAAATAAATAAACTAAAAGGACACAGAGGACCACACAACTACGCGGTGTTAAAAGCCAAAGAGTAAAAGTGGGTCTTAAGACGAGAAGTAGTAGTAAAATATCAACACAAGAGGAACCATAATCTGCTACAACTAATATTGCCAAGTCACAGCTTTACAGACACCAGTGATCAGTAATTGGTCACAGATCTCTGACTGGGACACAAAACCTAAAACATGTTTAAAACTCGAATTCTATGAAAGCTGGGAAAGCAGAGAAAACAGACAGAAACAAGGATGATATGATACCCAGCAGAGGCCCCAGGCCAGTAAGTATACTCCTCCCACCTTTACTCAGTAGTGCTGTATTGCTGGGCAGTGGTACATCCAGGAATGTCCTTTTAAAGCAAAACCAAAATTAAAACAAAAGACGAAACCTGAAAAAACAACATAAAATGTTTCTTTAACGTAGACATAAAATCAGACTGGGTTTCCCACAAGCAGTCTTTGCCTTGTACTAAGGCTTATTTTCACATTTTCATCTTTTTAATGGACAAGCAGAGCTTGAAATTAAATCCATTGAAGCATCCCTTCATTCAGCCAAAGGCTCTAAAATGCCAGTGTCACAAGGTGATCCATTACAGAGACACTCAATGTGGAAACTTAATGCATTAACAGCACAGCTAACACACAATGCACCGGAAGGCAATACACACCTCACTACCTTGCAGAGGGGGTTGAAACACAATGCCTGTCTATCTGCCGGGAGGACTAGAAAACTAAGAGGGGATAGTGGCCAAAAACAAAAAAAACATGGAGTCATAAATGAAAGGCGAAGGACAGAAAACGACTGCAAGGAGCGTGTTGACTGACCAGAAGGCAGGTTGGCTGCAAACCCCAGCAGAGGGTTGGTGGGGTTAAAATAACACTACCCTCTCTCCCACCCACGTATCCACTTTGACTCCAAGAGGCTAACTCTCCTCAACGTTCTCCTCTGTCTGCCTCTGAGGCCCTCACCCACCACTGCTGCTGCTATTCTGGGAGATCCGCCCGGCGTCCAACATCCGTTTAGTACCTTAACACTCGTTTGTTTCCTCTTGGTCTACATTCAGTCGGCTGTCAGAGATATGGTGTTTATTTTACTACAGTTAAAAGCTAGAAGTGTTGGACGAATCAAAGCTATTATTACTTTTAACTGCTCTACAACCACACTATTCATCCTATTTTGAATATCCCAAAATGACCGATTGTAGTTTATCACCAAACTGCTGGCTAATTATTTGAGATTTTAAAACTCCTTTTCCTTTCCAACTAACTTTATATAAATAAATCAAATTAAACATAAACCCTCCTGTAATGTTGATGGGTATTAGAACCAGTATTTGGTATATTGTCTGAAACAAACCACCTAAAGCTATATGCTGTTTGAATTATTACAGTGTTATTACCCATTTAGAAGCTGCAGAAAAAATCTAGAAAACACAGTTTTGCAAACTAAACATCTATCCGTGCATTCTCTATAGTCTTTTGGCTCTGTATTTAGCTCTGTCCATCTTCACATGAACCCTGACCAGCTTTCCTGCCCCTCCTACAGAACCACATCCCATAGCATAATGCTCCTGCTACCATGTGTCACTGCGGGGATGGTGGGTTCAGGGTGTTATCTTCCAGGTTGTGTTTTGCATATAGGCTAAAAAGTTGACTTCGTCTCATCTGACCAGAGCACTTTATTCCATGTGTTTGCCGTGTCCCCTAAATGCCTCATGGCAAAAATACAAACAGGACTTTAATGTCTTTCTTTTAAGAATTGCTTTTTTCCCCCCCAACTCTTCCAAAATGCCCCATTTGTGGATCTATGCAACTCGTCTAGAGGTAACCATGGGATGGGTTTTGGATGGTTCTCTGACTAATGTCTTTGCTCAGCCAGTCAGTTTAGGTGGACAATTAGCTTAGATCTCACACACAGACACACACACACACACACACATTTGTTTACTAATTAAATCAGGGGTGTCAAACATACGGCCCGCGGGCCGGTTCCGGCCCGCCGAACAATTTAGTCCGGCCCGGTGGCTAAATGCATTATCATTATTCAACAAAACATTTTTTTTTCCCCCAGTGTCCTTGCTGACAATGTGGCAATAAGAATTGTTGTCTTAATGCCAAAAAGAGCTCATCAGATTTGACTTTCACAAGTGGAGCAGTACGGCTTTTGCCATAGTGCTCCGCTTGATTTATGAATGTGAATAGTTTTATTATGAATCATGCGGGGAATATCTCAAATGATATGGACACTACAATGGGAAAGTAGGAGAGGAAAGGATGAACAAGAAGAAAAAAAGAAAAGGTGAAAGAAACGGGAGATAAAAGGAAGAGAATGATAAAACAATTATTGAAAAAAACATGTACTTCGTTTAATTGAAAATCTGCAGTTCCTATATTGTCCACGAGGGGCACTGTGTTTTAATCAGCAGATGGTATCACTGAGCTTCAGATGTGGAAAATTGATTTTAAATCATTTCTTAATTTTTATCTGTTTGATGTATTTTGTCATGCAGTGTTTTTAAGTTCCAAAAAATGTGAATAAATGTTTTCAACATTGTACAATCACTGTGATCAGGTCTTATGCATAATGCACAAGTAAATGTTTAACTGAGTAAAAGTATTGTTGAAATCGCACATACTTTTCTCAAAAATGCTGAGGTTATTCATAATATATTGTGTAAAAGTGAAATTCATTTAATATAAAAGTCAAGTCCACTTTTATTAGTTCTATTTAATCTTGCAATGAGTTTACTCGTGTGGCCCTCTTGAGATCAAATTAAGCTGTATGCGGCCCCTAAACCAAAATGAGTTTGACACCCCTGAATTAAATGAAGGCTATTGGTTGAGCTGGAAGTTCTATTTCATCCCTCCTGACCGCCCTTTGAGGTGTCATGTCTTCTGTGATAAAACGAAAGTTACGTATGTAACTACGGTTCGATGAATCCCGGATGACCGCCAGAGGGCGGTGCTGAAAGCACTGAATGTTCCCTTCGGGCATGCGCAGTTCGAGTAATTATACCAACAGAGTCACACCTGTGACGCCGGATGACCACTCAGAGGCTATATAGCCTTGTGTCATCCTTGGCTTTGTTCCTTTTTTCTTCTCGCAAGCGGTTCGCCATCTTCCCCGTTGTTTGACGCCCCATCTCTCGGAGTTGCGGTTTTCCCTTCGCCCTCCCAGGGCTGCAACGGGTTGATCTGTTGGACATTTTTTGAAGTTTTTCGGAAGGTAAGTAAGCTGTTTGTTGGTGATGGTAGCGTGCGCGCCCCCTCTCCCAGCTCACGGCTTCTTGTTACTGTGTTACCTACAGCTTGGGCTGTTTTGATTGAGTGCTGGTGACGGCGGCGTTTTTCGCCTCTACTCCCGGTGAGACCAACTTCATTTACCGAAGTTTGAAAACGACTAACGTTGTTAGCTCTTTTTGATTTATTAATTTATACCTGGTGACGGCAGCGTTTCCGCCCCCTCTCCCAGTGTGACCAACTTCATTTACTGAAGTTTGAAGAACCCCTGCATGAATTGTAGTTTTATGCCACATGCAGTGAGGGTGGCTCGGTTGGCCCAGTTGTGCCCCCAGGAGGGCTCTGACCTTCCGCCCTCTGGACAGGTGGATCCCCCCCAGGCGTTCCAAGCGCCGTGGTGGAACCGCGGTCTCGGCAACCCCCCTCGGAGGAGACGGGCCAAACTTGACCAGGGCCTGGCCACAAGGGTGGAGCAGTTGTCGGCGGAGTTGGCAGAGATGAAGTCTTTGATGCAGACAAGTCAGCCTGATGCCTCTCTTCCAGTGGCTGGATTCTTTCCCCACCTATGCCTGAACTACTGGCGGAGGAGGACGTCATATCTCTGGCTGCCTCTGCTTCTCATTTTAGAGATGAGGAGGAGGCAGGGTCCTCTCAAGCCTCTGACACTGGGTCATTTTCATCCCAGAGTGCAGTTGGGGAGGCCGGTGACAGTTCCATGCGGGATGTCATGTCTATGGCCCTGAAGCAGCTGCAGCTGGAACTCCCACAAGGAGATGTATCTGACTCCGGGAGTGCCTTTTTCAGGCGCGGACGGGCTCCTACTCCCTTTTCTGTACCTCCATCAGAGGAATACCTTAAGGAGTTGCACGCTTGTTGGCGGGACCCGAGAGCGTTATCACGGCTCTCCTCAGACGGTCGGGTGTTAGCTGCCATGCATGAGTCGGTGAAGGCCGGCCTGGACCGTATGCCAGCAGTTGAACCCGCTGTCGCTTCACTGATTGTGTCGCCAGATGGAGCCCTGCACCCTGACGTCAGATGCCCGCAGACTCAATGCCGGGTTACGGATGACCTCCTGTGTAAGGCATACAATGCAGGAGCGCGTTCTGGCCGCCTTGGCAACTCCCTGGCGCACCTCATGTTCGCCCTCTCTACATCTGTTCAGGACGCTGGTGGTGCAGGTGGCCTTCGCAGGAGCGTACCCCCCTTTCCTCAGCGTTCGGGGCGCCCTGCTGCTACCCCTAGCGTCCGGCCACGGCCTCGGACTGGTGATAGGCCTGGTGGTTCCTATTCCCGTGATGTGCGGCAGAGACCCAGCAGGGACTTTCCTGAGTCAGTCGGCCGCCCAGTTAGACAGACCCGGGCCTCAGGTCCTGGACGCCCTCCCCCCAGGGCTCCCAGGGGCCAAGGGGATAGAAGATGATGCCACCGGGCCAGCCGTCGGACATTTTCCCATCAGCAGCTAAGTTTCTGGGCTGCTCACACTGTAGATCCATGGGTGGTTGCCACCTTAACCCATGGCTACAGACTCCAGTTCCGACGGCGGCCCCCTCTCTCACGGCGGGTCAAAATGACTATTATCTCCGACCCGGTGAAATCCCTGGCACTAGACCAGGAGCTTTCCGCCCTCCTGGCCAAGGGAGCAACCGAGGCTGTGGATCCTCTGCGGCAACCCAGAGGCTATTATTCTACATACTTCCTCGTGTCAAAAAAGACTGGCGGGTTTCGCCCCATTTTAGATCTAAGGGGACTCAATCAGTACCTGAAAGTCCTTCCCTTCCACATGCTCACCACAGCAGAGGTCCTTCAGACCGTTGTGGCAGGGGATTGCTTTACGTCAGTGGATCTGACAGACGCCTACTTTCATGTGCCTATTGCGGCAGAACATCGCCGCTTTCTCAGGTTTGCTTATCGGGGTCGCCATTGGCAATTCCGGGTGCTCCCATTCGGGCTCTCCCTTTCCCCGAGGGTCTTTACTCAATGCATGCAAGCGGCCCTCTCTCCTCTGCAGGCCTCCGGAGTCAGGATTCTGCCATACCTGGATGACTGGCTTCTTCGTGCTCGCTCTCAGGTAGCTGCCTCTCGGGATATGTCCCGGCTTCTTCTTCAGGTGTCACGGTTGGACCACCTTTCTTGGGCTGCATCTGGACTCCACTACCATGAAGGCCCGACCTTCTGTTCACAGGGTGGACGACATACTCCAGCTTGTCAGTCGATTCAGGCTGGGCAGGCAGTTTCCTTACAGTATCTTCCTGCAAATGCTGCACAAACTGACAGTCACTCGTGTCGTGCCCTTGGGTTTGCTCCTTCTGCGTCCTTTGCAGCGGTGGCTCAACAGCTTTCGCCTAGACGCCAGGCTGCACAGGCATCGCAGGCTCATGGTGAAGAGGATGTGCCTTTGTGCCCTAGCTTCTTGGCGGGACAGGACCCTTTTGTCCAGTGGCGTTCCAATGGGGTTAGTGGTGTGTCGAAGGGAAGTGCTCACCACGGATGCCAGCCCCATGGGCTGGGGCGCCGTGTGGCAACACAGAGCGGTTCGGGGTCTCTGGGGTCCAAGGGAGAGCACCGAGCACATAAACGTGCTGGAGCTGCAGGCTGTGCACATGGCCCTCAGGTGCCTTCTGCCCCACCTAGAGGGAAGGCATGTGTTGGTTCGGACGGATAACACCTCTGTTGTTTACCATATCAACCACCAGGGAGGCACCAGGTCGGCACGCCTCCTGAAGGTGTCCAGGGATCTCCTGGAATGGACGTTTCCCCGTCTGTCCACCCTGCGCGCAGCACATCTACCAGGGTGGCAGAACCAGGTTGCAGACTCTCTATCCCGCCAGGCACCTGCTCCGGGAGAGTGGTCTCTTCACCACGACGTAGTGAACATGATCTGGAACCTCTTTGGCCAGGCAGAGGTAGATCTGTTTGCCACAGAGGAGTCGACCCATTGCCCCCTATGGTAGTCCCTGACAGGGGTCGCGGGCGCACTGGGCCAGGATGCGCTGGCTCATCCATGGCCACGGGTTCTCCTGTATGCCTTTCTACCCCTCTCGCTGATTTGGCCTACTCTATGGAGGGTTCTCGAGGAAGGCCACAGGGTGTTGCTGGTAGCTCCGTTCTGGCCAGCGCGCCCGTGGTTCCCGCTGCTTTGGAGTCTGTGTCTCAGTACTCCATGGCAAGGAGGGATTTGCTGTCTCAGTTGGGGGGACAATATGGCACCCCAACCCTCAACGTCTCCAGCTGTGGGCCTGGCCCCTGGGAGGCTCACTGGGTGTTCAGATCCTGTCAGACACACCATTGAGTGCTAGGGCGCCCTCCACTAGGCTGCAGTATGATAACACATGGCGTCTCTTTTCTCAGTGGTGCTCTGCCCACAATGAGAATCCGGTTACCTCCTCGGTGCCCACTATTCTGGAGTTCCTCCAGTCTCTTCTTGATAAGGGCCGCTCTCCTTCGACCCTTAAGGTGTATGTTGCAGCAATCTCATGTTGTCACCTACCTGTCGACGACCGTACAGTGGGGCGCCATGATCTGGTCTCTCTTTTTCTGCGCGGTGCTCGTAGGTTACGCCCGCTGCCGGATCCACAAGTGCCCGATTGGGACCTACCATTGGTTCTCGTGGCTCTGTGCCACCCTCCATTTGAGCCTTTGGCACAAGCGGACCTCAAGTGGCTTTCCTGCAAGGTCAGGTGCAACTGAGGATGGGCCTGAGTTATTGTGCCCAGTAAGGGCGTTGGAGGCATACATTGCGGCCACCGCAAATCTAAGACGCTCAGACCAGCTTTTCCTATGCTATGGGGGTCCGAGGTTAGGCTGTCCTCTTTCCAAGCAGCGTCTGTCCCATTGCATTGTGAGTGTCATCTGCCACGCCTACGCTGCAGGTCGCTGCTCCCTGCCAGTGAGGGTGAGGGCACATTCCACCAGGAGCGTCTCTGCTTCCTGGGCGGCTTTGAGAGGGGTCCCGCTGGAAGCAATATGTGCTGCTGCATCATGGCTTCCCCGACCACCTTCACGAGGTTCTACAATGTCAATGTGGCTGCCCCTCATCCACTGGGTCAGGTCCTTTTACAAGGTTCTGCTGGGCCCTCTCAGTGAGGTATGTGCTCAGGATGCCTTGTGACATAGTTGGCATTAGTCATTCAGTGCTTTCAGCACCGCCCTCTGGCGGTCAGGAGGGATGAAATAGAACGAAAGTTACGTATGTAACTACGGTTCTATGAATCCCGGATGACCGCCAGACCTTCTCTGTCACTCAGAATTCTTGCTTCTGCGAAAAGATTCTGTAGGAACAGAGCCAAGGATGACACCAGGCTATATAGCCTCTGAGTGGTCATCCGGCATCACAGGTGTGACTCTGTTGGTATAATTACTCGAACTGCGCATGCCCGAAGGGAACATTCAGTGCTTTCAGCACCGCCCTCTGGCGGTCATCCGGGATTCATAGAACCGTAGTTACATACGTAACTTTCGTTTTATCACAGAAGACATGACACCTCAAAACAAAAGCGCTGTGCAGCCGCAGCAGCAGATGCTTTTCCTCTCCTCCCATGCACAACACTGGTGTAATTTCAACATCTGGGCAGAGGGGGGAAACTTTTGCAAAAACTCTGGAACTATGCTTCTTTTAATTAATGTTTATTTTTAGTTTAAATTGACACTGGTGTAACATTTGTTATCATTATGCCATTTTCCTCATGTAAATGGAAGAAGAAAAATTCAAGAATCAGCCCCAGGTCTCGGTTTGCCTGATGTCAAAATAATCGGTATCTGTCTTAAAAAAACCTGTATTGGTCGGTCTCTATTAAATTCCCACCCCTGGCATGGAAAAAATAAATACTAATAAACATGAATTATTTTCCAATGATTGTAAAACAGAAAACCCAACAGTAACATCCCCGCAGTTGTCTTAAATTAGATATTAAAACATTTTGAGCATGGCAGTCACTAAGCCAAATATGTAGGATTTCTACATTCACCTGTCTTTCTCACTTTCTCCGACTTTAGATTAGCTTTTTCTGTTCTGAGGTCTCCATAGGTAGCGTACACACACAGCCACACACAGACAGAAAGGCAAATAGAGGGTAGATTAGATAAAGTATCACATAAAGAGAAGTGTGTGTTTAGGCACTGTGTGACGTAAACATAGAACGCAGTTACACCTGACTCCACTAAACACACAAAAGTCCTGATTAGCTGTCTGATATGTTGGTTATATTAATCCCACTTCATATGTACACATGCACTTAAGCTTCATACCTGGAATATTTGAGGAAGAAATCTTTTCTTTCAGCATCTGCTCTGACTGAATGCTGGTCGGTCACATTGAGATGATGAAGCCCTCAGTCCTCTCAGGTGACCTGAACTATGGGTTCAAGGCGCCTTAAGGTCACTGCACGGCATCTTCTTCTGCGTCCACTGATGAACATAAATCCAGGAGTTTTCCTTGTTATTGGAGTTACCTTAAAAGAAAATAAAAGCACAGAAAATGAGTTGCTGAAGCCGTCTTCTGATTCAGCAGGGAGCTACAGGGTAATTTCCCTGTTTTTTGGGGGGCATCTGGACAAACTTAGATAATTTTTTCATTTTAGAATGAGCGTGTGCTTTATCTATACATAATTAAAGACACAAACTGAGCTGGAATAAAAACTAAATAAAATTGGATTCTATTGTTTCTATGGTTTAGACAACCAGATAAAATTGGAAATAATACATTTTATTTAGAAGGACCTTTCAGGACACTTAATGACGCTGTACAACTAAAAGCCAACATACAATAAAATCACACAGTTAAGGTAATGCAAATGTCACAGATTAAAAATATACACAAGAATAGTTAAAAAGGGATACGTTTATCTAAAGAGATGTGTTTTCAGACCAGATTTGAACAGCATGAGAGAAGTGATGTTTGTAGGTCAAAGGGCAGAGAATTCCAGAGCGACTGAAGGCTCTGCATCCCATGGTGGTAAGACAGGCAGATGGAACAGAGAGGAGAAGGGAGGAGGCTGAGTAAGGCTAACGGAGCGGGTGGGGATGGAGACCTGAACGTGAGATAAATATGGAGGCACAAGACTGTAGATATGGGAATGCTTGAGTTAAACATCCCACAGTCCTGCTCTGCATCACAGTCACATGCCCAAACAAATATCACATGGCCAAGGTTAAGTATTTCTGTGCAGCAAAGCATTATTTCAGAGAGAGACAGCATTGATTGATGTGTCTAAAGTGCTGTAAAAGATTAAAGAGCAGATTTCTTAAAATTGATGATGCACCTTATATATAATTACCATACTTGTTGTGCTTATGGACTGATTTTGTGTGGTACAGTGTGCTCAAAAATCTGTTAAAATGTGTAAGTACGAGTTTGTTTAGCAACAAAGTGGCTCTGCTCAATGGATATTCGGAGCCATACGGTACACTGTGTCACTACCTGACCGGACCCCTGAGCAGTCTACAAGACTGCCTGACTAATGTCAAAACTAGTAGTGCATTCGTGTAAGGCAGCCCGCGCCCGGAGTTCGCGCTAGCAACAATAAACCAAGTAAGTTAATTCAATATACCAGTGAAGTTTATTTTGGCTTTATGCAAGAAAGGGCAGTTTAGTCCAACTATTCTGTCCTCCCGACAGAGACATATAGCTCTGCCTCTCAGGCCCTGTTTCTAACATAACACCAAAAATAAACTTCACTGTTAAATTAAATTAACTTAACTTACCTGTCCAACAGAAAGCCTGCAACCTCCGGATCAGTTTGAGTCCACACTCCCTCCGAATTATCTCCACTCCACCTGGTAACAATAGCCAATATAGACTCTTATTTTTTCCCGGTTATTACTTTTCCTTTTGTCGGTTATTTTCTCTTCCCTCTCGCTAACAGAACGGTAGACCAGGTGTACCTACTATTAAGAGAGAAAAAAAGACAGAACAAAATGTTAAAAGTTGAAATGACAACAAACAATGCAAAATTGGGGAACAGTAGGAGAACTCAGAAGAGTGAGAAAATAGATCTCAATGTCCTCCAGCAGCCTATAGCAGCATAACTACAGAGCTAGCTCAGGATAACCTAAGCCACTCTAACTATAAGCTTTGTCAAAAAGGAAAGTTTTAAGATTAGTCTTAAAAGTAGACAGGGTGTCTGCCTCACGGACCAAAACTGGGAGTTGGTTCCACAGGAGAGGAGCCTGATAGCTAAAGGATCTGCCTCCCATTCTACTTTTAGAGACTCTAGGAAACCATCAGTGGACCTGCAGTCTGAGAGCGAAGTGCTCTGTTAGGAACATACGGGGTAATCAGAGCTCTGATATATGATGGAGCTTGATTATTAAGGACTTTATACGTGAGCAGGAGAATTTTAAATGGAATTCTTAATTTAACAGGAAGGCAATGAACAGATGCTAAGATTGGAGAAATATCATCCGAACTCTTGCTTCAACATTTTGGATCAGCTGAAGGCTTTGAACTGCATTTTGTGGACTTCTAGATAGTAAAGAATTACAATAGTAATAGTCCAGCTTTGAAGTAACAGAAGCATGGACATGTTGTTCAGCATCATTCCTGGACAAAATATTTCTAATTTTGGCAATATTCCGAAGGTGAAAAAAGGAAACCCTGTAAACCTGTTAAATATAGAATTGAAATTACATGTCTTGGTCAAAAATAACACCAAGGTTTTTTTACTTTATTACCAGAGGCCAATTTAATGCCATCCAGATTAGGTGATTAGCGAATTTATTTCTCAAGGTCCAAAAATGACAACTTCTGTCTTCTCAGAATTTAAAAGCAGAAAATTTAAGGTCATCCAGGTTTTGATGTCATCAAGAAATGGCTGTAGGCGGAGTAATTGATTGGATTTGTCAGGATGTATGGATAAATATAGCTTAATGTAATCAGCATATATATATATATATATATATATATATATATATATATATATATATATATATATACTCACCGGCCACTTTATTAGGTACACCTGTCCAACTGCTCGTTAACACTTAATTTCTAAGCAGCCAATCACATGGCGGCAACTCAGTGCATTTAGGCATGTAGACATGGTCAAGAGAATCTCCTGCAGTTCAAACCGAGCATCAGTATGGGGAAGAAAGGTGATTTGAGTGACTTTGAACGTGGCATGATTGTTGGTGCCAGAAGGGCTGGTCTGAGTATTTCAGAAACTGCTAATCTACTGGGATTTTCACGCACAACCATCTCTAGGGTTTACAGAGAATGGTCCGAAAAAGAAAAAACATCCAGTGAGCGGCAGTTCTGTGGGCGGAAATGCCTTGTTGATGCCAGAGGTCAGAGGAGAATGGCCAGACTGGTTCGAGCTGATAGAAGGGCAACAGTGACTCAAATAACCACCCGTTACAACCAAGGTGGGCAGAAGAGCATCTCTGAACGCACAGTACGTCGAACTTTGAGGCAGATGGGCTACAGCAGCAGAAGACCACATCGGGTGCCACTCCTTTCAGCTAAGAACAGGAAACTGAGGCTACAATTTGCACAAGCTCATCGAAATTGGACAATAGAAGATTGGAAAAACGTTGCCTGGTCTGATGAGTCTCGATTTCTGCTGCGACAGTCGGATGGTAGGGTCAGAATTTGGCGTCTACAACATGAAAGCATGGATCCATCCTGCCTTGTATCAACGGTTCAGGCTGGTGGTGGTGGTGTCATGGTGTGGGGAATATTTTCTTGGCACTCTTTGGGCCCCTTGGTACCAATTGAGCATCGTTGCAACGCCACAGCCTACCTGAGTATTGTTGCTGACCATGTCCATCCCTTTATGACCACAATGTACCCAACCCATGATGGCTACTTTCAGCAGGATAATGCGCCATGTCATAAAGCTGGAATCATCTCAGACTGGTTTCTTGAACATGACAATGAGTTCGCTGTACTCAAATGGCCTCCACAATCACCAGATCTCAATCCAATAGAGCATCTTTGGGATGTGGTGGAACGGGAGATTCGCATCATGGATGTGCAGCCGACAAATCTGCGGCAACTGTGTGATGCCATCAAGTCAATATGGACCAAACTCCCTAAGGAATGCTTCCAGCACCTTGTTGAATCTATGCCACGAAGAATTGAGGCAGTTCTGAAGGCAAAAGGGGGTCCAACCCGTTACTAGCATGGGGTACCTAATAAAGTGGCCGGTGAGTATATATATATATATATATATATATATATATATATATATATATATATATATATATATATATATATATATATATATATATATATATTATACACATACATACATACATACATACACACACACACACACACACACACACACATACTAGAGTTTGAAGAAGATTTATTAACATGAACAAATTGTCAGACGGATAAGATTTAAACTAACCTAATGCTTTTCCTTTGATCCCTACAGTATGTTCAAGTCTTTCTAGGATAAGATTGTGATTAGAGAACAGGCTTTCCTTTTTTGTCCAGAAAATACAGTACATGCCTTCTAAATCATTCTACATGTGACAACAGCACCCGCTGCTCTTTGGTCTGTACTTGTGGTCAGTAGTATGAAGAATACTATTAATAAACTCCTAAAAAAAGAACAAAACTTAAGTTTGTCTTTAATATTAATGGCTTGATATTATTGCCTTATGAGGCTCATAGCTACTTAAAAGTTGACTTCAGGTACAAGTCGGGCTAAAAGCCACTAATATTATATAGTTAAAAAAAAAGGTGTGCCAATGTTGAAAAATTGTGGTTGAAAGAAACCATTGATTTTTTGTTAGAGATTAACTCATATTTGCTATAAATTTTAGAAGGGATTCTGTGTAATCTTCAGAGTGACAGCTTTAATGGATTAAAACAGAAAGTTACATTTTGAGCCGTTTTGTTGAGGGTTACTTTGATGCGGTTAGTCAGTACATTTTACATTTACTTTCAGCAACTATACATCATCTACAATATAACTCTACAGGAGAGTTATTATAGAGACCAATTCCTGAAAACGCATCTGACAATTCTGACCCACTGAATGATGTGCTACAGCAGTGATGGGACCGGAAACAACTTCAAGCCGTCTGAAGTGACTTTGACATTATTCTGACTCGGGGCAGGGAGCGGAATGCCTGAGGGGGCCTCTGCAGGAACGCGCAGACTGAATGAAACAAACTGGCTTTGCTCAGACACACAAGGACACAGTCCACCCACCACCAAGTCATGTAGCTGCCCCGGGGTCAGAGGAGAAGCACACAACAAGGAGAAACACCAAGCCCCCCCTCTCCCATATGCTTGACAAATGAATCCTTTGTCTCCTTTGTTTGGGAGAAAAAAAAATGGACCATGTATACAACTGTGATCACTGCAAGGAACAGTGACACACACTAATCACAGAGACACATGACTTTATGTTTGAGAAGCTTGTGATGAATGGCCACTTGGAATGGCTGGAAATTATTAATTTGTACACACACACACACCTCTCATAAACAGCTGCTGACATGCGAGAACAACTCAATCCCCGTGGCCTCAGATTTGAGTTATGCAATGGTCAGAGGGAGGTTTATGCTTCATCCCATCCCTGGCATATAAAAGCCTGTCCTCTCAGAGAGCAACAAAGGCTAAAAATAATCCACACACAAAAGATACTGAAAACTTTCAACTTCCAATTGACTGAATATTCCTGTTGTTTTTTTTAAGTTTGTAAACAAAAAAAAAATGTTCTCTGTTGAATTTGGTAAAAATTTGACGTAAAAATCCGACGTCAATTATTGAGCCCAAATCTCATCTCTGTTCTGTCCCGCTTGCTGCCACTGATGGACTTTTGATTATTACATTTAAACCAGACTGATTCTACAGAGTTGATCTCTGGAGATCAGTGAATTCCAGAAAGATGTAGCATCAAAACACTCCAACGTGCCCTTTTAGCACCACATTGGACAGAAGAACTGCCAGTTCCAGTTAAAGAGACCGTGGATTCAGCCATTTAAAGTTGTCACCTACCTCCTTGGAAAGTCCTCAGATCTCAGTGATAAGGAATGGGTTCTGAATGAATAGACTGAGCTGCTCTCCAAGGGTGAAACTGTCAAACTAGTTTCACCCTTCGACTAGTGACTAGATCAGTCACAAATTCAACACATCCAGTCTTGTCTCCCCTGACTTGTTCCTTGACAGCAAGGAAGTGTGTGCAGTTCCCCTGCAGGTCTTGTTTGAATATCTCCAGTTTTCTTCAGAATGCCTGGACAGCTGTCATCAGATCGCAGACTGAATTGTCCTTGCCTTGTAGCTTTAAATTCAGCTGATACAAGTGGGATGTCATGTCAATCATGTGGGAGGAAGCCAGAGTACCCACAGAGAAACCATGGACTTGAACCCAGGACCTTCTTGCTGCAAGGCAACAGTGCTACCCACTGCAACACTGTGCAGCAGGATCGGTCATATTGTGCCTTTAAATCGGCTATTCTCTATGTACAAATGGCTGAAGTAAGCAGATATGTTTGGGAAAATGTGATGTGCTTCATTTTGTAGTGACGCTTATTGTTGCTGCTTTTGATGAGAGCGACTGTCTTGGAACAAATGAGACAGACAGTTTTTGTGCTCCCACCTGGCAAGACGACCAGATACGCATCGGTCAATTCTTCTTTAAAAGATCTGTTTTCTGTGTCTACTTTTCCAATGTTTGAGCACACCATTTCACTTTTCTTTCACCAGTTCGCAGTACTTTTTCCAGCAGTGCACTCTTGTTGTCTTCGTCTTGTTCTTCGGCTTGCCACAGACTTGCCTGTGCCTTAAAATAGCTAGCAGCAGCAGCCTTGTCTGACAGCTTATTGGCTGACTCGCATCCTGTGCAGCCTGGGGCAGATGCTCTGCAGAACTATATCGTATTAACACGAGAAGCAGCGTAAGTGAAGTTAGACACTGTCTGACAACATGCAGTCATATATCGTTGTTTAAAATCTAGGTTGGGTCAAGCTTGGACAGCACGTTGGTCCGGATCCAGACCCTGGTCCGCTCATTCGTGACCTCTGCTCTAGAGTGGTGCAGAATGAAAGTATTAATTTTACTGAATGATATATAGGATATAAAACATTATTTTATCAATTTTGATGGTTCCAAAATATACAAATATTTATTTCTGGTTACAATACCAAAGTCAACAGGAAAGGATTCTGCACCAATAGGAATAGTGGGTTAAAGTGATGTGAGACGGTGCTCAGCTGTTGCCAGATCATAGTAGCTCCATGATAGCGTGGAGAAATTAACCTGACAACAGCCAGATGCATGTCTCGCTCCGCCTAGCTCCACTCGCATACATCTGGGACATCGCCCATAGAGAGTGATTTCTCCAACCAATTTTATGGTCTGGCCAATCAGGACGCAGGGCTGGAGTTTCATAGATGTGACGTAGTGGAGACGCGACCATGACGTGAGACTGTTTTGATAGCAATGGCGGCTCGTCGAGGAAGCAAGCATTAACATTGATGCTGCTATTTCTTCCGTGTTGTCCAATCTACCTAATATTGTTTCATTAAAAGAACATCAGAGAACGGCTCTGAAGGCTTTTGTTGGTGGAAACCATGTTTTTGCCCTTCTCCCGACCGGATTTGGCAAGTTTTGTTTTCCGGGGCACGTCCGCGGCGGACGCGGAAGCGCCCCGGAGCGGTTAGCAGTTAGCGCAAACCATATTAGGAGGCCTTTAGTCCTCAACGCGGTCGGCCCGGGATCGACTCCGACCCGCGGCGCTTTGCCGCCTGTCTTCCCCCCTCTTCCTGTCAGCTCACGCGTGCCACTAGAGCCGCAAACACATAAAAAAAATATGGGTTTTTTTTCTTGCGTCGCTCTCATCAGCGTCACGGGTTGGCTTCGGTGTGAGTGGTTGAAATAGCACGTCGATAAAGATGACAAACAAGTGGCTTATCCAATCATATGCAAGGATTTTTGATAAGGCCCAGCCTTCAATAAAGGCAATTCCTATGGAGGTGTCCCAGATGTATGTGAGTGAAGCTAGGCGGAGCGAGACATGCATCTGGCTGTTGTCAGGTTATGGAGAAATGGCTTCTTCTCAGCATTACATTTCTCAGACTGAAGCGGAATTAAAAAAAAGGAAAGCGAGGGTGAACATCGGTCAAAGCTTTTGAGCGTTGGTTCTGACTTAAAGCTATAGTTGGTAAAGTCCTTCCCTGGTAATGATGGTCTTTCCATCCTGAAAGTAGTAAATACATCATGTATTCACAAAGACGAGAATAAGAAAAATTTCTGTTTTCTGTGGGAGCTGCAGGCCTGTAAAAACTCTAACTGATCCATTCTCCTGCGTCCGAAGGGCATGGATTTGAAAGAGTTCTGTTCCTGCTTTCATTCCCCTCTGTCCTTCAAGTTAGAGGGGTATCGCCATATCTATTGGTTGTCTTACATGCCAATCATTCTGACGCGGTCATGTAACGCCAGTGTCTGTGCTCGTTCCTTCATAGTTTCCAATTGCTGCCGTATGCGCACTTCTGGTGTTTATGTATCCGGTTAGGTTAGCAGCTAGGTTAGTGGTTAGCTTAGCGATTAGCCGTTCATTGTAACTCCACGTTCAAAGTATTTGGTGACACCGAAGCTAACCGTTAAGCCAACCAGATACATAAACAATAGAAGTGCTCTTGCACAGCCAGTAAGCAGAAACTAACATGAAACAAACATGCATTACATTAGCGTTACATGAGTGCGTCAGAATGATTGCCATGTGGGACAACCAATAGATAAGATGATACCCCCGGAACTTGAGGGACAGAGGAGGATGAGAGCAGGACCAAAACCCAGAAAAAGTCCCCGCCCTTCCGTGTGTGCAGCAATGATTGGTCAGAGTTTTTACAGACCTGCAGCTCTCACAGATATCTAATTTTCTAACCTCTTTTTTCTGAACACATAATGTATTGACTCTCAGGATGGCAGGGCCATTTCTCCCAGTATAACAAAAAGCGTTTCTGAACAAGATTACCAACCATAGCTTTAACTATTCCATTTGGTGTTGTGAAGAAGTTAAATCCTTTCACATAAAAACCTCTGCACAGATGATCTATAACACCAAACTATGCATCAATAGAAGTAGAGGGCCGTTGGAGTTACTGTGGAGTTTTCAAATATTTTCTCCCCATGCAGGAAGGTGGCCCAACACCCCTGATGACTGACATCCTGTTGTGAAATTGACAACTGAACACCAAGCAGAATGTGTCCTTTCAATGCATCAGGCATTAGCCAATCAGCCGTAACAACGCTCTCCATCTCTATAAGGGTCTTAACATGTTGAGGAGAAAGTGCTTGCTCTATTATTTTCCCTTAGGGCAGTCATTATAAATATTACAACCTGGTGTCATTAGTATGTCGTTTATAGTTTCTCAAGTAAAATGGGAGTGAGCAGTGATAACTCTTACAGCAAAGGTATGATTTAACAATGGCAAAAAATAGCCCAACTTATATCTGAAAATAGAAATCCTGGGCAAAGAAAACAAGTTAGATTTATGCGGTCTCACTCACTTCTGAAAGAGGAAGTTGCTCAAATTTCAAATACAAAAAAAAAAAAAGAAAAGAAAAAAAAAAGTATTTCTGTGTGTCTTTCTGCAAGCCGCAACACACCTCAGGGTTTGCAGCCTAGCTCAAAATTTACTGCAATGCAATTTGGTCTATTAGCTGCATCCTACATGAGCAGTAAGTAGATATACCTGACCCGTCAACTAAGTCTTCGAAAACGCCAAACCCTTCCAAGTAAATTTCACAAGCGTTTGCATAAAATGCCAGAAGCAACAATGAATTGGTTCTAAAAGTCTCAACATTGAGCTAAACATTGATTCAAAAAAGATTGTGCCCTGCCCATCTGCCCTCAGGACGAGCACCATGACATTGTCTCATTGCATTTATGTCTCATGACCGTCAGCCTCGTCCCACAAGTTAAGTAATTCAAGGAACAGCCAGCGTGTAATGAAATTAGACGTCTTCTGACTTCAGACAGTAAGTCAACTCAGACTCTGCTTGGCTCGTTGGCAGTCCAACACTGTGAATCTATTTTATATGGACAGACTTTTGCCACCACCTCCACTTTTGCGCTAGACCTGCATGCTATAATACCTGCTTGGTAGGACTCATATCTACTTCAACACTGCCCAATTATTCTGAGCTTTAAGATACGCATCGCATTATTGTTAGGTGCTGGGAAAAGGACACAGTTTTAAAACTTAGAAATAAACATCTGAGAAGGGTCAGGTGCATTTGTTGCCAGTGCAACCAACTGCATTCACATGTAACCTAATTGGTAAACAGTCAACCTGTGTTTGATTTAGTCTCTGCTTGTTCAGTCTATGATCCAAACATGGAAATGCTATGACACAATTGCTATTCAGCCACGGAAAGCATTAAGCAGGCCAGGGGCCTTGGTAACTCTGGAGGAGCTGCAGAGATCCAAGGCTCAGGTGGAAAACAGCCATCCAATCTGGCCTTTATGAAAGCGTCAAGAAAGCTATTGCTAAAAATATAACAAGATGTCCAGTTTAAAGTAGGCAACACACGAAACATGTGAAAGAAGGTGACCTGGTCAAATGAGATCAAAACTGAAATTTTTGCCCTACACGCAAAGCGCTACACTTGGCAGAAAAAAAAAAGACAATTTCCATCCAGTCGGACTTGGAGTGAAAGAATGGCAGCAAAAACAAAGCAAAACAAAAACTAATCTAGCTTCTAAATGTGCAAAGCTGGTAGAGACATAAACTCTCCGAAAACCTGGAGCAGTTATTTCCGCCAAAGATGATTCTACAAAGTTATAGCGCCTTTCGCAAACCACTTCGACAGGATTAAGATGTCTTTTAGCATTCTCTAGATGTTCTGTGAAAGCACCAGTGGGTGTGTGGGTGTTGTCGGGTGGGGGCGATAAGCTGGCTCCACGGGTCAGTGAGAAATGTTGTGATGACGTTTGGTTTGTGCAACCAACCGGCTGCAGGATTAAAAAGTGTAAACAAGAGGAGAAATACTTTCTGACAAGAAGAGTAAGAAGGTGAGATACATTTAAAGCCTCGTTTTATACCTTTATGCTGATGTGGAAGCTACCTGCTGCAACAACCTGCTGAACCAGATTGAGTTGGACTCTCTTAAATGACAGTGGGTCGATACAATATTTTAAAAACCCAGTCCCATAATAAAGTCAAACTAAAATGTTACAGTAACATATATCTCAGAATTTCATCTTTCAGTCAGGAGTTTTATAAACAAAAGTGTTCATCAATAGATGCAAAAATATTTTTGTGACACCAATGCAAGGTAAACATTATCACACGCAGGGCCTCGCAAAAGCTTTTAAACTCCTTGACCTTTATCGGATTTCTTTCAGATCACTTTAGAAACACAAACCTCAAGGTATTCTATTGGAACCTTATGTGAAAGAAAAGATAAATCTACACCAAGGAAAGAAAACTAAATGTGTAGACACGAAAAATATGTGTCATCTAGTTTTATTTAAAGCTATAGTTGGTAATCCTGTTCAGAAACACTTTCTGTAATACTGGGTAACATCGTCCTTCCATCCTGAAAGTAGTAAATACATTATGGACTCACAAAAAGGAAGTTAAAAATCGTTTTCTGTGGGAACTACAGGCCTGTAAAAACTCTAACCAACCCATGCCCCTCGGTCCGAAGGGCATGAATTTGACAGAGCTTTGTTCCTGCTTCCATTCCCCTCTGTCCCTGGAGAGGTCCTCAGTCCCTCACAGGGAAGCAGAGACACACGGGATAAACAACCACGGACACACATTTATACTTGAGGGCAATTGAGAGTAAGCCTGGGCGATAAACGGAAAATTTACCAACACTGAAATTTCCGACAATAACCAACGTTATTTTGCCCATGTTGGTATTTTCGCAGTTTAAAAAACATTTTCTTTAAATTTAAAAGAAATTAAGGATTCAAATTTAAAGTAAAAAAATTTAAAGAAAAGGTGTTAGACTGGCTAATGAAAGGGGTCCATCAACGACGAATATATCAACGATGAATGGAAACTGCCTGCCAGAGAGCTCGAGATGGCATTTTTTCCAGCCGATACCACGGAGGTGGTCGGACAAGGTTTAAGCGTGATGCTGTCTGCATGGGACATCAAGGAACAGGCCCCTGTCTCTATTATTACTGACAACGGTGTGAAAATAGTTAAAGCTGCCGAGCTCAATAGATAGATGTGAGTGCAGTGTTTTGGGCACATCCATTTATCGTTATCAAGGTGAACTCCTCAACATATTGCTATATTGATTTCAGGCCATATCGCCCAGCCCAAATTGAGAGAGACCATTTAATCTACCAGTCATGTTTTTGGACTTTGGGGGGAAGACAGAGTACCCGGAAAGTACCCACACGTGCAAAGGGAGAACCTGTAAACTCCATACGGAAAGGTTCCAGGATTCAAACCCAGGACCTTCTTGCTGCAAGGCAACGGGGCTACCAACTGTGCCACCATGCAGCCCTTGTCAATTAAAATGCATATTTTAAATCTGAACAATAATCTAAGAAGAATGTGAAAAATAAGTAGCAAAAATACACCTGTCAGCCCACACCACTGTATCATAGGCACTGTAACATGATTTAAAAGAGCAGGTATCCTCAGATTAAACGTCCAGCCTAATGGTTATTTATCTTTTTTTCCACGGTAAACAATTGCTCTGGTTGCTTTGCGTTCTTTATTGAAACGCGTTTGGGCAAAACTGGCTTTTCATCTTTGGGCCGAGTCCACCTGTATCTGTTACCATGGATACTGGGACGCCTGCCCTCACAGCCGGGCTAGGTGTAACCATACATTAAGTCCATGGGGTTAAAAAGGGCCACGCCGCGCGGTGGGGTCTCACCTAACCCACATGTGACCCCTCTCCTGCAGCCGCCGTCATGACGTCAGAACTCACTATGGGTAGCCGCTGTTCGCACTCGTTGTTGCCATTTCTCTGTGTCAGCTTTCAACAGAAAGGCAACGTTGTTCTGGCCGTGAAAAGGCGTGCTGGGATGTTTTCTGAGCCCCACGCTCCGTCTCCAATCACTCCTACCTGTCAATCTCGGCTGCGGATCTTGCTGTCACTGTCTGTCGCTCCGCTCTGCTTTACCGCCCCAACAAGCCACCGGCTACGGACGAACGAGTCCTGACATCCCGCTGAGGGCTCGGACTTACGGCGGTCAGAGGGCGTTAATGGTAAAAGTTTCTGCTCACCAGCGCGAGTTTAAACGCTCTGCATGCTGGCGTCGCTTCTAAGCAGGCTTTATGCAACACAAAGATCGTCTATGACCATCATGATGCGTCGCTCCAAAATCAAACCAGAATCTGATTTCGAATTCCACCCCCAATTTATTTGTTTAAATCAGCGTTGAAAAGGACGGTAAGCAGAAATGAACCTTGGAGTTTACTTGCGGATAAAATACCGTTGGCCAGAGATCGGGGTACTCATTTAAACGTTCCTTTTACAGTCAGGTCCATTGTAAAATTATTTCACTATAGTATATCAGGATTTAATTGTTTCAATTGTGAAAATTATACTTAATATGTTTACATGTGTTGTTCACCTATATCTTTTTGTAACAATCAAGTCTTGGCAGTAAATCTAACCCATTTGGAAAGCCTGTTCATTTCCCTTTAAATGTTGCCAGGTTTGAAAGAAAAATGCATCTGTGGGTTGAGTAACATAGTTGAGAATGTGGTCTGCACTTTTTCAAATAAGCTATTGAATTGTTCAAAAACGTACATCTATTTTTAAATGAATCAATGGCCTAACCTGCTGTTGATTTGTTTTTGTTTTTTTGTCGTTCATTGGATTTAGAAGTTTGAACAAACGAGATTATAGAGCATTCAGCAATTTATTCCTTTTACATTCCTAAGTAATGGATGGATGAACTAAACACAGCAGCCTGGCATCGCCTCCTCATTCTGTTCACCAGCTGGGTTACACTTTGGATGTCATCTCTTTAACCAACATGAACAACATGACCAGCCCACCCAAGCTGATTCCACAAATATTCAACAAGGATGAAGTGGGCACTGAAGGCCCACCATTACTTCCTCTCCTCTGACAAACTCCGGAGGTAACTTCTGCCTCCATTTAAGGTTGTTTGCCATTGGCAGAGATGATTTGGTAAGTTTTCCTTTGAGTACAGTCCACATGCTAAACTCTGCAGTCCAAGAATCTAGGCTTTAATGCCAGCGAGTATTGTTTTACAACAAGGGGGAGATCAATGTAACACAAATGTTCTTACATTTTCTGCTAAACTGGCCCTAAGCAGTAGCTTTAGTCGTATATTCCTGGTCCAACTGGGAATTACAATTCATTATTCTCACAGTTCCTCTGTAGGAAACATTTTCTTATTATTGCTTTAAATTGTCCCGATAAAAACAAAAACATAAAAGGCATAAACTAGGTTATTTGACTTTTTATTTATAAAACTGTGTAAGTACTGTGCTAAAATCTACAAAATTGGAGTCCTCATTTCAGATGTGACGAAGTGAGATCTCTTCAGTTTTTCACATCTTGGGTATTTATAAGCGCTCTCTGCCCACTCTTAAAGGACCATGCTGCCTTTTAAATACGTAAAAACGGGTAAATGTCTGACTAGAGATGCAAAACGTGATTTATGTAAGGAGAGTGGTCAGGTTTCACCATATTTAAATACATTATTTTATGTCATTTTTACCGAGAATAATTCGATTATTGGATTAATTGAGTTATCTGTTTTCCAGTACTGTTGTCCTATTTTGAGAACAAATGCCTAAAATAAAACCTCAGTAATCAACTGCGGTTTAGGTGAACAATCTTGTGAAACTGTGTGTGAAACACAAACAGTTTTAAATTGTGTGAAACTAACAGTTTACAGAACCCTTCTCACTCAACATAGTTTACTTTGTCTCCCTCACCTGGTCGAATTTCATCATTACAGTATTTCTCTCAGACTCTCAGAATGGGAGACAAAAACGGTCAAAAATAAGAACAGATAAAGATATAAATAACTGGGTTCCCATAATCACAAAGAAGATGTAACTGATTACTGTTGAGAAATGCTCAGACAACTACTAAAATTAACAAGAAAATGCTATTTGGTTTGTAAAGGTAAATTTCTGTACAAAAGTAATTAGTTAAAGAGGATTAATCAGATGTATTGTGATTTATTAGGGCAAAGACTTCCAACTTCTACTGCCACAGGACAAACTAGACTGAATAGAAATAAAAAGAAGAAAATAAGTTTTTTTCTTCATTTTTATTAGAATTTCTTTCTTTTTGAACATCAGTGGAGAATATGTTTTAATCTACATTAAGCAGACGATTCTAAAATTAACAAAAGTGGCCATTCATTTGGAAACTTTCTGACAAGAATTTTTTCAAAAAGTTAGTATAAAGTTTTATAATCGTCACATCCTAACCTCAAATTACAATGGATTTTATTGAGATTTCTTTTTTTGTTTTTTGTCATGGACCAACACAAAGGATTGCCTGACAGTAAAGTGGAACAGATTCACAGTTTTTGAAAATGTTCACAAATAAAAATGTCAAAGTTTTCCTAGGAATTTTATTCAGTGTCCCTGAGTGAATACCTTGTAGAACCATGGTGTCTTGCAACCCTTTTGAGGTACGTCTCTGCCACCTTTGGACATCCAGAGGCTGAGGTCAGATTCAGAGTTGATTGGGGGTGTTTGTGAACATCAGTATTTCATCTAAACCATCCTGCAACTTCAGGATGATCCAACACACTTGACCCTCATGGGTGGCTCATTACCAGGACTTGATAACATGATATAATTTAATCATGAGTTTGACTTTATTATTACCACTTTTCCATCAAGGGCAGATTTGATTTCCCTCGAATTAAGTGGACTGCGCACTCTCCATAAATTATTCTCTGAGAGCTGAGAGAAACTAATTTCAGCATCAATGACCAGTTTCCAAAGGAAATCAAAGAGTATTATTCCCAGTCAGGAAAAATACATTGCAGAGGGCATCAAGGCTATAGTGGCTGTAGATAAGATTTATATTAATGGTTAGCAGTTCAGAGATCTGGGTCACTCCATGGCTTTATTAGCAGCACAACAGGTGAATTTAATTCATGTGGCACAGGTTAAAAAAGAATGGCTGACAGGTAATGGCACATCAATGGCCAGGATGTAGACATTAATACCACCAAAGTATCCCACGTGAATAGAAAGTAACAGAGATGAAGCTCAAATCCAAATAATAAGGGGGCGGGGAAGAAATATGACAGATGCTCCATATTTTTTCAATTATCAGTGAGAATGCTTATACAGCATTCTCACTTATTGTTTTCCTGTTTTTCTTTATTATCAGTGAGAATGCTTATACAACATTCTGCATACTTCAACCGATTTCATCAATTTTCATATCAAAATGTTCGGCTTGTTCACAACATTACTGCTATATCTCATGGTTATGCTAACCTTTATACTTTTTAAAATATTTAACTTTTTGTGCGTTTTTCGCTCCCATTGAAATCAATGCAAATTCCATCAAATTCTTCAAAAACTGATACTACTACTATTACTACTATTACTACAACCGATACTACTACTACTACTACTACTACTACTACTACTACTGCTGATACTATTATTACTACTACTACTACTGATACTACTGATACTGATACTACTACTGACACTACTATTACTACTACTACTACTACTACTACTACTACTTCTACTACTGCTACTACTACTAATGATAATACTACTACAACTACTACTACTAATGATACTACTACTACTGATTCTACTACTACTACTACTAGTACTGCTACTACTAATACTACTACTAGTACTGCTACTACTAATACTACTACCACTACTACTTCTACTACTACTACTACTGATACTACCACTACTACTACTGATACTACCACTACTACTGCTGCTGCTACTACTACTACAACTGTTACTATTACTACTAATGATACTACTACTACTACTACTACTGATACTACTACTACTGATACTACTACTACTACTACTCCTAGTACTACTACTACTGATACTACTACTACTACTACTACTACTACCGATACTACTACTACTACTGATATTACTACTGATACTGATACTACTACTACTACCGATACTACTAGTACTACTACTACTGATACTACCACTACAACTACTACTACTGCTATTACTACTGATACTACTACTACTACTACTACTACAACTGATACTGATACTACTACTGATACTACTAGTACCGATACTACTACTACTACTACTACTACTACTACTACTACTACCAATACTACTAATACAACTACATACAACTACTACTACTACTATTACTACTACCGATACTACTACTACTACTACTACTAATACCACTACTACTATTACTACTACTACCACTACTACTGATACAACTACTACTACTGATACTACTACCAATACTACTACTACTACTACTACTACTACCAATACTACTACTACTACCACTACTACTGACACAACTACTACTACTGACACTACTACTACTATTACTACTACCGATACTACTACTACTACTACTACTAATACCACTACTACTCTTACTACTACCACTACTACTGATACTACTACTACTATTGCTGCTACTACTACTGATACTACTACTACTATACTGCTGATACTACTACTGCTGATACCACTACTACTACTACTGCTGATACTACTACTGCTGATACTACTACTACTACTACTGCTACTACTAGTGTTTAACTGGTTTAGCTTTTTCATAACATTCTTCTAATCCTTCAGCTGTTGTCCTTTCAGGTTCAGATTGGTTCTTCTTTCATTTCAATGTGTTTTTCAGCTAGTTTTTCTCTTCTGCAGGGATCTTCAGCATCTTCTGCTCAAATAATTCTGCAGAAT
This sequence comes from Fundulus diaphanus, assembly GCA_037039145.1. Lineage (NCBI taxonomy): Eukaryota > Metazoa > Chordata > Actinopteri > Cyprinodontiformes > Fundulidae > Fundulus > Fundulus diaphanus. Next base: position 45,053,997 of record CM073133.1, read on the forward strand.
AGCATTCTCACTGGCTGTTACGCAGGAACAGCTTTTTCTAGTTGATTTTAAAGATTGTGCAACAGCAGGTTAGATTTCATTATCCAGAGACCAGATGTCCCCCGCTAAGGAGTTGGCGCAGCCCTGGACGGTCCAGGTAGCTAGGGCGAACTGGTTACGGAACAGGTCAGCATCCGCGTCAGGGTTGTCGAGCTTCAGATCGTCGAGGTGTTTGAGGAGAGCTTTAAGAGTGTGGGGGCCCGAGCCGACCAGGATGTGGCGGAATGGGCTCTCTCTGGGGGAAACGTAGTGGGACAGCAAGTTTCGTTCCACCTGCAGGATAAAAGAAGGAAGTTTAGATTTACAATTGTTTGGTAATTAGTGGAATTTCAAGTGTTTTTATTAAAGTAACCGGACTGATCAGAAAAGCTAATATGAGAAGTGATTTAAAAGAATGGATCGGAGCCCAGATTCTCTTTAGGACAAAATATATGTCTTCATCAGAAACAATGGCATCCAGAATATCACTGGTGAGTGAGCCACTCACCAGTGACGTTCTAGAAGTAGTCAGCTTTTTTTTTCTTTTTTTTTTGGAGTGGTTTTTGCTCAAAAACTGAAAAATCAGAAACATTTTATGTAATACATAGTGATTTGAGAAATGTCCCGTTAGAGCACCAACCCAGTCTCACTAAAAAAAGGTGTAATATCCACGTTGGTCCACAGGGAGAAATGTAGTATTGTCACAATTGTATGGAACTAAAACAGTGACAGCTTGCAGCGACATTGAAAAGAGCTGCAGCTTTTATTCAATGAGAGATGTTTTCATTGTCACTGCAGAGCTCCTTCAGCTACGATGTCACTACAAGCTGGCACTGTTTTGCCATCAGAGCGGGGCTAAACTGAAGGCCCCTTCACGGGCCTTCTGTTTTTCTGGTGCTCCTCATCATCTACCTGCTGTCACTGGTTTAGCTTGTCACTACACTCATTAGCTGTATAAGCTAATAAAGAGAATATTAACAAAAATAATACCCTTTCTTGTGGTTGAGCAGCGGTACTTGACCGTAGCGTTCCCTAAGTTTCATGCAGGTAAGTATGCGCAAGTTGCCACGCCCCAGAGATGTTTGTTTGTTTATTTGAACATTGCGTTCTTCTGTATCCACCTTATTTTCGAACGCGGAAGTAACTATGGGCCCAACTTCCGTTTTTTCCCTTGGCTTCCCTTTCCCCAAATAACATTAGTTTGACTGAAATGATAAACTGTCGCGGCAACATTGTCAAAAATTGCAGAGCGATCGAAGTTGCAGGTCAGTACCACAGCCTCAAACTATTCATGACTGAGAGGATGATACAAAGAAGTGGCTTAATATAACGTACGAGGACATTTTAACCTGTTTGTGTCGTCACTTGATGCGGACGGCTCTGCAGTGCGACTTTACCGAAGCGAACCTCCGCAGTGGAAAAGTTGGATCGGTGTTAATAAATAGCAACAAGGATGACCTGGTATCCGTGGAGGCTGATGTCCGTTCAAGTCAAAGCAAGTCCGACGTTCACTCTGCTGGATCCTGACTACATTAACCAGCACTACCGAGACAGCCAGAGCGCTCTGGTGCTGCGACTCCAGGGGAAGTCAGGCAGCTGCGACCTTATGAAAGGTAGGCTAACGAATCGTCTGATTCAGAAACATCCTAGCTGTTGCCTCGTTGTGATTAGATTGCTGGTCAGTTAATTTTACAAAGATAGCAGTGCTAAATGTTTGGGATTTAACTGATATCAAAACATTCTGCCCACTTCATAATGTTCAGGCTTGAAATTTAAAATTTTAATGGATAGTTTAAGTTGTCACTATAAACTATTCATATGTTTATATAAATATGACACCAAGGACTGTAATATAAAAAAGTAACTTTGTTAAAAGGTGCAGTTTGCCGTGGCCAAAGGTCTGACTGAATTGTCCTGAACAGATGAGCAGCGCCGTCCCCAAAAGGCTGAATGATGGATGTTTCCTGCACCATAAATAATTAAATGGCCTACAAATATGCTATAAGTGAAATGTTTAAACTTAACAATTTTTTTACCATTTTAAAAGTTAATTCTAATTATATTTAGTGTAAACAAATTGCATAAATTCAATAAATAAAAAAATTATCTTCTTGCCAGTTTATGTACATAAGATACACTTTAGTTCTTTACATGTACTAAATCAACATCCACTTGATCAAAATATGAATAAATGAAAATTACATAAGCAACTGAAACGGATTGCAAAATTTAATAATACACATTTTAGTTGGACACAATTTTTGTCTAAGTATACTTAAAAGTTATTAAAAGTGAAAAGTAATTCCAAAATGTAAAACCTCAAGGTGCTAAATAAAGAATATTTAAAAGCAAAATCCAAAACACATTCTTGTGTATTATAATTCCTCTGGTTTACAGTAAAATAACTAATCAGGATCTTTTTGACATGTAAACGTCTCTGCTTCCTCATGTATGATTCCCCCTGTATGCTCACAGGAGCTGCACAGATTCTAAAGACTTGGTCTATTTTATAAACCAAGTTGATGGTTACAGTCTGGGAGATTATTGTCAAAACTTTGAGCCTCCTGATAACTCTTTCCACATTTATGTGGGCATTTGCAATCCTCCTTGTGGCAGTTAAACCCTCATTAGACAACCGTCCTCCTTTTATGAGTGAATGCTGGTAGAACAAGGTTAAATCGCCTCTCAAACAGCAGATCTCCGATGGTAAAGCCTCTGTCTGCCGTCACTTCATCGCCAGGACGAAGATACTCCAGGAAAACAGCGTTTTCCTATCCACATACATTATTTATAGATTTATGAATAACAAAAATTTGAATAATGAACCCTGCCTTTTATGTCTTTTGACAGGCTAAATATATTTTGCTGTAAAATCTTTAATTGTATAACTTTACAAAAGGAACCCCATAGACCTACCAGCATGGATGAAACATATCCAGATAATAATTTACAGAGAGAACAAAGCTAAAAGACGGCAGGCTTCATGTGAAAGCGTATGTTTTATCAGGAGCGGCACAACTTAAGGAATTACAGTTAAAGTTGGCTAACGTAAAAATCCCTTAGCTCTACTCTCCTCTTTGTCTCCTTGTTTTTGTTTTTAATGGAACTTTGCAGCCCAGCCACTTTTCTGGCGTCGTGTGGTCTTCTGTCGGTCTTTTGTCCACAAAATGAAAAGAACAAACATACGATCGCTTCGGTGGTTTCTTCAGATTTTTTAAGCTTTTAACCACAGGCGAAGGGATTCCTCATTCTTCGGCTGGGGGTGAAGGAAGTAGGGCGCCTCGTATCCACAGCTCTTGTACACGGTCGATGATTAAAACACTCCTGCTCTACCTAAACCTTTCCTTTACACCCGTTATCATGACAGCCTCTAACTGGACAAACGATCCCGGTCTTCCTCGAAGTCATAATGACGAGTAATTTGAGACGAAGTAGCTGCATGAGTCGCTTTTCAGCAAGCTACCCAGTGACAGGAAGTGAGCGGCCGGAAGTCTCGCACAAAAAAACGTCAACTTGCTGGCTCCGTATTTCCGTCGAAAATATTTGTTGTATACATGCCATTTGTTTAAAAAAATAAGTCTGCATTGATTTGGACTTCACTGAGGTGTATTACCCACAATCCATTGCTGCATGTGATGTATTGGGTTAGAAGGTGAAAAGATTTTATTTAAAAAGAACTAAAACCATACTGCCACCTTAAATAAATGACTAATCACCAATTTTGGTTTCTTAAAACAAAGTTGGTAGTTATTTTTACCTATGAAACTGAAACAGTAGCAGCCGGTTTAATTTTATTCTATCGGCTTTGTTGAATTGGTTTGATATATTTGCACTCTAAAATGTCTGAAAGCACAAAGTAATGTTTTGCATGTCTATTAAAGGTATACTATGCAACCGGGGTTGATTTTCCAGCGAGGCTCCCCCCAGAGGGCGAAAGTAAAAGTGCACTGTCGTAAATATGCTCAGCTATTCTACTGGTTTCTCCGTCAAGCCAGGCGCGGTTGTTTTGAGCTTGCCCGATGTTCACCCGCGTACGACTCCTCTTTCTGTCCACAGCCCTTTTCCTCTTTCTTGCCTGCTCCGACATGGGCTTTCGCTGTTTTATCGCCGGTTCCGCCATGATAACTGCACAGATATCGCCACTGCGCTAGCACCGAGCATGCGTTTCACTGGGGGCGTGTAGCAGTTCTCGCCGTAAAGCAAGACTGACTCTCGCGATCTTGCACGAGACTTCTGAGCCTGTGGGTGCGGGCCGAGGGCTCCTGCAGTTGCAAGTGCGGTATTTCCCCCACAGATCACCAGGGCGGCCAAGAAAACCTTTGTTCAACCTGAAATGACTCATTTAATCATCCAAAACGGTATGGAACACATTAATTAACTGAAAAATGTTGCATAGTATGCCTTTAACTGACTTTGTTTTATCTGAAAGTCTGTTTCTGAACAAGTAAGCAACCATTATGCTTCCTGTCTGTGATTTTTTTTTTTCTACTTCACAGCAGCTGTTGATGAAGTTGTAAAAAAACACTCACTTTGACACGTTCATTAAGTGCGAGCGAAGCGCTGCCATAAGAGTTGTGATGCGGGTTTTTTGGTGTACCTTTGAAACGGAAGATAAAGCTGATGATATTAGCTGGTTAAAACCCATTTTGAGACTTTGTGTAATGTTTGTGTAATTTCTATCATGTAAATAAAGGAAGAAAAAGCAATTTTGGCTCCAAGAATCGACCTAAAAAATGTAGTCAGTCTGTTGACCTCATCTCTGTAATCAGACTCATCTCGCCCTGAGATCAGTTCGACCACAGTGAACTGATCTCACTGTCTCAGATCTCAGAACTGATCTGAAGCTCTGTGGCTTCAGCGGCATCTGCCTCCTTTCGAGCCGATACAGAGAGGCTGAACTGGGACCGCCGCTCTTTCTGCTCGCTCACCGCAGTAGCCGCAGATATCTAATAGCTAACATAAAACTAACAGCAACACTATCCAATGTGAGATTGTGTTATGTTCATATGTTCAGCTAGGGCTGGACGATAATTCAATAACAATAAATATCGATCGATAGACATATCGATGACAGAAAAAAAGAGTCAATAAAAAGTTCAATAGAATAACAGTTTTCCTTCCTTTTGCATTCTAAGCCTATAATGTATATAATATATATATACATTATCGGCTAGACTGCAATAGGTAATGTGTATATATAATGTAAGTTAATATTACAGTCATTACATCCTCCCACCCAATCACAAACTCCAACCCAGACAGTCACCAAGCTCCGCCCCTTCAAAGAGTACAAAGAGCACACTCTCTTTTCTAAAAACTTGCAGTTTTGGTAAAAAGTTGGTTGAAAAGTTGGTTAAAGGGTTGAGTTTCAATTCATTGTTTGTGTGTTCTTTATCTAAAAATACATAATTAAACAACTGCATAAAATGGCCAGGGCTGCACTTAAAATATATGTTTTGAATTTGTTGATAATTTTCGCTATCGATCAATATGATTTCTATTTTATCGATATGCTTTCTTTCTATATCGTCCAGCCCTATGTTCAGCGCACTTGAATGTGGGTGAGTTCAAGCTGAGGTTTTCAAACAAACTGATTTTGAAAAAAACTTCCGTACCAACACTGAAGGTGGCGACCACAACGCTGTTATTACACGTACGTTTATTTAATTTCTAAATGCTTTATCGTCTGACAAAGGTATAAGAACTGTCTGGAGCAGCTGTGTGACAAGCTCTCCGCTGTGGTCCTGTAATTGGATCACGGCAGAGAGCTCGCTGCACAGTTGCCGTGGACTTCATTCCCACTGTTTGGATGATGAATCGTGCCTCAAGTTTAAAGCCTTTGGTCAACCTGGCCTTGCCTGTACGACATCCTGCAACGCAAATACTTCCCGTAGTAAAAATAACAATAATGGAACTTTAATGTCTGACAAGAGCAATGGAGTTTATTTGGAAATTAATAATTTGCTCGATTTTAATCATTGATGCTGGGAATATTGCCTAACATTTTTACTGTAAAAAATCTACTTTGATAGAATACTTAAAAATAAACCAAGTAAGTTAAATTTAACAGTCATATTTTATGGAGGATCATTTATAAAGCTAATAAAGGATAGTGACAAGAGGCAATAAAGAGGTGTTCAAAGGTGTGTAGACAACAACAGGTGAGGCAAAATATTTTACAAGCAACTGAAGTGATGATAGAGATCATACAAAAAATGATTGTGATTAGTTGACCAGTAGAAAAATTAATCAATAGAATAGTCCACTATAAAAAGAATCATTAGTTGCTATAAAAAATGTACAGATGTAGCAATACCAACAACATGAAATAGTTCATACAGTGATGTCACCACCTCGTAACAAGAAATGAAACAGTTCTGCGCTCTGATGCTGACCAGACTTTAGGAGGCCTTACCGTCATGATTCGGTCGTTGATGAGGCGACACATTTCGATGTCCTCCAGGTCACTGTTCTGGATGTCGGTCAGCAGGTTGCGAGCGGCACGGCTGTATGAACCAGTAGCAGAGATCAGCCACTTCACCGTCAGGGCTTTGGGCAACAGCTCTGGTTTTATCTGGAAGAACCAAAACACAGAGCTCTGATGAGGCTAGTGGCAAAAAGGCAGGGGCTGCTGGCCAACAAAAAGGTTTACCAAGGTTTTAGAAAGGCTAAATTTATTCATCAAAGTTCTTTTAATGAGATTCTAATATAGTGAAATTATAGGTCACAGTTTTCTCTCACTGAAACACGCAGAAGCAGATCTACAATTGATGCTGTGCACTGCTGGTCAGCTGGCTGCAAGAAGGTTTAGACATGTTTGCTTTCTTATAAAGCAAGACAAATTTGGCAACAATTAATAATTAGTCAATATTTGCTATAGATAACAAAGGTAACCATGTATAAAGTATTATGGTGTTAGTAGGAAGAATTTTTGCTGTTTCTGGTTTAAATAAAAGCAATTCCGATTCATTTTAAATCTTTGTGTTATATACTATTTTTAGGTAATATAACAGAACTTCACATCGACCAGTGGCTTGTGGCAAACTAAAAAAACTGCGACCCAGAGAAATACCACACAGTAAATTTGTCTGAGTAAAATTTATTCAAACTAAACAAAATTTACTCAGAAAAGACATTTGGTCCCACTCAAAAAAATTGTCTTAGACAAATTTACTACGTAGTTCCCATAAAGACAAATATGCCAGCAGTGAAATCGGTCACTTAAACCAATAATATCCCAACTCACCCGCTAAACTTCCCTGACTTTTCCATTGATCTTGGCCACATGAGAACGTATGACCTTGTAGTACTTCATCACATCCATCTGCAGCAGATGGTCGTGGACCAGCCTCAGAGCTATATGGCCAGCAAAGCGGCCCGCTGCCTCAGCCAGCTGAGGAACCTGGCTGGATGTGACGATGTTCAGGTTGTCGGAGGTAGTGTGCCAAAGAACTTGTAGCCCTGAGAGGGAAACAGGAAGAGATATAAGGCATCATCAGCTGCTGGTTTAGGGATCCATGGCTGGTAAAAAAAATTGCAGGGAAGAAGAACGACTTACTGAATTTTCAGTGGAGAATCTAAACGATATTGAGGGAATTCCAGAGAAGGCAAGGAAAGAATATGCAGCGTTACCTGACTCCATTGGCTCCAGACTTTTAAAAAAACAGCAAGAGGGAGGAAGATTAGAATAGACAATAAATGTTGCATATGTGTAAAACATGTTACTATGGACACAAGGATGTGATGGTATGTGTCTTTATCTATACCACACTTACATATTTGACTCCCAGACGCTCTTTGCAAATTGGTTCAAAAGAGTCAGATCTTTGTTTTTAACCTATTAGGGACAAAAATGTGCACATTAACTCTATAATATGTTTGAAAAATATATTTATCATAAAAGCTAAATCTTCCAAATATTTACCTCTTCTAGAGCCTTTTGAATCAAGGTGTGCATTAAGGGACTAGCTGCTACTTTAAATCCTTTCTGACCTAAAAATAAGAAATTTCATTCAATAAAAGAGAGAATACTGCCTTATATTGCATATATATCAATTAACAAACAGATATTTTCAGTTTTAAACAGAGTGGAGAGTACCTGTTACAATGCCATCCAGGTTGATGTAAGAGACGGCTTTCGTGCTCAGAGAAGACAAATATCCCTACAAACACAGAAGTTTTAGACTGATGTAAAACGAGGATGGTATAAACAACAAGCAATATATTAAAGCGCTCTTACAAGAAATAAAACACAAAAAGAGAAGCTCAGAAAAAATGTCTTGCACTTCTCACCTCCAACCACTCGGTGGCACCAACACTTCCGTATTCTCCAGCACTCCAGCTAGCAAACACAATGCTCCTCCTCGGCTTAAACCCATCTGTCAACAAAGGTTACAGGTGTTTATTTGTAGGGTGTTCCAGCGCCACATCTGGAGAGCACTTTCATGACTTCTAAATGATCCCCGGAGCACAACAAGACATGTCGCTGTTCAGCGAGCCGGTACTCACCGTTCTTCACCATATCTGCGATGGAGCGCGCCAGTTCAACGAGGACGGCGGTGCCAACAGTTGACGCTGCAAAGCCTGGACCCCATGCGTCTCTCTGGGCACCAATAACCACGTAGCGGTCTGGAAAAAGTCATAAAAGAGTTTTAATCCATGATCTCTTCCAAACACGCATACCGATTTTTCTCTTTTTTTAAGTTTCACTCTCATTTTACCTGAATCAACAAATCCTTTGATGACACCGAACACATTATGGATCCTCTTCTCAGCAAGGACGTTCTTGACCTCCACGGTGATGGTGTCACTGTCATTTCCTAACTTGCTGTAACCTTCCCACTCGTCTGGCATTCTCTGACCCTCGAGTTGACTTTGGGGTCCACAGGGACATATTATTAAAGAGTTAACGGACATCAATGTGCAAAACACAAACTCCAAGATTACTGAAAGATCAGTATGAGCGTTACCGGAGGATTTTGGTTGCAAAGCCCCGTGTGATGGTCTGCGCCAGGATTCTGGGTAGGCCTGAAGACTCCACAGGAGGAAACTGAGTGTGGTTGAAAGAGGGAAAGCCTGGGGTATAAGGATCCCCTGAGCCCATGTGGACCTGTGGGAGACCCACAGGAAAAGGTTAGGAGATCTGATCTACTACTGTAATTCTATCTGGTTCTATGAAAGATGGATGTATAATCCATCTTTCATAGAACTAGATACCGTCTGACCTTCAGTTTTCCCCCAATTAAACTAAACCTTCATGTTAAGACCAAATATTAACAGCCTATACATGATTGAACTACACACATCTAATAATAAATAATTTATTTTATTTCAGGGAACCTTTCAAGAAACACAAGGTCACCGTACAAAGAGAGAAATAAAACACCATCAATTAAGACAGAAAAACAAGCAATAAAACTAGACAGTGAAATAAAATGAAAAAACAACAAGAGAGATTGACTTTTACTGTGAACATTTTAAATGACAGTAATAAAGGTCCAAAGCACTACAATTAACAGAAGTAAATATCCAGTAGGGGGTGCTATAGCGTTATCCTGACTATTGCAGAGCCTGCTTGACTTTGTAGCGTGAGCGAATCGTGTTTAGTTGTCCACATATTAGAAATTCGGTATATCGATTGATAGCCGTATATCGATGACAGAAAAAAAAGGTCAATAAAAAGTTCAATAGAAAAACAGTTTTCCTTCCTTTTGCATTCTAACCATGTAGGTTAATATTACAGTCATTACATTCCAACAGCCAATCACAAATACAGACCCAGGAAGGCTCCGCCCCCTTCAAAGAGTTCAGAGAGCACACGTTCTTTTTTTCCTTTTTTAAAAACTTGCAGTTTTGGTAAAAGGTTGGTTGAAATAAGGGTTGAGTATGAATTTGGTGTTTGTGTGTTTATGATAAATTAGTTTTCAAACATATTATAGATAGGTTGCCAAGCAACAGCATAAAATGGCCAGGATGCACTTCAAATGTTTGGAATTTGTTGATAATTATCAATATGAGTTCTATTTTATCAATATATTTTTTTTCTATATCATCCAGCTGTCTGAAATGTCATTTCTGTCATTTCAGTTTCTAAGAAATTTTGGACCAAGAAATATTTATCTTTTCTTGCGTTTTTGGCCTACACAGTCACAGGGATGAGGCCCGGCAGCTGGCTGTTCACAGAAAGCTGTTTCCAAGCGTATCAGTGGAAAGTTGAGTGGAAGGAAAAGGAGTCATAGTTGAGTAAAGTTCTGTTTTTCTGTGCTTTAGAACTAGTTCCTCCATGTCAAAGCCTAAACACACGGATTTAACATCAAGTGCCCCACTCACATGTCCATAAAGTTCAGTGTTGTCTCCGATAGAGTAATCAGTTGGGTCTGGGTAGATCAAAACCGCAGAGGCGTTCATTTTAGCAGCATTGGCAACCTGGAAACAGAAAGAAGCAAAAACAAAAGGGCTAAATTCATGAAGAACAAAACCTTGGTCAAAAATTAAACGGTTTGAAATAATTCAGAAAATAGGAAAACATATTTTTTGCATTTTAAACCCAGTCACCTTCTCAGCAAAGTTGATTTTTCCAGCTCTGACCAGCATGACTCTGCCATTCATGTTGATGTTCCTATCCCGCAGCTTCCTGAAGTCCTCCTCCAGGCCATAATGAGCATACAGCACGGCGCCCTACATACAGAGCAACAGTCTGGTTAACTACAGACAACAGCTGGTAGGATGTTTTCTCTGTTGTGGGGCATGTTGGTACCATTACTGATCCAGTGTTGCTGTAGGACAGGAATCCCTTTGGAAGCTCCTCTAACGTGCTCTTGAAAACGACTCTGTTATATCCAGACGTTGGGGGGTCTTGAACCTTGATGAAGTGCTCATCCGTCCAGGTCTTCATACCGTACTCCTTAAACCTCTGCAGCACTTTGTTTCCCAGGGATTCATCTTCAGGAGAACCAGCCCGGTGGCTGACTTGAGAAAACTCACTACAATAGAATATAAAGATTATTTTGCACCTGTAGTGTAACACAAATGCTATTACTAGAAGTGAAAGTTCATTTTTAATTGAATAGGCTAACTTTCTAATCACCTGAGGGCATTTTGTAGTTTAGCAGCAGTTAATTTCTGAGCAAGGAGGGTTTTGACATCGTCCCAGTCCATCAGGGGGGCAGCGCCGGTCTCGTGGGGAACTGGGTGGTCTGTGAGGCTAACGGAGGATGCACAGACAGGAGCCACCTGCTTTTTCCCTACTGCTATATATCCAATCAACAATCCTGAAAGCATCAATCAATGAATTTAGGTTAAGAGAATATACAGTGGGAGAAACAACGGCATGAAGGAGGACAGAGATTCAACAATGATCTGAAGATATAGAAAAAAGTAAACCAACTTCATATAGACAGACCACTTATTTTCTTATTAAATCAATGCGTTCAAGTAGTTGCTTTTGTCATATAAAATAAATCACTCAATGTCTTTTAATCCTGTCTTCAAACAAATAAAAAAACAAGTAATGGATCTATCTGCACAAGAAAGTTTTGCAGGCTTGCACCACTGTGAATCATTTGTTCCAGATCACCGTAAAACTTTGCGTTTACAATGTGTCAGACGTACTTCATTTTCCCAGAAGCAGACATCATGATGGATGTCACATTGCTGCTACTCATCCTAAACACCAACTGAGTGCATAAGCTTCAGAGCAGTGCCATGCTGCTATAAAAACACTCCTCCCTAAGCACCTCTATCTTACCAATGAAGAAGATGAGGAGGGCAGCAGACACCATGAAGCACAGGTCCTTGGGTGTCCGGCCGAGCTTTTGAACCATGTAGGGTTTGCCGTTGGAAGTGTGATGATGGCGTCCTCCCACGCCGTTCTCCCCACCCTCCTCATCCATGTCAGAAGACAGCTTCATCTCCACCTGGCTGTTGTCACCTTCCATGTTCTGGGTCAAGTTGAATCGTGTGTAGGTGTGTGGTTCACCGTTAAACTGTTCAACAAGAAAATGCAGGGATAGGAATGGAAGGTTTTAAGTTAGCTAGCCTTACATCTTCAGATCAGCATAACTGACCCTTAGCACTACATGCTTTGCTTTAGACACTCCCCAACTGGCTCTGTGAAAGGTCCTATCTGAGTAGATTTTAGGTGCAGCACACTCTAGCAGCTCTAAGTAACAACAAAGCCACAAAAGATGTGTGCAGGTGGCTAAACAAACTATGCTACTGACAAGAAATACGATCAAAAGTCTGTGGCATTGTACTTGGAAATCCTGCTGGTCGTTCTCGCCATGGCTAAAATACACTCATAAAGCTAAATTTCAATTCCATTTAGCAAACTTTGGAGTAGATAGATCAGTCTTGTCTCCTCTGTCCGCTAGAGTCACACACCCCATACTACTGCGGTTCCTGAGCAGACAGAAAGAAGCTGTGCTTTAGTTTTATTTATTTATACCAACGGGATTAGAATAGAGTGGAGCCCAGTGGTGCGGGGCTCGGTGTAAAAGTGGCCAAGGAGATATAATGCCATCAGCAAAACCAGTTGTGCGGAGTGTTAAGGATACAGCTTCTCTGCCTTTGTCTGTTTGACTTATGCTGTCTTCTTGCCGCTACTCGCTGGACCTGAGTGGTACTGCGGTTTTCCTCACAACTTCCCCATATGTCATTGGGCTGTTTGTAATGATTTTTGCTGGTGAACCCGATATTCACCCGCACACAGAGCTTTGTTATTAAAAAGTTTATTACAGAATGTGAATAGTGGCAGATGATGGCAGTAATGGGCAGAAGACCAGAGGATGCAGGTGGGGTTAATGGCAGAACCAAACTGACCAGGGGTTGCAGACAGTGGCAGACCAGAATCAATGATGAAGGCAGGAGCTGACCAGAACAGATGGTGCGGACCGAGTTTGAAGAAGATTTATTATTGACATAAACAAACTGGAATCTGTCAGACATATAAGATTTAAACCAGCCCAATGCTTTTCCCTTAATCCCTACAGTATGTTCAAGTTTTTCTAGGAGAATATTGTGATTAACTGTATCAAATGCAGCACTGAGATCTAACAGGACAAGTTAGTACTGACACAAGTCCATTATCTGAGGCCATGAAAATATCATTAGTGACTTTCACCAGAGCTGTTTCGGTGCTATGATCAGCTCTGAAGCACAACTGAAACTCTTCAAATAGGTCATTACAAATTTTCACATACTTTATTAGCAACTACTTTCTTAAGAATTTCAGATAGGAAAAGAAGATTAGGTATAGTCTGAAGTATTGATATAGTCTGTAATTTATTCAATCATCTTGATCAAGAGAGGGTTTAATAACAGCTGCTTTAAAAGCCTGTGGCACATATCCATTTACTAAGGATAGATTAATCATGTCTAAAATAGGGACATTAATCAAAAGGAATACTTCCTTTAATAGTTTGATTGGGATTAGGTCTTCTATACAAGTTGAAGATGTAGATGAAGCTAAACTTTTAGATTACTTAGAAAGCCCTGCATCTAAACAGTTCAAACACCAGTCAGGTTCTAAAGATGCCTCCAACGCTGCCTCACTTAATGAGGACGGGTTCATAATTCTCAGCACAAATCAAATCCTCTTTTCTTATAAAGCCATCTAATAAATTCAGGCTATTTTCATGAAAGTAGCGCTGAATCATCTAACAGATCAGGGCACTATTCATTCAGAACAGCACCATTCTCTTCATTATATTAATTCTAATATTCACTTAAGTGGTGATCCTGCCTGCCCTCTCAGAACTTGTGGGCTCATGGCTGGCACTTGCTGCAGCAGTTAAAATAATTGTCTCACACCTTGTCACAATAAACTGTTAATCTGTGGAATACATCACCCTAGTGATCATCAGGAGATGTGATGGTTGAAAACCCTGATATAATGTTGTGGGGACATTTATTTAAAATTGTAGATGGTTTATGGGCTTTTTATTTATTTGAAAGGTCCTTTTGTATAGTTATGTGTCTCCAGTGCCAGCGTTGAATCCTTATGATAAAGTCGATCTATGATTAAAGTCTGATATAGAGTGAAACTGAAGTTTGAAAGGAATCATGATGCAGTTCGTCTGTGATTCGTCACTTCACCAACTGCATCACAAATTTCCCCGTCTCCAAATGTATTTATTTTTTAATAGATTTCAATTTTCAATTCAATTTTCAATTTTATTTATGTAGCGCCAATTCATGAAACATGTCATCTCAAGGCACTTTACAAAGTCAAATTCAATAATATTATACAGATTGGGTCAGATTATACAGATTGGTCAAAAATTTCCTATATAAGGAAACCAGTTGTTTGCATCAAAGTCCCGACAAGCAGCATTCACTCCTGGAGAAGCGTAGAGCCACTGGGAGAGTCGTCTGCATTGTCCATGGCTTTGCAGTAATCCCTCACACTGAGCAAGCATGAAGTGACAGTGGAAAGAAAAACTCCCCATTAACGGGAAGGAAAACCTCCAGCAGAACCGGGCTCAGTATGAACGGTCATCTGCCTCGACCGACTGGGGGTTAGAGAAGACAGAGCAGAGACACAACAAGACAGACAAACAAGCACAGAAGCACACATTGATCCAGTAATATGTTCTACATTAGATGGTAATAACGGGTGATCTGTCTTCTCTGGATGATGTCACAGTTAACAGAACGCCAGACCAGGTGTACCTACTATGAAGAAAAAAAGAGAGAGAGCAAAAAGTTAAAAGCTGAAATGACGACAAGCAATGCAAAACTGGAGAACATTAGAACTCAGTAGAGTGAGAAAATAGGCCCTGATGTCCTCCAATAGCCTAAGCCTATAGCAGCATAACTATAGAGGTAGCTCAGGGTAACATGATGCAAAATTGGGGAACAGTAGGAGAACTCAGAAGAGTGAGAAAATAGATCTCAATGTCCTCCAGCAGCCTATAGCAGCATAACTACAGACCTAGCTCAGGATAACCTAAGCCACTCTAACTATAAGCTTTGTCAAAAAGGAAAGTTTTAAGATTAGTCTTAAAAGTAGACAGGGTGTCTGCCTCACGGACCAAAACTGGGAGTTGGTTCCACAGGAGAGGAGCCTGATAGCTAAAGGATCTGCCTCCCATTCTACTTTTAGAGACTCTAGGAACCACCAGCAGACCTGCAGTCTGAGAGCGAAGTGCTCTGTTAGGAACATACGGGGTAATCAGAGCTCTGATATATGATGGAGCTTGATTATTAAGGGCTTTATATGTGAGAGGGAGAATTTTAAATTCTTGATTTTCGCAACACTCAGTGACATCCATAACATTTCTGTTAACAATGGCATAAATAACGTTATTAGTGCTCAGTCACTAGATTTTAAGACATTTACCCAACAATACAGTGCAGAGGCAAACACAACCAGAAGAGCCCTGATTGTTGGGAAATGACAGAAAGTACATGCAGCTAGCACTCAGCTCTTGTCTTAATCACAACCAGCTTAACAATAAAGTTTGCTATAACATTCAGCTCTCTGTATTTTTTAGGTGTTTGTTTGTTTTTAACTTGCCTTAGTTTCAGGTTTAAAATGGCAAATGATTCATTCAAAATATGTAGTGTTTATTAACTTGTAGTTCCTGTTACATTACATCTTTGAGGTTTGTGGCTTCAAAAGAAAACCATTCCTTTATATGAAACTGTTGGACTTCTTTGTTAAAAAAACTAAAACTGCTTAGGTTTTACATTTGCACAAAGGAAGAACCACCTTCAACAGCTCAGTCTGCATGTGAAGTCGATGAATGTGGAGAACATTCTGTAGATGAGGATTTGTCCGGCAACATAACTGCAAATGTTTTAATTTTTATTTCTTGAACACACATTTCATTTGTGTGGACATGTCAGATACAAGTATAACAAAGATATAACGTCTATGTTTATTGTCTCTCCCCCTCCTACATCTCCAGCATCTCATCCATGATTCTGCCTGTCTAGAGGAGCAGACACCAGGACCCTCTGTGCTTTTTGTCTTTTGTACCAGCTCCCAGTATTTATGTTTTGATGATAATAATGTTTGAACTGAGAAAAAGATATGCTCTTTTTCTTATTTGTGATAAATTGATTTGATAAAGCTTTAAAATTTTTAAAAGGGAAATGTGAAATTTGCAAACATCTGGTATAGTTACCTTGTAATGGCATTATTTAATTATAAAGTGTGGGGTTTGATGTTAAATGTTTGGACTTTAAGGTGGGAGGTCAGGTCACTGCCTAAAATTAATATTTAAGATAAGATTAGAATTCCTTTATTGTCCCTTAATGTGGACATTTGGGTGTAACAGTGACAAACACATGCACACACACACACATACAGTTATTATTCATGAGAAAAAGAAGTAAATTGTCTAATCTAAAGTTAGCTCTTGGTAATTTTAGATTAGACAATTTGCTTAGCTCTGAAGGCCCATTCTTACCCCGGTTTAAGATTTGGCAGTAAAGGAGAAAACATTGATCAGAGGTAAACATTAAAATATGCATATTTAATTCATTAGGAATTCCCAACGGAGACAGAATTTTACATTACCATTACATTACCAACAGCTGAAACAAAGTGCTGTACATCACTACAAGCTAAAACAGATATGTTAGATATAAATATTGGAACTGATATTTTGCCTAATAAATTATCTCAGACTGCACACCATAAATGAATAATATATGTATATATATATATATATATATATATATATATATATATATATATATATATATATATATATATATATATATATATATACTCAAATTAATTTCTTCACATGGGAAAAACAAGTTTATATTGCCCTTATGTGCTCCTATTGTCAATAACAGGACATGTTTTTTTGGTGTATTAAGGTATAATTGGTAGTTGGTCCAACAACTAATAGTAATAGGAACCGTAAACAAGTGAAATAAATAAAATTTATTCATAATAAATACAGACCCCGAGCAGATTTGATTTTCATGACATCGGTTGCAATGTCCAATCGGCGTTGCCATACTGTGAGGTCATCGTCAAGCGCAGGACCCCGAGCAGATTTGACCACCCGAGCATTAAAGCAGGTCTGGTACCTACACCCTAGCTCTGCTAGCAGCGCGTCAGGCATCGAGCCAGTATTGCCAGAGAGTTTCCTTTCAAAGCATCAGGCATCCTCCAATCAGCCATAACCGCACTCTCTGTCTCTGTAAGCGTCTTAACATGTTGAGGAGAAAGTGCTGGCTCTTTCATCTTCACTTAGGGCAGTCATTACAAATATTCCAATCTGGTGTCATTAGTATGTTGCTTATAATTTCTAAAGAAATATGGCAGTGATCAGTGATAAGGTATGATTTAACAATGGCAAAATATAGCACAGCTTATATTGAAAGATATCTGAAACTAGAAATCCTGGGCAAAGAAAACAATTTAGATTGACATTGTCTCTCTTACTTCTGGAGTAGGAATTTGCTCAAAATGCAAATTAAAAATCAATTTTCTGCATCCTTCAACATACCTCAGGATTTGCTACACTTTAATGCAATGCAGTTCTGTCCATTAGAGGCTAGAGATTTTACATACGCTAAGTTGGAATAAATGTCCCAATCGACCTTACAAGACTGGGTGGGATTTAAAATAAAAATAATAAAATTAATAAAAATAAAATTATAAAACTTACATAGCTGCTCTAGATGTAAGACCCTTGTATATAAGAAGAAGAAGAAGTTTTATAATGAGTGAGGGGGGTGGGGAAACCAGTTTTAAACACACCCAGAATCACTATACTTCCAGCCAGAGGGGCCTCTGTGTCTTTTTCTTTTTAAGAAGAGCAGTTTCTCACGCAGTTTCCGGACCGTCTCTCTTTTTCTGTCTTTCTTGACAGAAGGCACCCTCTTTGTCCTCTAATTGGGGACCTAAAGTTTAACTCTGGGAAGTTAATCCACCTAAAATCCTCAGCCCATGCATTCATTTTATTACCCAGAAGCAACAATTGGATTAAAGGATGGAATGACACTTTCCAAATGGAGAACTCCAAGAGACAAGTTTTTTTAAAGTAAGTGAAATGTAAACAAAAAAAGAACAAAATGTATATAAAATTGAAACAAGTCAATGCAAAAATCAGAAGGTTTTATAAAAATAATGACAAAGATTCAAAAAGCTGCTTCTTCAGGTTCTTCTAAAAGGCAGAGATGAAAACCAAAAAAAATCTACTTGAATGCCAGCTCTAAGTATATTTATATCAGAGTAAATTAGCATGATTAACATATGCGGAGGGAACTAATACACGTGATAGGTTTTTGTTTCATTTTTAATATGACGAGGCCAGTTGCTGGTGTGTCCTTACTCTGCAGACCATACATCAATTTTACTTTCGCTTTTCCTGGCATGATGTTTACTTCAATGGCCCTCATGTAATCAGGCAGTAGCAGACCTCTCATTCCCAGCATGCTCCTCCTCTCCCCCGTGTGGAGAACCTCTGGTACTTGCCGGCTCACTCTGTTGCTGTCCCCTTGGCTTGTGCTAGGAAACCAACCAATCACGTATGATTTTGATTTCTCTCAGCCCTTTGCACAGCTAAGCGCAGAAACAGCAGGCAGGGGGTTGACCTCTGACCCTGGGCTTTCTTTTCACAGCATATACTCTTCTCAGCTTCTCTTAGAAGCTGTTTTCTATTATTTTTCTGCCGCTCACTTGAGCGCACAGGCACCTAGCTATGGCAATCCATTAGGATCAATAATCATCTGA
This sequence comes from Fundulus diaphanus, assembly GCA_037039145.1. NCBI lineage: Eukaryota > Metazoa > Chordata > Actinopteri > Cyprinodontiformes > Fundulidae > Fundulus > Fundulus diaphanus. The sequence continues at coordinate 45,072,715 of CM073133.1, forward strand.
AATTTAACGTGTGGTTCTAATCCAAAAAAACATATGATGCGCCTTTTTTTTGCGCAACTGCGTTGTGAATCGCAACACTCAGTGACATCCATAACATTTCTGTTAACAATGGCATAAATAACCTGTGGGGGCGTTTTATGAATATTTTATCTTATTAATGCTCAGTCACTAGATTTTAAGACATTTACCCAATCAATACAGTGCAGAGGCAAACACAACCAGAAGAGCCCTGATTGTTGGGAAATGACAGAAAGTACATGCAGCTAGCACTCAGCTCTTGTCTTAATCACAACCAGCTTAACAATAAAGTTTGCTATGACATTCAGCTCTCTGTACTTTTTAGGTGTTTGTTTGTTTTTAACTTGCCTTAGTTTCAGGTTTGAAATGGCAAATGATTCATTCAAAATATGTAGTGTTTATTAGCTTGTAGTTCCTGTTACATTACATCTTTGAGGTTTGTGGCTTCAAAAGAAAACCATTCCTTTATATGAAACTGTTGGCCATCTTCGTGTAAAAAAATAAAGCTGCTTAGGTTTTACATTTACACAAAGGAAGAAACACCTTCAACAGCTCAGTCTGCATGTGAAGTCGATGAATGTGGAGAACATTCTGTAGATGAGGATTTGTCCGTCAACATAACTGGAAAAGATTCACTGTTGATAAACAATGGATCACAGGAATCAGATGATTTCATACCAGATCTAGTGGATTTTGGGGCTTTATCTGACAGTAACAATACTGAACAGGTATGTGGCAATATTTTAAATAATGAAAACTGGGACAAAGTGGAAAAATAAATAGTAATAACTGTGTTAAAATATAAGTTGTATGCTTTCCATCAAAGAAAGTGTTGTTATTCAAGACTTGAAATATGCATATATATTACTACATGTACCTCTATAGGATGAAGTTATTCCAGGATTTTGTTGTTAAAGTTGTTTGGTCAGATAAATGTAATATGTCTCTGAGTCGCTAAGAGCTATTTATTGATCATCACACAAAAGAAGTTCAGGATAATTGTCTTTCCAATGTGATTTCAGAATATACCTTTAAGTACATTAAACCTCACAGGAGATTTTAACTTGACCTTTCCTAAACTTTGGAATCTGCATGTTCAAATATTTGTTGTTGTTGCATAGTATATTGTTCTTAATTAAGGAATCTTATCATACTTTTTTACATTTTAAGGTCATGCTTGTATAAAATGTCAAGTGATAAGTTACTGAGATCAAGATATTTTCATTGTGATATACCCAGAGCTAATTTTGGCTTTTGTTTCATTCCTTTTACTGAAATGCCCTACTTTTATAATACATTATCTCTATGGCATGAATGTTTCACACTTTAAATACACATTTCACATGACATTAATATGTCTAAATTTTTTCACAGTAGTTGAAAACATAAATGTACAGACTTAACTGTTGGTTTGAGAAAAATGATTATCTCCTGTTTTTCAAAAAGACAGAAAGCAGGATATGAGACAGAGATGACACAAAGTCCCATGACAATCAGATCACGAGTTCAACCCCAATAGTTATTAAAGAATCATTTAGTCTCTGATTACAGTGATTATGATGATGACAACTCTGGAATCAGCTACATTATTGTGACCATGACACAGAAATTAGTGATCTGACGGATGCACTTCCTTCTAAATCCACACAACTGGTACCCCAGCACTCCTGTTCTGAAGTCTCTGGGTCTGTTCAAGACGTGCATGAAGCAGATACAGTTATATGAAATCCTTAAAAACAGCACCGCTCCAGCTGGAGCCACTAGAATTGACAAAGACTCCTGGATAGGTGTTGAAACATTTATAGTAATACTGAGCGAAAGTCCGGTTACCTCCTTTTTAAGCCTGTTGCTGTTAAAATGACCCAAATAACTTTTGCACACAGGAGGTTGTGTTTCATCACAGCTTAAAAATTCTTAAAGTGTGGGCGTGCTGGTGGCGCAGCAGGTAGCGCGACCCATGTATGGAGGCCTTAGTACTCGACACTGTCAACCTGGGTCCGACTCCAACCTGTGGTCCTTTGCCGCATGTCTCTCCACCCCTTCCTGTCAGCCTACTGTGGTAAAACGTGAGCCACTAGAGCTGTGAAAAATCCCCAAAAAAAGAATTCTTAAACTGTCTGGAAAATGAAGAGACGACTAATATTAACAAACAAGTGTCCAACATATTCAAAACATTTTTATTTTATCTTTGCACCATTTAGATTTTTTTACTGTTTTATCTAGTTTCCAGGGGACTGGATTGAAATCCCCATCACAAGGGTCACCCATAAATTTAAGTAGCCAGCTATCCCAATCCATTTCTGCTGGTAACTCAGAGAGCCTAGGAAACCATTTAAATGTGTCAATCCGCTGGATTAAGGTTGTTGAAAATCTTTTGTTGGATTTTATGGAAAACAGCATACAGTAATGGCTTTAACTTAAAAGGGACAGTGTGTAACTAATGTCACCTATGCTGCACACCTAATTCAGTAGAAAGGGTGTAAATCCTTCTGATAACCACACAATACTTACCCTGCTTTTGTCGTTTTTTCCTTTACTATACAGCCTGTTCAGCATCTTTGTGATTCCTATTTATCCCAATTGGTTCTGATAACTTTTAGTCTAGTAACTTTTTATATGGTTCAAGTTACGTACCCAATTTCCCCATCGTGGGGAACACATCCGAAAGGAATTAGGATTTAGGATTTAGGAAAATTTACTTTGTGAGCAGTTGAACATTCTAATAAGAAAGCCTTGAAATCAATATGCATGTTTTCATTTGCCAATCTGGTCACAACTAAAGGAAAAAAGGTTTCTTGGCAATGACTTGACATTAACCACTACTGACTCGTATGCAAGAAGTATACCCCCCCCCCCCCCCCCCCGCCCTCCACCCGACATTTTTGAGATGTAGGTGAAAAACATCTCATAACCTACAGTTTTAAAAGCTTTTCTAAATTAGGACAGGCAAAATATGCCATGCTTGACAACTTTACCATCAAAGACTGTCGCAGAACACATCGAAACAGAACTAATTTGTGGTCAGGGGCAACAATGAATGATCTCAAGCTATTCCCCTTTAATCTGGAGATTTTTGTTCATTTACAACCACTGATCCCAAAATGTGTTCATTCACCTCAATACTCCTAAATCTGCTGTGAATAGCACTGCATGTGGTTGTACCTTTCTCTTTTCAGACAATGCCTTTACTGCATTTGCCAGGTCATCATAAAACTCCCACACGTACGGAGCTCTCTGCCAGTATAGTAATGTCCCAGGCCATCTTTGATCAAGCCTCCCTTGAAAGCAATGACTGCCATCAAGTGAAAGTCCTCCCTTGGAGAGCCATAATGGTGGCAAATACACGTGATTAAGATTATCAAAGCAGCACAAATGCTAATTTTACAAACCTGCACACTAAAAAAGTAGACCGCTATGGCTCAATTCGGAGCAAGATGGGGGGGTGGATGGTGAACTCTGGATGACCTAAAACAATAATCTGTAACATTTCAGAAACCAAAGCAACGCAAACAATGATTTTAAAAGCACAAATGAGGCCTTACCATTCAGTCTATTAACCAGAGTTTTTTTTTTTTTTACATGGCTGGGGTGTCAGCTTCACGCAGCTGGAACATTGCCCACATGGCAATCACTGTGAAGCGCTCACGTAACGCCAGTGTGCGTGCATGTTCCTTGTTAGTTTCCCTGTTGCTGGCTGCACATGCGCACTTCTAGTGTTAATGTATCCGGTTAACTTTGGTGTTAGCCGTTCATTGCAGCTCCACTCCACTCAACAACTGCATACTTTGAACATGGCTGAGATACGCAAGATGCAAACCGTGTACAAGTTTATGAGAAGAAGAGGAAGGCCTAAGTAGAAATAAATAAGACCAGATTGGATTTGGGAGATTTTATTTTTATTCGATCCCCCTAAGGAGCAGAAGAGCAGGTAAGATGGTGTTGCGCATGCGCAGTTATTCAAAAAGGGACGGGCATTTCTTACTTACTTTTGAAAAATCGCAGCGTCTAGAATGCTAGTATTTTAAGTACAAACAAAATGTATGTATTTCTGATCAAAAATGCTAAATTAGGTTTCTGTAAGGAGAGTTGTGGTTTCACTGTATTCAAGTACATTATCTTGTGCCTTTTCAAGAATATTTAGGTTATTGGATTAAGCAAGTTATCAATTTTCCAGTACTGTTCTCCCATTTTGAGAACAAATGCTTAAATGAAAACCTGTGTAAGCAGCTGCAGTATAGGTGAACAATTCTCCTCTTGAAAGTAAGTTTTAAATTGTGTGAAACACGATCCAGTTTACAGAATCCTTCTTACTCAACAGTTTGCTTTGTCTCCCTCAACTGGTCAAATATTGTCACTACAGTTTTTCTTCCGACCAAGACCACAAACTCCAGTCCTTGAGTTCCGGTTTTCTGCATCTTTTGTCTCTGCTTCAACACACCTGAGTCAAATAATAAAGTCGTCAGCAAGACTCTAGAGAACTTGGCTGCACACTGAGGAGCCAATTGAGCCATTTGATTCCAGTGTGTTGTTGAACCCGCCAGGGACACCTCTAAAAGCGGAAGGGCACCGGCCCTGAAGGAGCGGAATTGAAGACCCCAGCACTAGACCCTCCTGCACAATGGGAGACAGATGTTCCATTCCATTTACCTTGGAAATCAAAAATAGGAGCTGTGAATGGGGTAAACCAGAGTCTCATTGTTGTAGGTTAGGATAGAAAAACAGGTTAGGATTCCAATATGGCAACGGCCGGGAATGCTGTTGTTTTGTTCGTAGTACCTTTATAAACCTCATTTAAAGCTGTACTTTACACACACAAACAGCACTCTTATTTTGTTCTGTCCAGAGTAGCGTTTATATTACTACATGTAATATTGATATTAGACGCACTCTTACAACTGTGTCTTGTAAAATAAACATATTTTGACAAAGTTTACTGTTGATCAGAGGAGCCGCCATGTTGGATCCGACAATTGGCCTTAAAAATTTCTCTGACTTTCCGAGGGGTGTCACTACCCGATTTGTACCGGTAGTGACAAGGGGAAAGTCAGACTACAGCAGCCATTACAGTTCATTTTTCCAATTGCAAGTAGAAATTTCAGAGTTCTAGACTGCAGATGGAATGCAACAAGAAACAGTCAAAAAAAATAAATAAAAAATAAATGACTGGGTTGCTATAATCATAAAAAATGAGGTAACTGAGTCCTGGCATGAAATCCTCAGACAACTATTCAAATTAACAAGAAAAAGTTGTTTGATTTATAAAGGAAAATTCTGTTCAAAAGTAATTAGTTAACACAGGATATTAATCAAATATATTGTGAATTATTGAAGCAAAGATTTCCAACCTCTACTTCAACTGACAAGAGTACACCAAATCTGCTTGTAAGCAAAAACAAAATAGCATCTTTAGGACCATTTTCCCCCTTTTTCTGAAAATAAAAGTGTTGAAAATATTCATCATTTCTAAAATTAACAAAAGTGGTTGTTTAGAAACTTCCTAACAAGGAAAATTTCACAAAGTTAGTATACAGTTTTATAAACTGCCTTAAATACATTTTCACATTCTGTCACATCCTAAACTTAAACTACAATGGATTTTAATGGGATTTCTATTTTGTACTTGTGATGGATTAACACCAAGGATTTGCCCGACGCTAAAGTGAGACAGATTCAAGTTTTTTTAAAAGGGTTCACAAATAAAATGTCAAAGTTTTGCTAGGAATTGTTTTCAGTGCCCCTTAGTGAATACCTTGTAGTGCCATGGTGTGTTGCAGGCCTTTTGAGGTACGTCTGTGTTTGTGAACATCAGCATTTGATCTAAACCAGGGGTCTCCAGCTCCAGAGGAGAGTGGCTGTCCTGCAACTTCTAGATGCATTCCCTGATCCAACACACTTACCTCATGGATGGGTTATTACCAGAACACGATAAGATGCCGATGAGATAATTTAACCAGGCGTTTGACTTTATCATTGTCACTTATTCATCAAGGGCAGATTTGATTTCCCTCGAATCAGGTGGACAGCACTGTCTCAGTAGATTATCTCTGCTAAACACCTTAGTCATCATGAAGCTTTTCATTCACCAATGTTCTCCAACCAACCTCTGAGGCCTCTCAGAACAGCTGGAAGAGTATATAACACACGGATGGACTGTGTTTAATAATTCGGTGACTCTTAAAGGCAGCTGGTTCCACAGGATTTAATTTAGGGGTATCAGACTTCAGCCTTTTTTACATGTAAAATAATAATTTGTTGGTCTTATATAAAATCCCCATAAATACATTTAAATATCTGAAGATTAAGATCTAATTTTCTATTCCTGTTATATATAGTAAAAAGGTGACTTCATTTTTTCTTTGTCATAGTGCTAATCATTTCCTTCTCTATTGGCCATGCCTCATTACTTATGAAGTACAAAAATCAAGTAGTTCTTATTAAAAAGAACTTGTGCTGTAATAAAGAAAAAAGAGAAAAAAAATATTAAGCAAAGACATAAGAGGTTAAGTGACTTTTATTGCAATAAAAATGTCCAGCAAAGCCTGCTTCTACAGTGACAGGGAGAAAAACAAGCTTAAACAATTCTCAGATAAATTCAATGAACCAAAGGAATTTTCTAGACGTGTTCCTGAATGTTAATCCTTTTTTTTTTCTTGCAGATGTTCAGCCTCAAGCAGGCCCATTATCGACTGCAGCAGGATACTTTTAAAACTCAATTTATGCCACAGCTCTTGGGGGGGGAGCTGCATCTTTGCCTTCTGATTACAAAGACCCAAATTTATTACATTTATACTTTCATTCTAGGATATTCGAGTCTGAATGTGTTGTAACAGCGTCTTACAACAGTAACTTTTGATTCTAGCAAGAAGAAAAAAGGGAAACCAAAACAAGAAGCGCCATTTTTTACCTTCTAAACAATCATCATATCTTTATAGTGAAAATTCAGGAAATTTAAAGGCACAAAGACATCAGCAAGAAACGTTCTCATTGAATGAATGGATAACAACAAAAACCCTAATACCTCAGGGAGGTGTCGTTATGGAAATACTGGAGCAATGATGCAACTGTGGGGGGTTCCTGCAGGTTTACAACATGCTTCTGGTTGAAGCAGAACACCTCCTGTATCGGTTCCAATCACAACAAAAACATGACAGCGGTCAGAGGAGCGCTCGATTAACACAACATTTACAGAGGATGCAGGAGTGGAAGCGACATGTATGCAAAGCTATCAACTGTATTTACACATTATGGGAAACACTGTTCCCGATAATAAAAAAAACATCCACCTCTACAGTGAAATATGGAGGGCACTGCCTCCGATACGGACACATGCTGGTAGGCAAAAACTACCTTCTTCTTTTCCGCATTATGGAAAACACTGCTTCCGATAATGCTGTCAGGATGAGAAGTGCACACGGACCAAGGGACCAGCAGGGATGCTGAAACAGCAGAACCAATAGTTCTGAGTGTTCGGTCCAGGCCGTCGGTTGACACGTACACTTCTTTTAGCAGATGCTGCTTTTGTCATTTCGACAGTATAACTGTCATAATTATGGAAGGCACTGCTCCCGATAATTATATAGATTTAAAAAAGGCAATTAAAAGCTATTTATAGTGAACCCTGCCACTGATAAATAAATAACACAATAAATAAACGTACGGTGTCTGGTTCAGTGCCACATGTTTGAGACCTTCTCCCTTGCTTTTAGGGAAGGTCGACACATATTAGCTCTAAGGCCATGAGGTCAGCGACTCTGATTGGTTCAGCGCTCTTAACACCACAGCTGATGTGGGGCACGTCTCCAGCTTCGAGGCAGATTATCCCAAATCTGCAGCTGTGTATGGTGCGCCACAGCGGCTGCATCATTAAGTTAAAAAAGGAAATTTCAGCACCTTCTGAAACTGATGAGCTGTTTTCTAAAATTAGAGCTGCCACCAGAAACCAGCTCAGGAATGAACATTTGGCTCCAGCAGCAAACAGCACGCATTGTAATTATTTTAGTAAACAGATAGAAAGTCCTTTGTTTGTGAATGTGCCCTTTGATGATGTATTTTTCTGAGCTTTAAGTGTTTTATGACCTATTAGGATGTAGAAAAGAGAAAATCCTGTTCTACATTCATCTCATTCATGGGGTAACACTATTAACTAGTAACAGCACATCAAATGGCCAGGATGTTGTCATTAATAGCACCAAAGCATTCAACAATGGGGTTTTCAAGTGTCCCATGTGAATAGAAAGTAATAGAGATGAAGCTCAAATCCAAATAATGACAGAGGGGGGCTATGACCGATAATCACAATTTTTTCAATTATTGATTTTAAAGATTGTGCAACAGCAGGTTGATCACACTTCCTGCTTGCAATGGGAGGGCCGGAGTATGGATGGAGGGTGCAGCGTGAGTTGGGATTTAGATTTCATTATCCAGAGACCAGATGTCCCCCGCTAAGGAGTTGGCGCAGCCCTGGACGGTCCAGGTAGCTAGGGCGAACTGGTTACGGAACAGGTCAGCATCCGCGTCAGGGTTGTCGAGCTTCAGATCGTCGAGGTGTTTGAGGAGAGCTTTAAGAGTGTGGGGGCCCGAGCCGACCAGGATGTGGCGGAATGGGCTCTCTCTGGGGGAAACGTAGTGGGACAGCAAGTTCCGTTCCACCTGCAGGATAAAAGAAGGAAGTTTAGATTTACGATTGTTTGGTAATTAGTGGAATTTCAAGTGTTTTTATTAAAGTAACCGGACTGATCAGGAAAGCTAATATCACCGATGTTCTGAAGTGATTTAAAAGAACAGATCGGAGCCCAGATTATTAATGCTGTTCTGCAGAGATTCCCTTTAGGACAAAAAAATCTGTCTTCATCAGAAACAATGGCATCCAGAACGTCACTGGTGAGTGGCTCACTCACCAGTGACGTTCTGGAAGCGCTCATGTCTGACTGCTCCACTTGAGAAGAGGATGGCAACTAAAGAGGGGAGCTGTTATGTCCAACTGTTCAAAAACGGATGGAAGTTTCCACTTTCTCCCGAAGGTTGAGAGAATCAGAGTGGCTGAAGTTCATTTATGGGGAAGTACCACACAATTAGAACTAGAAGTCAACCGATACATCAGCTGGCCAAGAATTTGGGCCGATATTTGTTTTTTTTTCCTGGATTGGCATCGGCCAATAAGTGCATCCGTTCGGCGATCCATCATCTAAAAACTCACGTCTGATCTGTAGCTGGCAAGCTGCCACCGCTGTGCGTGTGTCCGTTCCCATGGAGAATCATGTACGCACATGAAAATAATTACCAATAATTTACGTGTACTGCATCTAACTTTACATAAAATAATGTCGATACACTGCAGTGGTTGTCAGGTTTTCTCCTCCTTCTCCCCGCTGAACTAGAGAAGCTCTTTTCTCACTGTGACACGTTCATTAAGTGCCACAGCCATAAGAGTGGTGATGCAGGTTTTTACGGTGCACCTTCCAAACGGAAGATAAAGCTGATAATAGCTGGTTAAAACACGTTTTGAGACTTGTGTAATGTTTGTGTCATTTCTATCATGTAAATGAAGGAAGAAAAAGCAATATCAGCATCAGGAATCTCCCCCCAAAAAATATTGGGCATTGGCTAGAGTGATGTCAAAATATTCTGTATCTGCCTTAAAAAAACCTTTATTGGTCGATCTCTAATCATGATAACTCCAGTCTGAACCACAGTGACTTTAGTTTTAGGTTGGATATTGGATATTCTTGCTCTGCGGCTTCAGTGGTGTCTGCCTCCTGTTCCGAGCCGATACAGGGGGGCTGACCTGGGGCTGCCGCTTTGTCTGCTCGCTCACCACAAAACGCGGATACCCAATAGTAGAGATCGACCGATGCAGGTTTTTTTAAGGCCGATACCGAATGTTTTGACATCAGGCAAACCGATACGTATGGCTGATTCTTGAAACCGATATTGCTTTTTCTTCTTCCATTTACATGACAAAAATGACACTATGATAACAAATGTTACACAAGTGTCAATTTAAAAAAAGAAACACTAATTAAACGGAGCATAGTTCCAGAGTTTTTGCTTCACAGCAGACGCCGCACCAATCCGCCTGTCGATCTCCCGCTCCATCTTCCCCTCATTTGTGAACAAGACCCCAAGATACTTAAACTCCTCCACTAGGGGTAACATATCCTCCCCAACCCGGAGAAGGCACTCTACCCTTTTCCGGCTCAAGACCATGGTCTCGGATTTGGAGGCACTGATTTTCATCCCGGCCGCTTCGCACTCGGCTGCGAACCGCTCTAGTGAGAGTTGTAGATCACGCCCTGATGAAGCCAATAGGACCACGTCATCCACGAATAGCAGAGACGCAATCCTAAGGCCACCAAAACAGATCCCCTCAACACCTTGGCTGCGCGTAAGTTGGACTCGTTTCCAGTGAGAGTTGGACTCCGCCAAGGTTGCTCTTTGTCACCGACATTTTTTTATGCAAATTAAACAGTTCTGGGCTCTGATGCTGACCAGACTATAGGAGGCCTTACCGTCATGATTCGATCGTTGATGAGGCGACACATTTCGATGTCCTCCAGGTCACTGTTCTGGATGTCGGTCAGCAGGTTGCGAGCGGCACGGCTGTATGAACCAGTAGCAGAGATCAGCCACTTCACCGTCAGGGCTTTGGGCAACAGCTCTGGTTTTATCTGGAAGAACCAAAACACAGAGCTCTGATGAGGCTAGTGGCAAACAGGCAGGGGCTGCTGGCCAACAAAAAGGTTTACCAAGGTTTTAGAACGGTTATGGCCTCTAAGGCTAAAATTATTCATCAAACTCTGCGTACGGTTTAAAGTTCTTTTAATGAGATTCTAATGTAGTGAAATTATAGGTCACAGTTTTCTCTCACTGAAGCATACAGAAGCAGATCTACAATTGATGCTGTGCACTGCTGGTCAGCTGGCTGCAAGAAGGTTTAGACATGTTTGCTTTCTTATAAAGCAAGACAAATTTGGCAACAATTAATAATTAGTCAATATTTTGCTCAAGTCCAACTATCACAACCTAACAATAGACAAATGATATAGATAACAAAGGTAACCATGTATAAAGTATTATGGTGTTAGTAGGAAGAATTTTAGCCGTTTCTGGTTTAAATAAAAGCAATTCCAATTCATTTTAAATCTTTGTGTTATATAATATTTTTAGGTAATTTAACAGAACTTCACATCGACCAGTGGCTTGTGGCAAAATAAAAAAACTGCGACCCAGAGAAATACCACACAGTAAATTTGTCTGAGTAAAATTTATTCAAACTAAACAAAATTTACTCAGAAAAGACATTTGGTCCCACTCAAAAAAATTGTCTTAGACAAATTTACTACGTAGTTCCCATAAAGACAAATATGCCAGCAGTGAAATCGGTCACTTAAACCAATAATATCCCAACTCACCCGCTGAACTTCCCTGACTTTTCCATTGATCTTGGCCACATGAGAACGTATGACCTTGTAGTACTTCATCACATCCATCTGCAGCAGATGGTCGTGGACCAGCCTCAGAGCTATATGGCCAGCAAAGCGGCCCGCTGCCTCAGCCAGCTGAGGAACTTGGCTGGATGTGACGATGTTCAGGTTGTCGGAGGTGTCCTGCAGTGTGCCAAAGAACTTGTAGCCCTGAGAGGGAAACAGGAAGAGATATAAGGCATCATCAGCTGCTGGTTTAGGGAACCATGGCTGGTAAAAAATATTGCAGGGAAGAAGAACGACTTACTGAATTTTCAGTGGAGAATCTAAACGATATTGAGGGAATTCCAGAGAAGGCAAGGAAAGAATATGCAGCGTTACCTGACTCCATTGGCTCCAGACTTTTAAAAAAACAGCAAGAGGGAGGAAGATTAGAATAGACAATAAATGTTGCATATGTGTAAAACATGTTACTATGGACACAAGGATGTGATGGTATGTGTCTTTATCTATAACACACTTACATATTTGACTCCCAGTCGCTCTTTGCAAATTGGTTCAAAAGAGTCAGATCTTTGTTTTTAACCTATGGGACAAAAATGTGCACATTAACTCTATAATATGTTTGAAAAATATATTTATCATAAAAGCTAAATCTGCCAAATATTTACCTCTTCTAGAGCCTTTTGAATCAAGGTGTGCATTAAGGGACTAGCTGCTACTTTAAATCCTTTCTGACCTAAAAATAAGAAATTTCATTCAATAAAAGAGAGAATACTGCCTTATATAGCATATATATCTATTAACAAACAGATATTTTCAGTTTTAAACAGAGTGGAGAGTACCTGTTACAATGCCATCCAGGTTGATGTAAGAGACGGCTTTCGTGCTCAGAGAAGACAAATATCCCTACAAACACAGAAGTTTTAGACTGATGTAAAACGAGGATGGTATAAACAACAAGCAATATATTAAAGCGCTCTTACAAGAAATAAAACACAAAAAGAGAAGCTCAGAAAAAATGTCCTGCACTTCTCACCTCCAACCACTCGGTGGCACCAACACTTCCGTATTCTCCAGCACTCCAGCTAGCAAACACAATGCTCCTCCTCGGCTTAAACCCATCTGTCAACAAAGGTTACAGGTGTTTATTTGTAGGGTGTTCCAGCGCCACATCTGGAGAGCACTTTCATGACTTCTAAATGATCCCAGGAGCACAACAAGACATGTCGCTGTTCAGCGAGCCGGTACTCACCGTTCTTCACCATATCTGCGATGGAGCGCGCCAGTTCAACGAGGACGGCGGTGCCAACAGTTGACGCTGCAAAGCCTGGACCCCATGCGTCTCTCTGGGCACCAATAACCACGTAGCGGTCTGGAAAAAGTCATAAAAGAGTTTTAATCCATGATCTCTTCCAAACACACATACCGATTTTTCTCTTTTTTTAAGTTTCACTCTCATTTTACCTGAATCAACAAATCCTTTGATGACACCGAACACATTATGGATCCTCTTCTCAGCAAGGACGTTCTTGACCTCCACGGTGATGGTGTCACTGTCATTTCCTAACTTGCTGTAACCTTCCCACTCGTCTGGCATTCTCTGACCCTCGAGTTGACTTTGGGGTCCACAGGGACATATTATTAAAGAGTTAACCGACATCAATGTGCAAAACACAAACTCCAAGATTACTGAAAGATCAGTATGAGCGTTACCGGAGGATTTTGGTTGCAAAGCCCCGTGTGATGGTCTGCGCCAGGATTCTGGGTAGGCCTGAAGACTCCACAGGAGGAAACTGAGTGTGGTTGAAAGAGGGAAAGCCTGGGGTATAAGGATCCCCTGAGCCCATGTGGACCTGTGGGAGACCCACAGGAAAAGGTTAGGAGATCTGATCTACTGCTGTAATTGATATACATCCATCTTTCATAGAACCAGATACCGTCTGACCTTCAGTTTTCCCCCAATTAAACTAAACCTTCATGTTAAGACCAAATATTAACAGCCTATACATGATTGAACTACACACATCTAATAATAAATCATTTATGTTATTTCAGGGAACCTTTCAAGAAACACAAGGTCACCGTACAAAGAGAGAAATAAAACACCATCAATTAAGACAGAAAAACAAGCAATAAAACTAGACAGTGAAATAAAATGACAAAACAACAAGAGAGATTGACTTTTACTGTGAACATTTTAAATGACAGTAATAAAGGTCCAAAGCACTACAATTAACAGAAGTAAATATCCAGTAGGGGGTGCTATAGCGTTATCCTGACTATTGCAGAGCCTGCTTGACTTTGTAGCGTGAGCGAATCGTGTTTAGTTGTCCACATATTAGAAATTCTATTTTAAAAGTGAAACTTGAACAATTAGATTCATTGTATACACAATAATATATTTCAAGTGTTTATTTCTATTATGGCTGGCGATAATTCAATAACAATATATATCGATTGATAGCCGTATATCGATGACAGAAAAAAAAGGTCAATAAAAAGTTCAATAGAAAAACAGTTTTCCTTCCTTTTGCATTCTAACCATGTAGGTTAATATTACAGTCATTACATCCTGACAGCCAATCACAAATACAGACCCAGGAAGGCTCCGCCCCCTTCAAAGAGTTCAGAGAGCACACGTTCTTTTTTTCCTTTTTTAAAAACTTGCAGTTTTGGTAAAAGGTTGGTTGAAATAAGGGTTGAGTATGAATTTGGTGTTTGTGTGTTTATGATAAATTAGTTTTCAAACATATTATAGATAGGTTGCCAAGCAACAGCATAAAATGGCCAGGATGCACTTCAAATGTTTGGAATTTGTTGATAATTATCAATATGAGTTCTATTTTATCAATATATTTTTTTTCTATATCATCCAGCTGTCTGAAATTTCATTTCTGTCATTTCAGTTTCTAAGAAATTTTGGACCAAGAAATATTTATCTTTTCTTGCGTTTTTGGCCTACACAGTCACAGGGATGAGCCCCGGCTGCTGGCTGTTTACAGAAAGCTGTTTCCAAGCGTATCAGTGGAAAGTCGAGTGGAAGGAAAAGGAGTCATAGTTGAGTAAAGTTCTGTTTTTCTGTGCTTTAGAACTAGTTCCTCCATGTCAAAGCCTAAACACACGGATTTAACATCAAGTGCCCCACTCACATGTCCATAAAGTTCAGTGTTGTCTCCGATAGAGTAATCAGTTGGGTCTGGGTAGATCAAAACCGCAGAGGCGTTCATTTTAGCAGCATTGGCAACCTGGAAACAGAAAGAAGCAAAAACAAAAGGGCTAAATTCATGAAGAACAAAACCTTGGTCAAAAATTAAACGGTTTGAAATAATTCGGAAAATAGGAAAACATATTTTTTGCATTTTAAACCCAGTCACCTTCTCAGCAAAGTTGATTTTTCCAGCTCTGACCAGCATGACTCTGCCATTCATGTTGATGTTCCTATCCCGCAGCTTCCTGAAGTCCTCCTCCAGGCCATAATGAGCATACAGCACGGCGCCCTACATACAGAGCAACAGTCTGGTTAACTACAGACAACAGCTGGTAGGATGTTTTCTCTGTTGTGGGGCATGTTGGTACCATTACTGATCCAGTGTTGCTGTAGGACAGGAATCCCTTTGGAAGCTCCTCTAACGTGCTCTTGAAAACGACTCTGTTATATCCAGACGTTGGGGGGTCTTGAACCTTGATGAAGTGCTCATCCGTCCAGGTCTTCATACCGTACTCCTTAAACCTCTGCAGCACTTTGTTTCCCAGGGATTCATCTTCAGGAGAACCAGCCCGGTGGCTGACTTGAGAAAACTCACTACAATAGAATATAAAGATAATTTTGGACCTGAAGTGTAACACAAATGCTATTACTGGAAGTAAAAGTTCTGTTTTAATTGAATAGGCTAACTTTCTAATCACCTGAGGGCATTTTGTAGTTTAGCAGCGGTTAATTTCTGAGCAAGGAGGGTTTTGACATCGTCCCAGTCCATCAGGGGGGCAGCGCCGGTCTCGTGGGGAACTGGGTGGTCTGTGAGGCTAACGGAGGATGCACAGACAGGAGCCACCTGCTTTTTCCCTACTGCTATATATCCAATCAACAATCCTGAAAGCATCAATCAATGAATTTAGGTTAAGAGAATATACAGTGGGAGAAACAACGGCATGAAGGAGGACAGAGATTCAACAATGATCTGAAGATATAGAAAAAAGTAAACCAACTTCATATAGACAGACCACTTATTTTCTTATTAAATCAATGCGTGCAAGTAGTTGCTTTTGTCATATAAAATAAATCACTCAATGTCTTATAATCCTGTCTTTAAACAAATAAAAAAACAAGTAATGCATCTATCTGCACAAGAAAGTTTTGCAGGCTTGCACCACTGTGAATCATTTGTTCCAGATCACCGTAAAACTTTGCGTTTACAATGTGTCAGACATACTTCATTTTCCCAGAAGCAGACATCATGATGGATGTCACATTGCTGCTACTCATCCTAAACACCAACTGAGTGCATAAGCTTCAGAGCAGTGCCATGCTGCTATAAAAACACTCCTCCCTAAGCACCTCTATCTTACCAATGAAGAAGATGAGGAGGGCAGCAGACACCATGAAGCACAGGTCCTTGGGTGTCCGGCCGAGCTTTTGAACCATGTAGGGTTTGCCGTTGGAAGTGTGATGATGGCGTCCTCCCACGCCGTTCTCCCCAACCTCCTCATCCATGTCAGAAGACAGCTTCATCTCCACCTGGCTGTTGTCACCTTCCATGTTCTGGGTCAAGTTGAATCGCGTGTAGGTGTGTGGTTCACCGTTAAACTGTTCAACAAGAAAATGCAGGCATAGGAATGGAAGGTTTTAAGTTAGCTAGCCTTACATCTTCAGATCAGACAGGCTAGTGCTCTCTGAGTAAGCCTGTAGCCCAGCTGACCTGTAGCACTAAATGCTTTAGACAAAGCATTTAGTGCTTTGTCTCAACTGGCTCTGTGAAAGTTCCTATCTGGGTAGATTTTAAGTCCAGCACACTCCAGCAGCTCTAAGTAACAGCAAAGCCACCAAGATGTGGGCAGGTGGCTAAACAAACTTTTCTACTGACAATAAATGCCACGCAGATGGGCTCTCTTCACTAAACTGGTGACCTGAGAAGATCATCGGTCGGCCTGGATTCTATTTAGGGCGACCAGAGTTAATGGGTGTTAATACAAATGCATGCCTCGCTATTCATTGTTGGGTTTTTTATATGAAAACTGCAAAGTTTTCATCTGTTTGTTTCAACTTCATAATTAGAATTAAGTTTTGAGTTGAAGTGAGTCTGTTCCTTACAGTTTCTATTCTGGTGGGTCAAACAGAAAATACTGAATGATGAAAACACAACAGGATGCAGTGAAATGTTGATCAAGATCCAGGTTTAATTTCCCAGAAAATGAAACTTGGTAGAGAGCCACACAGTAAAATTCATTCAGAAGTCTCAGCAGTTTCCCCTCCCAGCGCTAGAAATACACAAGTGAGTTAAATACTCCTTAAATATATGAACTACACTCAAATTTTGTTTCTTGTTGAAATAACATCTCTTTTAGAGCAAACATCACCTCAGATTTACGCATTTAAAAGAAAAGTGAACCACATGTATGATGCTGAAATCTAAAAGCAGCCCATTTGCCCAGATTCAGTGCGTTCTCAGCTTAAGGCACGTTGCAGTTATCTCAGAGGGGGCGAGGATATTAATATGAAAGCTGATCAACATGGAGATACCTTCAAGTCTACGGACTTACAATTTTGGAGATCGTTGACCTTGCTTGTTCCATCGCTGCTTTTCAGGACTCTGTAAAATAAACATAAAATTAAGATTTTTAGACAGAGATTTAAGATTTAAGACAAAACGATTGAAAAGAAAAAGCCCAGTGAACCACTTCTACATTTATATTGTCATTTTTTCCCCTTTCCATTAAGAAACATGTTCCTGTTTAACAGCAGGAATACTGCTGCTTCCAAAGAGGGGGTCCACCTCCTGTCCAAACATCCCTGGGGTTTCCTGTGCAGCTAACTTGAAACGAGGCGCCGTCTCTGAACACAAAAGAGCAGTGTACTGCGCAGGTAAACACCGACATCAATGCTACATTGTGGGCTCAAGTCACCAGAAACTGACCGGCTCTCCATGTGTCTCATTGTGGAGAAATCCATCAGGATCAAGATAAAGTTCTCTTCACAGAAAAGGGGAATTAGATCCCAGCAGATCATCCTCTCCTCAAGCTGATGGTCTGTTCAACATTCAGCTTATAGGAGTAAACTTCCATTAACAGGCGAAACCGACGCCTTTTGACGTGCCATGCTTTGTTAAATAAATAACGGCACACAAAGAGAGGCGATCTAAAAATAAAGAAATGCAGTGATGTAGAATTTCTAAGCACTCAGTGTATTTTTTAATGATTCGCTGCAATCTGACACCATTCAGCCTCTTCGTGGCCTTCTGCTGCCATTTCTTTTCTTTTTCTAGCAGCACTGCAGAGGTCAACAAGACAAAACAAGACCAGCTTATCGCAGTCCAAAACATCCCTCTGCTTTAGGAACATCAACAACGGCAATCCAACTGGGAACAGAGCTGCAGAAATCTGTTTTAGCTCGACTAAAAAAGGGCAAAGCCTGGAATGTGTCTACAGATGAAACATTTAAACCTCTTTTGGAATATTTACACACAAAAAACAAGTTTTATTTACATTTCCATTAACAGTTGACAGTTTATGCTGGGCTGCTGTTTGAAAAAAAGGGATGTTGACAGACATCAAAATCCTTCCCAATATTAGTTCCTTGTTTCTCAACAGAAACATGTTTTATGGTTTCTGCGCTGCTAACCCTGGTCTGATCCTCTGGTCCTTTGGCTCAGCGCTACATAACGGACAATTATATTTCTATCGCCTCCTAAACAAACAGCTGGCCGATTCGTTCACAGGCGAGCAAATGTAAAGGAGGCTATTTGACTAAAACAAACAAAATTGGGTTAATCAACAGCAATCTTAGCTCAAAGGCCTTTGACCCTCTGGCTGACCCTAAAAAAAAAAAAATTAAACTCTCTAAAACAGCCCTCGTTTATCAAAACCTTGGTAAGATCAATGAAGCAGTTTTGACCTGTCGCCATACGTGTGAAAACACGCTAGTACATGTCAGCCTCACTACCTGAGCAGACGTCAGGTTTAACACTCTGAACAATAAGCACTTTAAACCTAAAACATCAAACTAATGTTAAAATTATAATTATTCAAACAGGAATACGCTCTAGTTAATGATTACAGCAGCATAACTGTCACTTTCCTGCTTTATAAAAGCATTTGAATCATGTCATACATTTCCTTCTAAAATCTTGAAGTACATGAGAACGGAGGCGGAATGAAAGGCAGCAGAAGCTGGCAAACCTGTCCCCAGTACAAAGCAGAACAGATAGAAAGCCTGAGCTTCCAGTGTCAGGGACGCTGCATTTCAAGTGTCAATAAATCAAATAAGGAAGCAGCTTGCTCTGAGGTTATTCTGGGCATTGTGAATGACAGCTCACTTTAGAATATGACGAGGACAACCTTGAGCTTCCCAACCTGCGTTGGGGGCCAAGGAGATGACCCCCAGCCCCCACCCCACTGCCCCCCCTAAAAAGCAACAGTAAATCAGCAGCATAGATCACCAAGGATGAGATGAACTGGGCAAAGCTGCTCTATAATCTCACATACCAAACATACCGGACTTCTCAGAGCTAATGCGTTTATCGGATTGGTAAATTAAACCGGCCTTTTCAGATGCAGAAACGTATGGGCCATAAAGCGGAGCGTGGACGGACTGCGCTGTGTTCAAACACGTGCAAACGATGCAAAGCATGAGCCCAGTGTGCGCATAAAAACATGGAAAGCCTTCCAGCAGCTTTTCAGACAACCCCAGGGAAAGAGACGCTGCTTGTACTGTAGCAGTTGTCAAGAAGAGTTCTTGGACACGTGTGTGGGACAGATAGCGAGGCAGAAATCGAGTCCCACCCTTGAAGGATCGCAGCAGGCCGGACGCCGTGCTCCCCTGAGCTTTGGCAGGAGATTAGGGCTGGACTGGGCTGCACTTCTAGTCGAGGGTTTTACAATAAAACACAAAGATCAGGCGGCTATTCTCTTCTGTTACCAAGACAGTACAGAGGTGGGGTGGGCATTGTGTTTGGAAGTTTGTTAAAGAAATATGCACAAGTTCAACTTCAAGGCCTGTATTACTAAGAGGCCGAATAAGGAGAGGCTGCTAGGAGTGGTGTCACAGGCCAAATAGGCTTAACAAGTAGCTTAACTGCTACAGTTTTAGCAAAAAAACGATTCCTTATGAAAGTTGCAGCGGAGTTTCGTCACAATCAGGCAACAGCAGAACAATTAAAAGTGACGTCAAAGATTCTTTTGGCGCAATTAACAATTACTGTTCAATCACTAACAGATGCACTAATAAATAGGCAGAGCTCATCGGGGACCAATATTTTCCCCTCCGACTGGTGCTTATCAGCTTTTTTCCCTCTTCGGCATAGGCATCGAAACCAAGACCCACCGCCAGTTCCACCCCGTAACTCCATCAACGTTCAAGCACGTCTTTTGAGTGCCTGTTTTTTGAGCATCAGCTGACAGAGCCTAGAGAACCCTTTTTCCTCTTTGTTACGTTCGTCAGTAGAAAAGTAAATCTTAATTGGCAACAGTCGAATCGGCAGGTCAGACCTCAAAGAAATCGCCGTCAGCAAGAAAAAGCCCGATCGGTTCCCCTCTAAATTACAACGACCCTTAAATGACAGACAGCAACAGTGTTCAAGTCTCTCTTAATGACATTAGAGACTACAGTCTGCTAACAGTTACTTTTTAATGTATGTGTTTTAGCTTGTAGGAATGTACAGCACTTTGTTTCAGCTGTTGGCTGCTTTTAAGCGCTTTATAAATAAAGATGTATGGTATGAAGCAGCGTAACCAATAAACCCGTGCGAGCCGGGTTGCATTTCATTAAATGATGCAACACGCAGCACTTCTTCCGATCAGGAACGGGCTTTAGGGACTTGCTTACTGAAAAAAAAAAAAAAAAAAAAAAAAAAAAAAAAAAAAAAAAAAAAAATCGCTTTCTTCCTGCGTGAGAGAAAGGCATGAGGAAAAGCAACAGCGGCGGATTCCCCAAAGCCGAAAAATGAACTACGGCAGAGGTAACAGAAAGAACGTGTCCAGAGGTGTTGGAACGCACACCTGACAAGCTCACAAGGTGACGAATTTGGCCAGAGTTCTGGTCTGTGTAATAAATGATAGATTGTTGTTAATGGGGAAGAATAACTACAACATGAACCATAGCAAGCTGCACTTGAGTGTAAATTCTGTAGAGGTGGTAAAAACAGTGCCTTTGCAAAAGACTGTGTTGTGCTTACTTCTGAAAGAAATGTTATTTTGTGATTAAAAGAAAAACAAAGTTTTAATCGCCCTGTTGAATTTTCAACAAAAATTGAGCAAACGTGAATTAAATGTTAACACTTTGTAAAGAAAGAGGTGTCCCATCCATGCAGAGTGGAAGATAAAAGGAAAGGGACGCTGACGCTGATGATGGAGAAAAAAAAATTACATTTGATATTAGGAGTGGGGGTGGGGTGGGGGGGGGGGGCATAGGAGTCATTGTGCAGTGGTAAATCATGTGAGAGTCACACTGGAAGGAAAGCTCGGAGTAAAGCCTGGGAAAAAACGAAAAGAAAAAAAACGGGAAGGAGCACTGAGGTGGTCAAATCCTACTCCACAGACCTGCATATGAGGCCCAAGTTGGGTAACAACAGATGGATTGTTTTGTTGTTGTTGTTTTTTTACACTTTGCATCAGCTTAATGCACTTTTTTTGGTTAAATGTTGCAAAAGAATGTTGGTAGCTGTTTCCGACCTTAAAAATATTTTTCTCTCTGAAAGAAAAATAGACGACTACACTGGAAAGCAGTGAACCAGGGCAGTTTGTCCTCTTTAAGTGAACATTTCGTTTCCAGTCAACACACTGAGAAAGGTTTTTTGTTAGATTAAAGTGATTTTTACCCCTAAAAATAACATTACATTATTATTATTATTATTATTACAACCTCAAAAATATTTTTCTCTCTGAAAGAAAAATAGACAACTACACTGAAAAAAAGTGAACGAGGGCAGTTCGTCCTCTTTAAGTGAATATTTCGTTTCCAGTCAACACATTGAGAAAGGTTTTTGTTATTAAAGTGATTTCAACCCTAAAAATAACATAACATTACATTATTATTAGTAGTAGTAGTAGTTTGATTCTAACCCAATAAACACATTTTATATGTTGACAACTGCCCTGGTTGACTTTTTCAGTTCCAGCAGGCTCGGGCAGCCTTGGAGACGACTGGTTTATTACCCAGTCGGCCATGTGCTCTCATCAGTGAGGCACTCCCTGCATCACATCGCTGCTCCGTTTGACACGAGGGGCGAAACAAGGTTCCTTTAAAGGAGAGAAAAGGGGCGCGAGGCCGTGAGTTTCCCGCAGCCGGACGCCGGGGTCACAGATAAGCGCTGTCCGTCGCGCCAAGGTCAGCAGCCCCTCCGCGACAGCGCTGCCTCCCCGAGTTTCAGGCGTCAGCGAAGGAAATTGGAGCTGAATTTAGCAGCGCTGCATCAGTCTCATATCAGGTTAGCGCGGGAGGTCGCTCTCTGAACGTGACTACCGGCTTCCTCGGTTATGGCGTCCTCGCTGCGCGGGCAGCGTGACAGCCCGAGGGTTGGATGTGAGGAGCCGCGCGCTATGAAGAAGGAAGGAAACATTTCTAGTAGAGTGAACAGGTGCTCTCACCTTTAGCCTACAGAGACTGTTGGGAAAAGACCTTTGCATGACATTATTGGCTGCGTTCAACGTTCTAACCCTATTTTAAATGCCGGCTTAGTAAAGACTATATTATTATTTATTACCTTTACTTGTTTGCAAAGATGAAAAGCTTTTTTCTCTCTCTCCACGCGCCAGCCTTTGAACTTGTGTTAACAAGACTTCAACAGCTAGGGTTTACAAACTGGTAATAGAAGCACTCACCTTCACTTCTGTGCAGAACAACTAGAATCTCGCCCTCAGTGACAGCCCCTGGCGTGTGGAAGCTTTTGCGGTCAGTTCGCGACTATATCTCTCTTACTCGCCGGCCCGGTGCCCTTGACTCGAGCAGCAGACCACGCTGCTTGCAGCTTTATCTGATTGGATTGGACCGGCGTGACGTGTGTACCAAAACGTCACACCCGTCAGCCATCGCGAGATCCCGGTGTCTGCTACTGGCATCGTTTGAGAACGCGTGGTCCTTTCATACAGGTTGTGAAGTTTAAAGGAGTACTGTATTTCACCAGCCGACTTGAGTAGATTTATTTTAATTAACAGTAATCTAGAGTTAGTTCGTTGCAGAGTTGACAAAGTTACACACGACCTTAATAAAAATAAAGAGCCAAAAGAAAGAGCAATGAGTTCAACCAAGGTCATCTTCAGGGATGGAAACCACCCAGGTTCTACTTATTTTTTGATAATTAAATTCAGTATATTTAACTCACATGTCAGCAAGACAAACATGCAGTTCATACCTGGAAGTATACGATCTAACTCTTACAACAGAACAAATATATTAGTTCAACAGTTTATATATGTCACGGACACATCATGGTGATTTTTACACAGCACTATATCACATTTTATTTAATAATTTAAAGATATTAAGATTATAATGCAAAAAACCCCAAAAAGGGATACAATTTGGCAAAAGGCTGAAGACAACATAAATACTATGAATCACAAAAATGTTAGTCATTAACATTTCAATTTATATCAAGCAATCTTTGATGATATTGAAGCCATAACAACAAATAACTAAGTTTTTGGAAGTAAACCCCACCTAAAGATTTTGATTTGAATTTAATTGTATATATTTGGTTCAATCAGTAGCGGTTCTTGCATGAATCCTGTCCCAGGAAAGCTCCTTCTGTGGGGTCTGATTTAAAATACCCAATACTGGGTTCACAAAAATGTCTCGAGAAGAAAAAATAATTATATTTTTAGAAAAATACGGACCTTCTCTTTTGGTTTTCCTCAAAAAAACCTATTTGACTGGAAATAATGACAAGGACTAAAGAAATAGTTTGGGGTGCAACTGACAAATCTATTTTCAAGCACTCATTAGCTGTCAAATAAAGGCCACCAGACCCTAAAAAATAAATAAATAAACAATTTCTATGTGCTCCTGCTGCCCACTTAACACAATGATGCCCTGGGCAGTGAGCCATTATTCAGTCAACCATAATTCTCATTGGCCGTGTGCAACGTCCAGCAGGGAACAGTAAAACTGAACTGTTTACATCAGTTGTAACAGGAACTAAAACAGCAACTTAGTAAAAGTTAGTAAAAGACTCCGGGTTGAGAAAGTGTTTATGTTGTCACAGGAATTTAACTTTGTATTCAGCTTTAGCTAGTTTAGCCATAATGATAGAGTCTAACCTGCTACTTAGCGGAGCTCCTTGCCCCTGAGGCTGTAGTTGCCGGTGACCTTAGCAGTAGTTGTTACGGAAAAGATTTATTGAAGGTTTATTACTCATTCAGAAAATCTATAATGCCTTAATCAGAAACCATTTGCTTGTTTCCAGGCTTACAGGTTTTAAGGCAGAGAACCCTGGCCTCAGAGATTTCAAGTACAAGCTTGTACGTTTTGTTATTCTGTTTGATTAATAAAATGTAAAATGTTTAAATATAATGTAATACAAATATAACACAAATAGAAGCATATTTATTCGAGTAATAAAAGTTGAATAGAATGATCTATTAAAATTGGCTAAACTTTACTAATGTATGAAATGTCTTTTGTAAAACACACATCATTTGTACGCAGGGATATTGATTAAAAGATACTGGCCAAATAAAATGCATGAATACTGTGTTGTAAATTTAATGGGTAAGAATCTAACAGTTTGTTTTATCAGTGTACTGACTTCATAGAAACATTTGTTTTCACCTAAATGTAATTGGGTAAAAAGCTGTTTCAAAATGACTACATAGCTGTTTACTCTTTAATGCGTGTCAGTAATCCTGTCAGAGCCAATAGTAACCCAACATTGACAGAGGCCCTTAGGTATCATAATTAGTATTTTCACTTGTTTTAAATGCATTAAGAGCTGTTTGTTGACCATGCTTACTTTAAATAGATGTAAACCTAAAATTAAGGACTTTGTGAGCTGTTTTTATAAATACTTTTTTCCCTGTCAGAAACAATATATCATTTCTGCACTGGGTTTTAGCAAGTGCACAGCTGCTGGTCCGGCTGAACTACCTGGAACAAACGCCAGCTGGTCACAGACAGAATGGCGTCTTTCAGTGTCTGCTCACCTTGAAATAAAAGCAAACCTATTACTGTCTGCCAGGACCTTTTTTAACCTTTTCTCAGCCAAGTGTTCCACATAAATAATATTTCCTCCTTGCAGCAGCTGTGAAAATGTCAGCTGTGGCAAAGAAAGGACGTGTCTGTGAGCCCAGTTTGGTATGTGCGCTGACTCAGCCGCACTGCGTTTTTCCACTTAAGATGTCTGTGACCTCCTTGGAAGCATGTTTAACTTTAAAGTCCTGTTGTGGCTGACACACAGGATTGATGTAGGACGGTATTTTGCAGTTCAAGCTTAAAGTGCAAAGACTAACCCCACACCTACTAACCATTTGGCCTCTCTTACTAAAGCCAAACCTCCTAGTAAATAAAAAGTGGATGTTTTGATTTACTGAGCAGAAAACACATGCAACTTGTGACTCAGCACCTAGAACATATTGATGAATTGAATCTTAAATCACTTATTATGTCCATGCAGACAAGGCTGACAAATCAACAAACTGTGATTGGGTTATTGTTGGTGGGCAGGGGTAAATCAGTCGCCACTGGTGGTAAATTATTAGTAAATCTTAAACAGAAACTTGGCAGTTCTTTGGATTTCTGATAGTTTGTAGCTGTGTTTATTTGCTCTCACATTTTAATCATTGATTATTGGGCGAAAACAGCCTCCGAGAAGATTATGTGACTGTACCTATAATTACTTCTTTTGTGTGACTTCAGTAATTGCATGTTTATGCTTGGCCCCTCACATACAATTGGTGAGAATTAGAGAATACTTGATGTCGTCTCAGGTTCGCTTAAGATCCCCATGTGACAGCTCTGTGTTACAGAGTACTGAATATATTTCTACCCCTTGGACCCTCAAAAATGTCCCATTCTCAGTAAATATATTCCACCTGTGGGTAGTTTATTTCATCATAAATGAAGCTGTTCTGCGAAGACCTAAGAGGTTTGTTAGAGAACATTACTGAACACACAGCAGCATGAAGGCACATTAATGACAGGTCAGGGAGAAAGTTGTGGCGAGATTCAAAGCAGCTAGTTTATGGAACATTTGTGTGTTTGAACATCTCACAGAGCTTCAGCAAGAGAAGCAGATACGACGCCAAGGGTAGCTCTGGAAGAGTTGCAGAGATTTACAGATCTGATAATATGTAAATTACAGGTACATCTCAAAGCATTAGAAAATACTGTCGGAAAAAAAGCTCTATATTTTTTGCCACCCATTTCAGAAAGTATGTTACATTGATCATTACACATAGTGAAATATTCCAAGGCCAAATGTCCTTGTCTCAGAACAATTTAAACATTGTGGAAAAGGTTAAAGCATGTTCAGAAAGTTGAGTCGAAGGGGAAAGTGTGGCAAGATAAGGGTCAGCAACGGAGACAACTGCAGCCTTGAGAGGATTTTCTAGCAAAATACGTTCAAGAATTTGAGGAAGCTCCACAAGGAGTGTACAAAGGCTGGAGTCAAAGCATTAATAGCCAGTAGGCACATACGAATCCGACACATGAGCTACAAACGTCGCATTCCTCATGTCAAATCACCCCTGAACCAGAGACAACATCAGGAGTCTTCCCCATTACCGTCACGGGGAAGACACCTGACTTTACAGTTGTCCAGCAGAAAGCAATTGACACCCTTCACAATGGGGAGTGAGCAAAAAGTAATCAGTGAGGTCCAGGGGGAAGTTTCCACAGTCAGTAATTTATTGGGTCGCCACGTCATCTGCTGGTGTTGGTCCACTGTGTTTTCTGAAGTCCACAATCAATCTACCCGGAAATGTTAGGGCTCTTCGTGTTTTCTTTTGATGACAAGCTATATGGAAATGCTGATTTGATTTTACAACAGGCAGCTCTCCACACTGCCAACGGTATTAAAAGTTGGTTCAGTAACCATGTGCTTGATTGGCCAGCAAACAGGCCTTACCCGAACCTCATAGGTGAGCCTATGGAGTATTGTTAAGAGGAAGATGACAGACACCAGACCCAATGATGCAGCTGCCCTAGAGGCCACTATCAAAGCAGAACTACATGCTGATCACATCCGTGCCCTGCTGATGCAGTAATTTGTACTAAATTAGGCCAAACCAAGTATTTAGTACATTTAAGTCCATTTAAGTCTGCTGTGCAGCAGAAACGTGCAGGACAGTGGGTCTGCTAGGACCAGAGTTGAGAAACCCTGATTAAGGGGACACTGAACATGTGGAAGAAGGTGCTCTGGTCAGAAGAGAGCAACATTGAACCTTTTGCATGGGTTAAAAAAAATAATAATCAGTTTGACTGAAAATTTTTTCAAGTCAGCCCATATATTCCCGGGCCGTGGACATCATGCCACATCAGTTACCTCACTTGCTTATTGTGCAAAGTCAACATTAACCAAATCTGGTAGGTCTACAATATCAATTGACCATTCCTGTATCTCTCCCACCTTTCAGCTTCAGAGCCTTGGCGTCATCCTGGACAGCCTCCCATCCTCTCCTTCACTTTCCACATCATCACCTGGTTAACTTTCATCTCGGCAGCATCAAGTTCTTCCTTCACACTTTTGCCAAACTGGTCCACAGTCCACTTTACAATTTCAGCTCCCTTCCCTCCCTGTCCTCCAGAAAACCTCCATAAACTGCAGCTAGTACAAAGACAGCAGCTTCATCATTACATCATCTACTTCACTCCTGTACATTAACTCCACTGGCTCCCTGTCACATTCAATATAAACCAATCCTATGATCACACAAGGCCAACCACAACCTGGACAATGCAGGACACATAACCAACACTATGATGACGTCATATATTTTAATTTAACACAGATCGCACATTACAATTATCAGTCTGTTTTTCCTATTATTGCACAGCAATTAATTAAACTCATGAGTTTATAAAAAAGGCATTATTTAACTTTTTCGAAGTCTAATAAAACGGTTATATTTTAGCCCTGTGACTGGCGACCTGTCGCCTAGGATGAGCCACCTGCCGTCCCCCCCCCCCCATTACCCCGTTTCCCCATCAGATAGGGCTTGACGTCACACCTGTACGGAAAAGAGGGTATGGAAAATCCATGGATGGATGGGATGTTACATTTTTGAAAAGTTTAATAAAATTGCTCAAAGTTTATCAGAAAAGAACATAACTTGCTTTTTAAGATGAACAGTTTAATTAGAAAAATGTCATTAAACTTTGCATAAAGTTAAATATTGCTGTAGATAATCTTGGCTGCTGTAGCTCGTCTCTCTGGCAGGTGATTTTGGGTTGAATAAAATGAGTCCATAGAACCACAGGAGGCTTTCTCAGCTGGTTCTAGTGCAACTTGGTTCTACAGTGTCGCTTCACATCGCGCTCCACTCTGTTTAAAAATAAAAAATAACTTCATAAAAGCTTTCTGACAATCGCCTTTCTCTGGCCTCACCCAGTTAGAACCCGTTCTCCAGTCCATATTGTAGCTGCAATTTATTTTTTTATTTATTGACGTAGTTTCCTTAATATTCTGCATGCATCAAAATCCTTGTGATTTTATATAACGAGTGTCCTGGTGAGCAGATGCTCCTGAGGTGGAACTGCTGCTTATTGGCTGACAGCCAATGCAGCTCTGCCTTCTTTGTTACAGAAAAGCGCAGGTGGAATTTTTTTACTTTTTCTGAATCAGACCCATTGAAATGCGGGACACTGTTTCACATTCAGACCGTTCTTAAAAAAAAAGTAAAGAAAAAGCGCATCATGCTAAATTAGCCTGAGCTAGCGCGTAACTCTTTGAGTTTTAAATAAAACGTAACAGCGAATCATGAGGAGATCC
This sequence comes from Fundulus diaphanus, assembly GCA_037039145.1. Classification (NCBI taxonomy): domain Eukaryota; kingdom Metazoa; phylum Chordata; class Actinopteri; order Cyprinodontiformes; family Fundulidae; genus Fundulus; species Fundulus diaphanus. Next base: position 45,101,294 of record CM073133.1, read on the forward strand.
CTGTTTGGTTTATCAGCTAAGTTACTGGCAGCAAGAGAATAAACGCTGACAGGTGATGTGCCCACAGGTGGAAATAATTCATTAATAAACTGCAGGAGCAGCAACAGACACACTTACCGATGAAGCTGTTGTCAGCTGTTCATTCCGATGAACTTTAGGACCTGCTGGTTTGCATAAATCCAAAGAAAACTTTGACCACCGCTACTTTCATTCATGCCATCTGAGGGCACTTTAAAATGCTCTCCCAAAAGTTAAAATGATGAAACACCGATAAACCTCAGACTGGCAGTCTGCTTCACAAAGACCCGCCCTACTCTCTTTGTGATTGGCTAATGTCCCGGCTCTGCCAGGTTTCATTGGATGAAAGCAGCTTCTGTTTAATACCTTGCATAAAAAGTCTAGACGGAACTTTTTGTGCTCATTTTCCAAATGACGGAAATCAGTCGCAGCGATGGAGAACTTTAACCCCTGACCTTTTGGCCTACTCACAAAACGCTATATGTGGCAGACAACTAACAGGGAACATGTCCATGAACACACCAGCCTCATGTTGAAACATAGTGGTGGCAGCATCATGCTATGGAGGTGATGCTTTTCTTGATGAGGGACAGGAAATTAGCCAGAGTGAAGGAAAGATGGCTTGAGCTAAATGCAATCCTGAAAGAAAACCTGGATGACTCTTGAGAATGGGTCAGAGGTTCACCTTGCAGCAGGAGAACGGCTCTAAACAGGCAGCCAGAGCTAAAATGGATTGGTTCAGATCAAAGCATATTTATATTTATGTGCTATAATGGCCCAGTCAAAGTCCAGACTCAAATCCAATAGAAAATCTGCATTAAGACTTGAAATTTGCTGTTCAAACAAGCTCCCCATCAAGTCTGACTGAACTCAAGCTATTTCGTAAAAAAAAAAAAAGTACGGTCAAAAGTGTTAAGATATGCAAATGTGTTAGACACATACTTGAAAAGTTTTGACTTAGTGGAAGTGAAAATAAATACACAAATCTTTAAAATTTTGTTTGTAAAAACATAAAATCAGTGCTTAATGACATGCAACACTTTGATGATTTTCGATGATTTCCACAATTTATATTTTTAGTCCAGCAATGAATCCAATGGATTTTTGGAGGAGTGTTGGTATATTGGGCAATAAAATACTGAAGACCATGTATATTGTATAACTTCACAATCCTGAGTTACTTTGTTTAGGTCTGCCCCCAATAAATATTAAAGTTCATGGTCGTGACATGCCAAAACAGGAGTAAGTTTAAGGAGTACAAGACTGTAAAGACTGGTTATTTGCCATGAAAGGTTATAGCTCCATTTACACTACCCTTTTGAAACCGCGCCGAGAATGGTCCGAGCTCGGTAACTGAAATAATTATCGAGTGTAAATGGAACGCAACTGAACTGCACTGTGCCAGACACAACCGAACCGCGCTAAATCTAGACCAGTTTGATAGTAGGGTTCGGCCCGGTTTATCAGTGGCTCGGTTCTCTGATAACAAAGAGCGCATGAGCAGACTGCGTCATCACCTTACAGTCAGCTGACTAATTTTGCGTTTTTTCCGGCGTGTCTGGCTTTACAATTCACAGATCACTTCAACTGTACACAACGTCTGTCGTTGTATCCTGCATCTGTAAGCCCTGATTAGACTATCGTTTGTCTTATCCGCTTCCCAAAAGCCGACTCTATCAAGTATATTTACCAAAGGTTGCCTTCTTTGCCTGAATCTCCGCAAACAACGAAGTATCACAATTGTAACCAAACATAACTTCCTGAATGTTATGGGCGCCGCCATTTTTATTTGCTTGATTCCCTTCTTCAATCATAGAGAGCAGTAGTACCGTAGATCGTCAATAGGAGGCGAGGAACCGTGCTAGGGTGATGTGTAAACGGTCGTAAGAACCATGCTGGGCACGGTTAACTGATCCAAGCTCGGTCCGAACTCTGCATGGATCGGTTTAACAAGGCTAATGTAAATGGGGCTAATGAGATGCAAGCTAATTGAGATTGGGAGTATTTTGTGTCCTCTGTAACACAAAGGTTAACCTTCCACATGTAAGAGAACCTAAATGTATTGTTTTAAAATGCACAGTACAGTTAGGTGCCAAAAATCTCTGCTGTACAAACAGTGGATGATATTTTTTCCTCCTGGAAGGACTGGTTTCTTAGTCAAGCATTTAGAGCCCTAAAGGTTCAGGACTTATATTTGATTGTAAGTCGTTGTTATAGTTTCGTGCAGTTTAAGGTCAAGAATGTGAAGTTACCATGGAGGGCAGAGTCTTGTCAGCCTTAGATTTAACTGTCTCTTCGGTTCGCCTCAGTTTAATCACTACATTGATGTGGTCCCACTGCTGTCAGGTTACAGGTCACCGTGTTCAGAGTAATCAGAACAGCAAACTAATACATTTGTACTGTTTTTATAGCTGACACTCACACTGCTGTAACAAGGGTCCAACTGTGCAAAAGTAGTGAAGCAACTGTTTTCTCAGAAAAGCGAAACCATAAGCAAGTCAGCTCTGTTCTTTTGAAAAGGCCTGAATATTTACAGCTAAAAGCAGAAAAAAAGTGTTTCACAGACTTAAAAGTGCTGCAAGACTAAACCACTTTTTTTCCTGAAATCATTACAAAACACATGTAACACTTTGTATTTCCCCCTACGTTAGAAAAACATCCTCCTTTGTGAGAAAAGAATAGTTAACGCAACCAGTTCATCAAACTGTTTTGTGTAAAGCAGTAGTGCTTTAAAAGTAAAGTATTTTATTATGTTTTTTTTTTTATTCCAGAAATAAACTATTTTCTATGGTGCCTTTTTCTAGTAGTTAACATCTGCAGATAACAGATTGCAGACATGAATCACACATTTGAGTCCTTTTAGTCCTACAAATCCAGCTGATTTGATTCAGACAGATTTTCAATCCAAACTCAAATTCATGACACTTTGTCAGTTTGCTCATCTAGAAAAGCAAAAAAGTCAGTATTTGATCGTAGATGAAGATTTTTGTCTCCCCACATACACTCTGTTGCTTAAGGTTTTGACTTATCTGCCGTCACAGGTGAAATCCCGACCCTGATCCATAGACCATTCTTCCAGGAGCACATGTGTGAGGTCTGACACTGATGTTGGATGAAAAGGTCTGGCTCGAACTCCCCATCCCCAAACGAAATTGCCCAAAATACTGTGGGATGCTGCAGCATTAGGAGTTAATTTCACTGGAGCTAAGTGGCCAAACCCAACTTTATTAAAACACACCCAAAACACAATCCCCTCCTCAGAGTCAGGAAAGTGTACTTCACCTGGTAGCTGCCAAACCCACTCATCCATTAGATTGCTACAGACATGTTTTGTCACTCCAGCAGACAGGTCTTCACTGCTCTAGTTGTCAGTGGTGGTGTGCTGTACACTGCTGGCTCCAATGATTTGCATGGCACTTGGTGCTTTATGGCTTAGAAGCAGCTGCTCGTGGAATGCTGTTCCATGAAACTTTCTACAAACTGTTTTTAATCTAATCTGAAGGCCACATGAAATTTGGAGGTCTGTAAATATTGCCTCTGCGCAAAGTTGGTGACCTCTGTGCATTATGCTCCACAACATCAGCAGACACTGTTATATAATGTGGCTTGATATGTCTGGGATGAATGGCTGTTGTTCCCTAAGTCTTAGATTTAGACAAACTTTATTGTCATTTTGTATGCACAGAGTGCATAGAAAACGAAACTTGTTGCATACAGCTTACGACAATGTAATAAGATTGCAGTTGAAATAAAATAAAATAACATTGCAATATAGAGTGCAGCAGTCAAGTCAAGTCAAGACATTATACAAGCATCAGAAGTGCTGTGGACATGAGCCTTGCTACTCAGTTTTGTGCCACTTAGAAAGGGGTTATAAAAATAATAAAAAAGTAAGTAATCATCTCTAATTCTTACTTTGTCACCAGTTTTACCATTTTAAAAATACACTTTAGGTATAAAAAAACAGGGTAAAACCACTTGGAACAGGTTTATCAAGAAAAACAAACCCAACAACTGGTTTTATAAAATTTGCCTGGATTACTGAAGGTTTTAAAGGGAACGCAACTTTTCTCACAATTATCCTTTTTCCAAAAATGCCGTTGTTTCAGATAATAAATGTGTGTTGGGTGTCAAGAGGACACCTAAAGAGAAACTGTAAAAAAAATATGTAATAAAAAAATCTCCCCAGGCTGAACTTTTAAGCTTAATGCTTTTTTTGAGGGGCATTTAATGCTTTTTTCTGGGTATCCCTGGGTGTCTTACATGCTAAATTTGTACAAAGGCCCACTTGTTAGTTACATTAGCTGCTATTCAGCTATCAGCATGACTGATGAGATTTCGTCATGTTACAGCACAAGCATGCATAATGGTGATCGAGTTATTCCAAAATATATCAATACTGGGATAAATAGAGCATGTCTAAACAAGAGAAGCTCATTATAGGGGGCTAATAATGAACCTGACTCTCCTCTGAGAAACAAGAGGACTTTTAAAGTGTTATGAGAAAGGAAGGCCCTGGGTTTCTCACAATGCCCCGAAATCCCTCTGAAAACGACGTTGTGTCAACACTCAGCTCCAACTGTCTCTGAGGTAAAGACGGTTAAGCTCAAGATTGGCAGGCGGTATCCTCAGCAGAGATCTTGTCTTTGAAGAAAACTAATGAGGGTGGTCCCCCAGAAACCGCTGCGGCACTTGTGATCTTTAAGTCCAGAAAGCCTCACGTAAAAGGAAACGACCAGACAGGAGTGATAATGGCACCTTTTAGCGCATTCCCTCCCAGCTTCCTGTTGATTACAGTATTCTTACAAGCCGGCTAAAAGAGCTCTACCTGCATTGTCTTCGCCCAGGTTAGAGTTTAACTGCAGATGGTTGTTCAGGCTGTTATTTTAGTTAAGAGAGAGGAAGTGTAAATATACTTCTTTCACACCTGCAGCATAGTTATGCAAAAAAAACAAAAAAAACAGCATGGGGGTGGGTAAAACCTGTTTTTTGAGCTGCTTTGCATTCTGTTATTTCTTACATGATTATTTTTAGGCTTACGAAAAGTTGATGAACTATTTTCCCCGTAAGCCACCCCATTTTTTCACAGCCTGCCGATAGGGCTGCAGTTATGAAGGAATCAATTGAGTCCACAAAGCATGACTTAAGCATGAATGCCCCTTTGAACTTGTTCATATTTTGCTGTGTTACAAGCACACATTCTAACGACATTCATAGGGATTATATGTGAGAGTGCATGTTTAGGAAGTGGAGAGAGACTGGTGGAGATATAAAACATTTTGTTTTTACAGTCCTACAGAGAGGAAATTTGTCTCTGCATTTAACCCATCCCTTAATGTGTGCATGAGTGTAGCGTTCATGTGATACATCCATGCATGGGGTTGGAAGCATTATGTGCCGCGTCTCACGTGTAATCTGTGTGCATTCTAAACCAGCGTCTGTCTCATCAAAAATGTCGTTATGGTACCGCATAATGACAATACAGATTCTTGATTAGGGAGCAGAATGCTGCCAACACAGAGTGACACACTGAGTTTTGAACTGCCAACCTTTGGTGTCTTTCCAAGACACAACTGGCCAGCTCTTTAACCACTAGGCTAACACTCCCATAGCTCACATCATAAGGATCCTAAGCATAAGGATGGGTTAGAACGGCTCAGTCATCCAATTGAGTCTGTGGCAAGATTTGAAAATTACTATTCTAAGATGCTCTCCATCCAATCTGTCAACCTTCTTTTTTTTTTTTTTTTTGGCAAAAAAGAACAGCCAACAATGTCAGCTTCAAGATATGCAAAGCTGCTAAGGACACCGTAGACCCTGGCTGTAGCTGCAGCAAAAGCTGGTTCAAGTCAGTGTGTCCCAGGCCTTTGAAACACAATTTTGCACCACTCCATCACATGACCTTCCACTAAAATACAGGTTTATTGTTGTTTTATGAGTCAATGTGAATGAACTCAAGAGGCATGAATATTTTTTTCATTGCACATGTGGGATTTAGTGTAGTACTGTAGAGAACCAACTGAGGTATTTTAGTATAATACTTTCTCCGCTGTGAGACTGTTCCTTACTAATCCAGTGTCCCCTGGCTCAAAAAGAGCTACTTATAGCCCCTTTTTGTTTAAAATAAAACAATTCAACAAAAGACTGACTGCAAGTAAACTGATTTAAGCCTTGTCTGGACTTCCAGTGCAGCTGCACATTGGTTAATGACTGACACGGTTCAACTGAGTTTTACTCGAAATAAAGTTCATACCTCTGGTATGAGGTTAGCTTGGAGGACTCAATGAGTCTGGGTTTGGGTTTGGCCTTGGAGTGTGGGGTAGGAATTTTCTGCAGCTGCAGCTTGTGGACTCAGACACAAACACCTGCAAGGCTAAGTGGTTCAGCACTGAACCACAGTTTCCCCTGAAATCATGAAAACGCTGCTGCATGCAACTTCATGTGCAGAAGGTACCACATGGAGGCAAAGCTCTATTTTTACAGGTAAGGTTCGGTTTGGTTTACTGCTGTGGAAAAATAGATTTCAACAGCAGAATTTACATTATCTTAATATCCATAATATATGATAAAGAAATATTTGGGTAACTTTTTTTTTTAAATAGGCCAGTTTAAATTTTATCAGTAATGAAAACATAATGGTCCACATATAGCTGCAAAAAGTATTTTCCCCCAGCCTTTTGTTTTTGCCCTATTGCACTTAAATGTTTCAGCATCACCGATAAGATTCTAATATCGGACAAAGATGTGCTGAGTACACACAAAATACAGTTTTACAAATGATGAATTCAGTTCTTAGTAGGAAAAAAGCTTTCCAAACGAATGAATCTAGGAGGTTACCGAAGAGCCCAGATCAACAAGCACTGAAGGCATTACTGGCCTCTTTTAGTGTCAGAGTTCATGATTCAAAATTAGGAACAAGACTTGGGGGGGGGGGGGGGGGGGTAAAGCATCCATGAGTTATGCAGGAGGACAATTACTTGAAGCATCCATCAAGTCCACCTTTGAAGGGTTAAGTAAAAGGAACATGATGTTTTTGGAGAAGTCTAGTCCAAATAGGGCCTCACATCCAATTTCGATGGTTTGGGGTTGCCATACAGAGGCCGTTCATGCTGGAAAACCCCTTCAGTGCCTCTCAAAGTCTCAAAAGAAGGGTGAGCAAATGTTCCTTTATAGTGATATAGTGATAAAAGATTAATTGCAAATAATCACAAACACTTGATGGAAGATGTTGCCACCAAGGGAGTCACCACCAGTTATAAGGTTTAGGGGCTATTAGTTTTTTTGCATTGGGCCTGGTCCGTTTTTAAATGGTGTTTTCAATGAACAAAAGAAAGAAAAAAAAAAAAAAAAAAACTAAATCTGTAAGATGACCAACAGGTTCTCTTGGCACTGTAAGCAGCCCTGCTCAGAAGCAATCTCCCTCGTCCCGCCTTTTCTCTTGAACTGCGCCTTTATCAGTCAGGTCAACCGGCCCAACAGCAATGCGTCGTTTTCTGAGAAAAGATACCATTATCGCTGTCCCACCCACTCTGCAGGGAGGAAACCCATAAGCGGCCCAATCTCCGACATGTGGACATTGCAATAAACCTACCTGCAGCTGTATTTGTGCTTTGTTATTCACTATGAGATGGAATCTGTTATGATGCTAAATATAGACGATCACATTTATGACATAAGGTCTTTCCAGAAATGAACCAGGATGTATGCAAGAAAGGATCAGTGGGTGACCGCTCAAACATTCCAACTATGAAAAGGAAGTACAAATAGGCTAATTATGGCCGCACTACCAAGCAGACACACCAAAGTATTTAACACGTATATAGTTCCTACTTGGCCCCTAAGGTAGTTTAAAGGTGAAAAAAAAACAATAGTTTAAAGGAAGTAAAGACAGTGTAGATTTAGTGTACCGTAACATTTCAGATTTCCCCATCATTTTCGTTTCGTATTGATACAAGGAAGTGAAACGCAGCTATGATGGAAGATGATGCAACTTTCATCTTAAATGCGAGCAGCAAGGGTCCTGCCCTCCCCCTCTTTTTTTTTTTTTTTTTTAGTGCTTGCAGCGGGATGATATCCTATCTGTAGAAAAACAGGACTTGACTCAGGCCCGCTGGAAGATAGTGACACCTCATAGTTACGCAACAAACCCTGCTGAGTGTGGGAAAGAGCTGAACAGCACACCTTTAAGTGTTTCTTAATGTTACGTTCAGCATCGCTAAATAGCGCGTGGCAGTATGTTGCCCTGCACATGCAAGTCACATCATGCCAGAATTTCTAAGGTATTGCCCCACTTGTTTTCCTGTGCAAATTTCTTAATAATATTGTTGACGGTTGAGCTTATATGAGCAACAACTTCTTCTAGTCTCTAAAACGTTTTGGTCCAATGCAGCTTAAAAGAAAGTTTAAAAAAAAGTAGAAAATTAAACCGTAATTTGATTTTTCTACTTTGCAAAGGGTTTTAAATATGAACTAAATAAGGCCTAATATCCAAGACCAGATGTGATTCTACTTGACAATCTCAACTACAGTGACTACAAGTGGTAGATAAGGAGAACTGCATCATATATGATAAAAAAATATTTATTCAGTGCGAATTCATAGTAAATTTCAAAACACTCATATTCAAACATTCCTTCAAAACACTCGTTATCCAGACCCCCCGCACCCCCACATCTGCAGTCGCGTTGCGGCAGTCTTTTTTTCTTCAGTGGCCAGGTCGGAATGGGAACGGCATCCCCGTCATGAAGGGCTGAGCTGGGTACTGAGCGTGGGAGGCCGGGATGGACGACAGAGGCGTGTGGGGTGTGTGTGCCGGCAGCGTGGGAAGCGCGGTGTGTGCGGGAATGGGCGAATGAGCAGCGTGGGGGCTGTAGGCCAGCGGAGGGGTGTGGATGTTGTTGTAGTACATGACCGGGCCGGACAGCACCAACTGGAGCAGACTGGAAGCGGAAAGATAGAAAAATTGTCACATCTCGGTTCAAGCAGTACAAGCTGAGAATCTAAAAACTCCCCGCACATTAAAAAAAAAAAAAAAACAGCATAGTTTTCAACAAACTCTGAATTTATTTAATCAATCAATCAATGGGTCAGTAAGAAATTAATCTGTACATGTGGACTTGCTGTTATAGTGCTTTCAATGCATCTGACCCATAACGTAATCTCCTTTTTTAAAACAAAGTAGCCTGACAAGGCAACATGGACGCCATCACATAGAGATAAAACACGGTGGAGGCAGCATCCTTAATTCTTTTCTTAAACAGCGACAGAGAAGCTGGAAATGTTGATGGAGCTAAATACCAAAATCTAAAATACAAAGACCTATTAGAGGAAGCTAAAGACTGAGATTCATCATCCAGCCGGACAGCGACTCTAAGAATACAGTTAAAGCTACGATAGCATGGCTTTGATGAAAGCATATGGATGCGCTAGAATGGCCTAGTTAAAGTGTAGACTAGCGCTGCAGCTGTTGATTACCTTGGCGATCGATTAATCTATCGATTTTTTCCCCACCGAAATTTTTCCAATTAATACATTACTCCAAAAAGAGATACTCTTAGTAAATTAACATACCTCAATAAACAAGTATTTTGAACTAAAAACACATTTACTGCACATTTTAAATGCCTTGAAAAAAGCATGTTAAAAAAATGAATTACTCAGTTTATGTCTCATTGCACTCTAAAATGAGAGCAGTGTACAAATAAGTAAGTTGAGTTAAAAAAAAAAGATCATGGAATCACTTTCATGGAGAAAATGTGTTCTAAACTTTCGCCTCATCACAGTAGCCTCCTTTGGCAGCTGGACAAACTCGTAGCATTCTTTCTGCAATAGAAATCAAATATTTTTCAGAACGTTTCACCCAAATCTGTTGCAGAGGTTCCCATAAATGTGCAGCACTTGTGGGTTGCTTTGTTTTCATTCATCTGTCCAGTTCAACGCAAACCAGCTCAATTGGGTTTACGCCCGGAGACTGTCCTGGCCACTCCATGTTTTCAAGCTCACTGTCTTGCTCTTTTTTCCTGAGATAGCTTTGGCATAGCTTGGAGTTATGTTTTGGGTCGTTATCTTGCTGTAAGATGAGCCCCTGACCAATCTGGTGCACACCAGAGGGAATTGCATGGCGCTGCAGAATGCTTTGGTAGTCGTGTTGGTTCAGGGCGCCTCTCACTTTGCACAAGTCACCATAGATCCAGCAACACAGCCCCAGACCATCACACTTCCTCCTTTACACGGTTGAAACTGAGACTTGTTTACTACGACTACTATTAAGCTGTGCTTGAAGTTGTTGTCCTGTGATGCAAGCTGTTAACTCTCAGAAACATGTCCAGACGTGGCTTTGGGTCCGCCAGACATCTTTCTGTCACTAGTTTCTGAGTGCCTTTTGATGGTGAAGATCACCGACACCTTGACTTTCTTTGCTATTCCCCTATAGGAAAGACCTACACTTTTAAGTGTTATGATGGTCTGTCACTCTTTGATCCTTAATTCGATTTTTTGCGCCATTTTCGAAGCAAGACACTCCTCGCGAGGGTATGGTACCACAATGTGTTTCCACACTGCTTTTTACTAAATTATATGACGACTATTTCAGTAATCAATTAATCCGATTCATTGTTTCAGCCCTAGTCTAGACCTAAATCCAATAAAGCATCCGTGGCTTGAAAATTACCGACCCGTATCCTAACAGGACACTGAAGTTTGTGGTTTCAACAGGACAAAAAAAGTGAACGAGTTCATGGGTTTTGAGTATCTTAGCAGAGCACCATGAGGATAAAACCACTTCAGTGAAGTGTATCTTTCTACATTAAATCTAAGCTGTATATTTAATTAGCTCTTACTTGTTGTGAGGGAGGCGGGAACAGATGGCTCTCAGGTCCTCTGTGAAGACAAAATGCATCCAATTTAACGTAAACAGCAAAAACCACCAGATGAACACAAATTGAAATCTGTCAGTGATTCCCGATTGAGCAAGAACCCACACATGGATTCTGTGGTTTAAAGGGACAACTGTTCCAAAGTCACACTAAACAACACCATTAGCTAGGTTATTTCATTGGTTCTCCCCCTGCTGTCTGGGTCACCTCAACATCATCTCTTTATTGTCGGATTATTAACTTTATTTTACAGCAGGGGCGTTTTCTTTCATTGTTGCACATTGTGTCTTAATACAATTGTCTGAAATGTTGCTCTGCTTCAATCATACGTGTTTGGGCTGGTTTGAACCCACTATCGACTGGCACATTATGGTGTTTCCGTGGGCCTTCAGGTTCTGTGTTCTGCTGTTCTAAATGTATTGAGCGTCTGTCTAAGGTCCAACACTCATCTGGGATCATGAATGACAGAACACAAGCGCCTGAAATGAGCTCCTTTCTAGGGTGCTTGGACTCTGCCTTAGAGGAAGGAGGAGCTGCGTCATTCAGGGACAGCTTGACTTTGAGTTGCTGCTCCTCTGTATTGAAAGCAGGCTGGGTTTCCCTTCTGGTCCCGTTAGCTCTGACAAACTGCCTGGGGGACAGAAGGTTGAGGGCCGGCTGAAGGGCAAGCAGTCGTGCTTCATAAGAAGTCTTCATAAGAGCCCACATTTGCAAATCAGGTGTGGTCTCAGGGCCACTTGATGCAGCCAATCAAGGCCTTCATCAGATCCATCTGGTCCATCAGTAATTAAAGCTAAAAAATAAGTAAAGCCAAAAAAACTGCACATCGTGAAAAAGTTTAATACCCCCCCCCTCATTTCAGTAAGAGAAAATCTGTATTATATGGATTCAATGAAAATAAAGAGAATTATTTCAACCTTTGATCTCTAGTATTTTTGATGACTATAGCTTATAGATTATGATGCCCCAAAATTTAGGGTCTCAAAAAGTTAGAATATTACATGGGATCAGTAAAAAAAAAGAAATGTCAGGCTTCTAAAATGTATGCCTATTTCTATAATCTCAATACTTGGTTGTGCCTCCTGTTGCAGGAATTACTGCATCAATGTAAGGCTGAACGATATAGAAAAAAAGCATATAGATAAAATAGAATCATATTGATTGATATCGATAATTCTAAGATAATTGAAATCATTTATTTTAAGTGCAGCCCTGGCCATTTTATGCTGTTGCTTAATGACCTATTTTTAGATAAAGAACACATTAAAGGCACACTATGCAACATTTTTCAGTTAATTAATGTGTTCCATACCGTTTTGGATGATTAAATGAGTCATTTCAGGTCGAACAAAGGTTTTCTCGGCCGCCCTGGTGGTCTGTGGGGGAAATACCGCACTTGCAACTGCAGGAGCCCTCGGCCCACGCCCACAGGCTCAGAATCTCGTGCAAGATTGCGAGAGTCGGTCTTGCTTTACGGCGAGAACATGTTTGTTGCTAGCGCAGTGGCGATATCTGTGCAGTTATCATGGCGGAACCGGCGATAAAACAGCGAAAGCCCATGTCGGAGCAGGCAAGAAAGAGGAAAAGGGCTCTGGACAGAAAGAGGAGTCGTACACGGGTGAACATCAAGCAAGCTTTTTCCGAATGGCGAGAGCTAAAAGAAAGAGAAGGCTGCAAGGCTGATGCGGACCTCGCGTTTCTGCTGATGCGATGGTAAGTAACATTGTAGGGTTTCCCTCACGCTACCGCCTCCCAACATTCCAAAAAAAAAAAAAAACTAACTCGATATGCGCGCAAAGCTTGTCTCCCCCGCTCCGCCTCCACCGCTCGCTCCGCCGGTCGCGCAAAGCTTGTCTCTACACCCCCCCCCCCCCCCCACCCCCCGCTCCGCCGGTCGTCCGGTAAGCAAATTCCTAGGGGAAACACTGCATTGGAATGGTTTCTCTCTCTCTCTGTGTGCATGTTCATACTTTCACTGTGTTAGTCATTGTTTGTACTGCCGTTTTTTCGACTTTTGTATTCGTTGCGTTTGCCTGTCTGCTAAGCTCAAAACAACCGCGCCTTGCTTGACGAAGAAACCAGGAGAACAGCTGAGCATATTTACGACAGTGCACTTTTACTTTCGCCCTCTGGGGGGCGCCTCGCTGGAAAATCAATCCCAGTTGCATAGTATACCTTTAACACTGAATTCAACCAACTGTTCACCAAAACTGAAAGTTTTAAAAAAAGAAAGAAAACAATACATGCTGTCTGACCCGGGGCTCACACCGACTACGGTGTGGGTTGCGGTCCTGATCCAGTTCTGGTTTGCTGCAAACCCGCACTCACACTGCTTCTAGGGAAACAGCGGCCAGCTGGAAATGGTACAGGCGAGAACAAAGTTCATATGGTCCTTTTTGCCATCCCTCATAAATGATTAAAAAACATTTTGTTTTATTTTTTTGGCAAAACCCTTTATCAGCGCACATAAATATCCTATTTCATCCTCCAACATCCCTCCATTTCCTTGTGTTTCTGTGTTGTTTTGTTTACACTAGTCAAATTAGCATTAGTTAGTGGGGTGATTTTATTTTGAAATTAACCGGAACCTGTCTAGCGGCCGACGTTTCCTGTTTGGCTCGTGAAATTCGGGAGACTGATCCGGAGACTGCTGCAGGATCCGGTCAAACTTCCTTCCGCACGTGGCTGATGTGAGTGGACACTTTGATTTAGAATTATCTGGGTTCCTCGCAGCACCGTAACTCTATCTGCACTGTATTCGGTGTGAGCTCGGGGTGAACTCTTTGAAGGGGGCGGAGCTTGGCGACGGCGCGTTCCTGGGTCTGCGTTTGTGATTGGCTGGGAGGACGCAATGACTGTAGTATTAACCGACATGACAGGCTAGAATGCAAATGGAAATAAAACTGTTCTATTGATTTTCTTACTGGCCCTATTTTTTCTATCGATCGGCATATATTATTGTCCGGCCCCACATCAATGCACCGCGGCATGGAGGCGATCACCTTGTGGTTCTGCTGAGATGTTCAGGAAGCCCAGAATGCTTTGATAGCAACCTTCAGGTTGTCTGTATTGTTGGTTCTGGTGCCTCATCTTCCTCTTGACAGTACTCCATAGATTTTCTATGGGGTTCAGGTCAGGCCAGTCTGATGGCCAATCAAGAACAGGAACACCATGGTAATTTAACCAGCTTTTGGTACCTTTGGCAGCGAGGGCAGGTGCCACGTCCTGCTGGAAAACTGAACCAGGATCTCCATAAATATTATCTAAAGTTAATCTAAAGTTTCCGCTTCCCTTTTCTCCTTAGCCCAGGTAAGACGCTTCTGACATCGTCTCTGGTTTAGGGGTGGCTTGACACAAGGAATGCAACATTTGTAGCCCATGTGCAGGGTTTGCCTGTGCCTAGAGACTCTTGATGTGTTGACTCCAGCCTCTGTCCACTCCTTGGGAAGCTCCCTCAAATCCTTGAATGAATTATGGTTGAAAATCCTCTCCATACAACGAGTGATGCAGTACTTTATTCAAAAGGAGTAAGCGCATAGAGATGAACAGCCTTTTCACAAGCCTGACATTTCTGTTTAAAATATCCTTTGCGTATGAAATAGTCACATTTTCTGAGACACAGAATTTTTGGTTAAAATAATCAGTAAGCAATAATCATTAAACTTCCTGTCTTTATAAATCTATATGACTTTCACTTAATGAAATGTTGAACTTTTTCATAACTTTGTACATTTTTTGAGCTGTACTGCTACCGCAAGGCATGAGTGCAGTTAGAAATACAGCTTAGTGAAGAGAATGGTCCAAGAAGTTCAGAGAAGAAATCAGTGCCTTGTAGCAGAGGTCCTGAATTTTCCATACAGCATGTTTCACAGGGAACATGGCAACACCACTGGAATGTGACAGAAACAGGAAGCTTTCAACAGCTTCCACCCAAATTCTAAGGAAAGAGGTGGCTGAAAACGCTCAACTGACTGCAAGAGGCCTGCAGCAAGACTGGGAGGCAGTAGCCAATGAGGTTTCAGTTGCCACAGAAATTCACATTAAACACCCAAGGGCCTGAAGACTTACACTACCTATTGCAAATCTCTGGTAAGTTGTGAAAAAAGGCGGTTGCATTGATTTGGAGGCCTTTTCCAAGGAGGACAGAGTGAGATTCTCCTCAGAAACACTGCAGCTTGGGCGGCGCCCGACGAAACTGCAGAGCAGGTCCCCCGTACACAGCTGCCTGGCTTCCCAACCGCGACACCTTTTCTGGTTCTGTGTCTGCCTACCTCCTGTCTAACTACTTGAATAAAGGCCAGTAGTGCCGAAAAATATCCAACAAGCAAGCAAAAAAAATAAATAAATAAAAAACCTGCTGCAGCAAAAAGGGATTGTAATGAGTAATAAGGGTACCCGCCATGGAGGGGTTGAATAATTTAGAGATTTAACTGGTCCTTAAAAGTGGAGGTTTGTATTTAATAAGAAGTAAACTATGATAGTTTGTATATTTTGAATAAATAAACCTCATTTGTAGTGGGAGTTGAATAATGTTAAGTACAACTGTATGTTTTGATGATTTAACTTGAATGATATCAATGTAGAGAAATTCTAAAACGATTTTGGAGTTCTTACCCTTTAACTCCTGCTGCAGGTCCTGAGTGTGTTTTATAGAGATGGACAATAACACGATAACGGCTGCTTTTAAATGTAACGCCTACTGCAAGGTAGGGCTTGACGATAAACTGATTTAATCAAATTTACAATTTATTAAGATTTAGTTTTTGGAAGAACAAAACAATAAAAAAATAATTATTTTATGATTTTATTTTGCCAATGCACTGATTGGGCTTCCACGAAGAGAATAGCATGCAATGCTGAATATATGTTTGGGAAAATATATTGTTCAAATATTGTGAAGAGGAAACTTTTTTTACCATAATATGAGGCACTTTAACTTATTCATTTACTTTATTTTTAAGTTAGTTAGTTACACGAGTGAAGTAAATCCTGTTCTTAGCTCATCGTGTAATACCACTAGCAGCAAACATTTAGTTATATTGTCTCACAGCTTGAATTTAGTTGCACTTTAAAATTCAGGTCAACTCCCAGACGAAATGCTTGACATAAAAGAAAGTGTTTAAAATAATTTCTTCCATTTCTTTTAGTGAAATGAAAAAAGGATTAATCTAATTAGGTATAATAAAATCTGACATTTTATTTTTTAAGCCATATCGCCCAGCCCTACAGCGAGACAGAGATTTGCCCTAAAACTGTAATTGTTTCCCAATCATTTCACCACCTCTCTTTCCTCTGTGTGTGTCCCAGGCGTTTCCACAGCTTTTTGCTGACTCCTACCTCGGGAGCAGAGCAGAGCTCCACTGGCCATGGCCACCTGCAGAGCCTGGGCCAGCCGGTCGAGGGCCAGCTGAGATGCAGCGTGTGCGTCGGTGGTAGCTGCGTGTGTGTGTTTGTCAGCCTGGTCCAACAGACGAGACAGGTCAGAGGTCAGAGCGGCCACCGACTCCATCTGAAGCAGCGCTAGGCGCCCGAACAGCCCCTTCTCATTGAGTATGTTGGGCAAAAGCATTAGGACCTACAATAGGCGGAAGCCGGAAAAATCAGTTTGACAGGCTTCGCTATTCGCACTGAAGGTGTAATGTTTCACTGACGTGCGCACACACCTGGAGAACACTGAGATGGAGAGCAGAGAAGAGACGTGCTGCGTCTGGCTCGCCGTCAGAGCTTCCATTGGCCACTGCCTGCTTCTTGTCCCGTCTGTAGGCCAGCGGCGCTTTGATGCACCAGCGGATCAGCCCGCCGAGCGGCGTTACGTCTAGAGAGCTGATGGGCTGGCTGCCAGAGAGGGGGGAGTTCAGGAAGGTGATCAGGACCAGGCGAGGGTCGTCTTGGATCCATGACACGATCATCTGGAGGAGTTCCAGTGGAGGCGTGAGCTCGTCTGAAAAACCAAGAACCGCTGTTGAGGTCCTCAATTTTGACATTTTACATCGGACCGCATTAGTGTCGTCCTAAAGTACCTGAGGTGAGGTCATAAAGAGTGGTGACGGCTGTGATGAACTGGCAGCAGAAGCGTGGACTCGCACTGTGGATGTTCTGCAGGGTGGGCCCAGATCCCGGTACCATGCTGCAGTAATCATCCACCAGCACCTGCACCAGGCGGACGCAGTACAGACGATGGGTCCTCTGCAGACACAACCACGGGCGGTGGAGTCATCAGTAGGAGCGCTCTCAGCCAAACGGACGTGCTCGAGATTTCAGGGTTTTATTCAGGGGTACCAGACTAGGCTGGACTATAAACACAAGCATGAATTTTGGAAAACGGCGAATCGTTTTCCTTCTAAATCCCAATTAAGCGCCACTCCGAGCTGTCCAGTCACATAAAACCTCGTTTGTGGTGGTAACAGGGCAAAATAAACGTCAAACCCAGACGACACGTTCCCTCCCCACCGCCTGATGTCTTGAACAAGCCTCGATTGCTCACCTGTAACCAGACAGCGGCGCACTCCAAAATAGGAACCCTGCCCACGGCAACGGCCATGGAGACCAGCTTGCTGAGCAGCGCCATTCGGCTCTCGTCTGCCTGGTTTCCTTGAAGATTGAAGAGGGCGGAGAACATAAGCTGGCGCACCGTCTCCCGACTCTGCTCCTGAAAGCAGCTGCACATGATCTCCAGGAGCTGGAGCTCCTGCAGAGCACTCATCCTCTGAGGAAGAAAGAAGACAAAAACCAAACAAAACAGAGACAACTCTTAATTGGCGTTTACATTTCGGTGCCGCTTTGTCGAGCACTTCCTTCCGAACCCGTCAGGGTACTTTGGGCTTACCCTGACCGGCGCGTTTCTGTCCTTGGGCGTGTGCAGGATGAACTCCTCGATTAGATCCAGGGTTTTGGAGTCCACCTGCGGGGGCTGCCTGCCGGACTGCACCATGTTGCAGATGTAAATGTCCAGGTGGTAGAGCAGCTCCTTGGCGGCGCTCAGAACGTCCCGAGGCAGCAATGACTGACGGATGTCACCCATCACGACCTGACAGAGGAGCACGCACACACACACACACACACACACACACACGTTTGGTGTCTGGATCGCATCTTTACAGCGCCGACGCGGAGCACAAAGTCACACTGAGGAAATGAATATACGGCCATATTCAATAAATTAGAGTATGCAGCCATGGGCTTTGTTTGCCAGGTTCAACGTATCTTTTGTGACCTATGAGCAGATATTAAACACGCTTTTCACTAAGCCCACATCTCTGTATCAAATCTGTTTTTCATTGGTCTGATGTAGCATTTTTATCTTAAATATTTAGCTTTAATGTGTAGCTATTTGGCAGAAAAGCATCATAATTAACAGAAATAGACGCGTGGAAACAGTCTGTGTGTAACTTATCTACATAATGTGTGTCACTTAGTAAATGGAGTTACTCTCGTTGCACTTATATAAAATTTCCGGTCACTTCTAATCATTAATCAATGACTCTTCTTGGAGTAGGAAAAATGATGCGACACAAAGGATAATTTCTTTGCGCTATTGGCCACCAGGCTGGATGCTACTTAGCTTCCTGTCGTGGAAGTGATCAGGACGCTAAGGGAGGTGTGCTGGACTCAGGCTGGACTTCAACTGAGCTTCGTGGTCACAAACATTTCAGGTGAGTTGAGTTTGAAACAAAAGGGATGAATATGTAGAAATACACTAATGCTCGGAGTTAAAGGCGACAGACGTTCTGTGATGCTAGGCCCATTTTTCTTCCAAAAGTCCTGGGAACCTTGTTGGAGCGCATGGCATCATGAAGTCCTCCATATGCCAGAACATTTTAAATCAGCTGATCTGTAGCAGTAAACTGAAAATGTCCCTTAAGCCGCAGGATGTTGGGCAACAACAGCAGGGTTGCCTGCAGTTGTAGCGCTGCTGGTTTACTTCAACAATTCTATCTTAAAGTGGGACTTTTCCCTGGAAAAAATGTCACCACATTAAAAGTTGGATTTTTCTTCTCTAATTTCTGAATGTAAGATGATGATGATGCAGAAATACAACATAATCCCAGAAGGTGCCCCTGATAGAGTTTAGGAGTTAACTTCACCTTGTTAGTCTGAAATTACGCGAGAGGGGCAAGAATACTGCAGAGCTGACTTTGTCAATCAGTCAAGAGTAAAAAGCAGCAAGGCGACAGTCCGTCTTCTGTACATGAAAGAATAATAAGAAGGCAACGATAATAAAAAAAACAAAGCAAACCAAAAACAACAAAGCACAGCGTCCACGACTGGTTTTAGCGTAACCTATGCTGACAGAGTCGGCATATTCAGGGTACACTGCCTGTCTAGGTCCACTCTGCTACGCTTACTGTTAGCAAGGCGACGACTAGCTGCTATGCTAGGCTTCCTGACCGCAGCTTTCACAACTTAGCTTCTAGAAGACAAACACATACGTTTAGAGCTTTCACCTCGTCGAAGGCTCGATATTCAGCAGTAGAAAGGCGAATGGAGTAAAGCTAAACAAACAAACAAAAAAAATGGACCCCACTGACCAGGAGAATGAACCGCTTCCTGTTGCTACGGAAGCCTACTTGGTACAAAAACACCGGTGTTGTGCGACAAAGTTCCCCTGTGAAAATCTGTTCCCCCTGTGTCGGGAGCGCGCATTGCAGCCGTTTTCACGGCGCTTCTAAATGAGTTCTCGGTAAAACAACTCATATAATCATGTCAAGGTTGTAACATTCAGTTTAATCAGCAGCTGTTGTTTACAAAATAAAAATAAATAAACGAGGTCTTCTTACGCTGTTTTGTGTTATTTTAAATGGCAAGATAATCGGTCTTTTTCCAACTCTTGTCACTTAAGCCTGACAAAAAAAAGTAAGCCACCAAACACAGTATTCCAACACGTAGTGCGTATTTATGATCTTCTATTGCTGAAATAAGAGGATGGAAACTGGCTGATAGCAGGGCACAAAAATTAAGACTTCCTGAAAAGACGAGAGTGTAGACTTCCTGGTAAATCCCGTTGTAATGTAAAATATGACAGATTACTGGATTAAGGAGATTTCTAGTATACTACATGCTATCACACATAACAATTTTTGAGAATTTGGAAACAGTTGCTCTTTATTTCCCAAAGTTATGGGGGGAGGAGAGGAGAGAGTGGATATTTCAGCTGTCTGAAAGACCGCGTTTATTTATTTTTATTTTACAATTTTATTTTGTAAACGACATCTGCCGATTAAACTGAATGTTACAACCTTGACATGATTATATGAGTTGTTTTACCGAGAAATCGACCAGAAGCGCCGTGAAACCCTCTGGCTGCAATGCGCGCTCCCGACACAGAGGGGAACAGATTTTCACAGGGGAACTGAATTTAGCACCGGTGTTGTCATTTTGTCAGCTTTTTGTACATTAGAAATATACACACACATATATAAATATTCTTTATGCAATTCACCCTCTTTATATTATATTTTACGTATTACAAAGAAATGAGATATATATAAATACATGCAATAGGGTAGAGGATGAATAAAAAACGGAGGTTAACAAACAACAAGAAAAACAAAAAACTGTTTGAAAAGAAGTATAACCTTTTAACTCCAATCCCTTTGTCACGCGATGATTTATTGCAATAATACATGCCTCTATATATAATAGTTATAATATATGATGTACATCAATACACAATCAATTAACACACCACAGATTTTAAAACTCATTTCTTTGTGAGAAGCCGTTATCTTCTGCTTATTTTATTAGTCTTTTATTGAATGTATTTTGATACTATTCCATTTCAGAATTTTTGTTTGTTTCCTTACAATGGGATTTTTAATATTTGAAACATGTTTTATATATTTTGTACAGCATATTGGTAATTTAAAGTGCTTTATAAATAAAGTTGGATTGGATTGGATTGAAGTATAGCAGATGGTTGGGGATGATCCAAGGATGGAGGTTTTACAGGTGGAGACTAAGGAGGTGTCTACAGGAGGAGGTTTTGCAGCTGGTTCACGCTAATTGTCTGAATGTCAGCGGTACCAAAGAAATCCATATCAATACCCTGAAAAAACATTATTTTTAAAAAATATTTTCCTTTTTTTATTGATGTTAGATATGAATGGTTCCCGCGGAGTGGAACTCGAGAACTCTTAAATGGTCGGGACAGTACCAGAACCTGACACTGGATGAAAGGTCACCTCAAATAATTTTGCAACACCATTAAACCTCTGATGAATTAGTCAATAGTGACAAAGAGCGGTCCTGGCAAGAGCGTACAGAGGGGAGTGAGTTCACCTTTTGCCATTCTGACGGGACCAGGTGGAGTGAGGAGAAGTACCACAAAGAATACAGAACTGGTTCTGATCTTACACATCATGGAGAAGAACACTATATGCTATGCATAGACAACTGGGTAATGAGCAACAGGGATCAGTGTTGCTGCTAACGTCGTTCTAGCTTCTTTAAATGATTTTGGATCAAATAATTGTACTTTTAGTGCAGAGGCCAGGTGTTTGGATTTTCAGCATTCCATCTCAGGTGTGTGTCTGCCAGAAACCAAACAAGATGCTTTTTATGTGCTGGGTGATTGAATGTCCATCTTAGTCGTGTCTATAGAAAATGCAGTTTAAGAATATTTGGTGTAATGTCTTATTTTCCAGATGAAGACCCTGAATCTGAAGTGGGCTGTGTTAAAAGTTGCAGTTTAGGTGAGTACCTGGACACCTAACTAAATTCTGATAAAATAATCATTTTTATAATCGTCATTATTTTGCCTACATTTTACACAAAAGGCTTAAATAACTTGAAACACATTTTCCCTGATGTCACACGAGGAATCAATGTGTTTGAGGTGTTCCCTACAAATGCTGTGACTCACCTGGGCTTTCCCAGATTGTTTAAAGGCATAATCATTGTCTATGTATAATGCTAAATTTTAGTTATCAGTTAATGTTCTCAGAAATTTTCTTATAATATTCTTTTATATTTGTTTGGATTTCACCGTCAAGCACAGAGAAGACAAAGTTTAGGTGTCTTTATGGCTGATTACAGAGACCTGGCTCCACTCATCCATTCCGGACATGGCAATTGAGCTTCCAGGACGCACAGCATATAGAAATGAAAGGAGCTGTGACTCCGGTATGAATAGGGGAGGGGGGGGCTCTGCATCTGTGTGAACAACAGCTGGTGCACTGCTCTGCAGACCTGGAATTTGTCCCCGTTAGTTGTACCTTCCGCATGAATTTACCGTTGTCAAGTTGACTGCTGTATACATTCCACCTGATGCCAACGGCAGTACAGGCAACAGAACAACCACCCAGAGGTGGTGCATGTGATTGCGGGGGATTTTAACTATGCAGATTTCAAAGTAGTGCTCCCTAAATTCCACCAGGACATAAAATGTGCCACTATGGGAACAAAGACACTGGAAAAAGCCTAATCCAACACCAAGCATGGATACAGGGCCACTCAGCCGCCACATTTGGGCTCCTCTGATCACATGTCGCTGCTTCTTATTCCAGCGAACAAATCTGTGAAAAAGCGAGCACCCCCCCCAAATGCAGACTGTGAAATCTTGGCCGGATGGTGCCACTCAGCAGTTGCAGGACTTTTTTTAGAAAGGACAGACTGGGACATTTTCTGCCACCAGGACCTGGGGTATTCACCTCATCAGTACTGGGTGACATCCAACACTGTGTTAACACCGTCACAGTGGACAGGCACATCTGGGTGTTTCCCAACCAGAAGCCCTGGATGAACAAGGAGGTCAAGAGAAATAGCGCTTTCATGTCCGGAGACAGCGACCTGTACAGCAGCACCCGAGCCTCTCTGGAGAGAGGCGTCTGAGATGCCAAGGGAAACGACAAGCAGAGGATTGAGGAGGAATTCAGCAGCAACAACAATTTTAGGTCCAGCAACACCACCGCAATCTCTGGGGATGCCTCACTGGCAGACGAGCTTAAATATATATTGGAGATAAAAAGAGAGACAGCCAACTGCCTGCATCAGTCAGTGTATGTGACATGGCGTCTTCAGAGGTGAGGCTCAGCTGCCCACTTCCTTGCCTCAGCCTTTTCACATCTATTTGAACAGGCAATGTGTAAATTTTTGCAATTTTGACCATAAAATGTTGAAATCCTACAGTAGCCAATTTATGGAACAATTGAATGAAAAACTTTATTCTCTCTTATCACTGTTTGTATTTTACTCATCTTAATGACACTAGAGCCACTGCTGCACCTGCCTCCCCTAACTGCACATCACTAACTGCAACTGAGTGCCTGGGTTGTCTGAGTTGTCATTGGATTTATGTTATTTACAGTTATTTAAACCGGGGGATAGCATTTTTTGAAATTAACCCTTTGCTTCTCAATAATCAAACTTGTAGAATAAAACTGTTGGGGAGTTCTGCAGGGCTCTGAGTAGCCACAAGCATGGCTGAACTGAGCAGCTCCCTCGTACGTAACTAGCTTACCACCGTCAGTGGGTGAATGACGGCAGTCTAAAGCGCTTTGGGGTCCATAGACTTGCACCTCAAAATGTTCCAAGGATAATGGAGGGAGCATTTATGAAGGGTGGCCCCTGGCTTATGACTCTACAGCCTAAATATTTTTGGAGGGCCGTCAGTTTCTTTGCTCAACCTTGTTTCTTGATTGTGTTTGTTTTGATTACCAAAGATTTGCATTGTCTCTGAATACATTTAAATAACAGTTTTAGAGAAGGGAAACTGAACTATGAAAACCTAAAATTTTCATCAAAGAGTCTATTAACTTAAATTTGTACAAGTCTTTCAGATGCGTTGATGCAAAGTTTCTTTTTAAATTCCCTTGGAGGTTATGCACACAACTTTGAACAAATTTTTTAAAATCTCTTATTATCAATACAACAATAATAGTAATAAATCAGAGGCGATAAGTTTGTTTAAATTAGAAAAACACTCGCTGTTGTTCACAAACTGAATATTTGACATCATTGTTTGAACTAAAAAATTTAACTTTAACCCTGTTCATGGAAACATCATCTTTATCTTGTCCCACACACAACCTACAAAATAAAATAAATTAGATCCTTTGCCCTAAATAAGAGAAAATTATTTATGAATTCAGCGTTATCAGCTAAATGCTGAGTCTGCTTTTCTGTGACGTTCACAAGGGGGCGCCCACGCTCACCACGGGAGCGCGCGTCCCGAAGACTGTGCGCTCCCGCTGATGCGCGCTCCCGGAAGCACTCCGGTGTTTTGCGCTTCAGCGTCCCGCCGGGTGAGCCCAGGAACCCCGCAAGATGACAATTAACACCCTGGCTGAAGAAGGGCTGCGCCGGGAGCAAATGGCCTGCTTTCGGAAGGTAACACTTTTAACTCTGTAAGCGGTTGTTTTGTTTTTAGAATATATGTTTAACTGCAGAATGGGAGCGATCCTAGATAATCCAACATGTTTAGATGTCTTGCAATGGAAAGCTGCTATGACAAAATAGGATTGCGCAGTATCCTGCTGTTTATGCTCTATTTTTTATGAACTTCCAACTTATTGGTGCGTTTGATGTGAGCCCTTTTTCTGTTTGCGTCTTTTCCTCCTCATGCGCACGTTCCGCTGACAGATGGAGAAAGTGATAGTGGCCATGCAGGACCCTGACATGGGCATGAAGATGAGGAATCAGAGACTCCTCATCACTGTCATCCCGCATGCCATGACTGGTGGGTTTAATATAATCTCTATTAATCAATATTTGCATTTGTCAAAACCCACTTTTATTGTGTGCGTTCAAACAGAAACAGGGCAACAAAAAAAGGATTTTGGACCCTCTGGAGTGCTTAAAGAACATTTGTCATTTGATTTTCCTCTGTTTTTTATTTTATGTTTTTACAGGTCAGGATATAATTACCTGGTTGATTCAGAAATATCACATCTATGAGGAGGGTGAGTGCTCTGGATGATAAAGGTCTTTGGTTAATTCCCTCTCTCTCTGTGGCTAACATGCCGTGTGTCATAGCAGAGTTGCCAGGATATGGTGTTTGCTGCTAAGATGAGGTGGAGGTGATTTAGGTGTGCGATCCATGATCCAGAGGTTGCTGTTTCCAGTAAACAGGAATAGAGTGGGCCCCACTGGGCCGGAGTTTGATTAAGTCACCTGATGTGTGTTTGATTAGTGTTCCTGCGGAGGTCCTCGGGGGATATTATCATGCCTGAACTAATTTCATCCCTGGAAAAAAGAAAGGTGCACCCTGTTCCCTTTTCACTCTGCACGGAATAAAAGGTGGGAATGAAGGAGGCAAACTGTCGATCATGACGATAGGGCTCTATGACGGAGAGGCTAAAGATTGATGGGGCATTTTATCTGGAATAAAACTGGAACTTAGTTCAGTTCAGTGTATTTATGTAGTGCCAATTTAGCTAGCCAGTGTTTGCACAGGTATATATAATCAGTAATATATCAATTAAAACGTATAAGATGATTCTAATTAATTTACTTTAATTTCAATTTGAACCATATTCATTGTAAAATACAGTCAATCTCAGTTTATGCCAGGTGGTAAAAAGCTGTCTAAGCGAGCCCAGATGATTACACCGAGTCACTGACTTGGCAATAGCCCCCCCTCCTGATTTGATTGTTTTTAGCTGTTGATGTAAAAGGTCGGAACAATTGGACGTTTGGTTTTTACTTGTTCTTTTTGATCACACTTTACTTCATTACTGATCATCTGGCATATGCCTGGTGCTTGTTTTATATTTATTTTTGCATTTAGTAGTGTGTTATTACTTTTAAGGATTGCACCTCATGATGGGTACACCTACTGTCCTTGTATAGGTTTACAGTGCATTGTCATTAAAGTCATTCATTCACAGCATCGGCGTCATACTAAAGGGGATGTTGAAAAAGAGACATAAGGAGAACCGCTGCTGTTTACCGCCAAGTGGCAAGAAGGTGTTCTTGTCAGTTTTGTCCACAATTTAACCTTTTGGCCTACATGCAAACTGTAACTTGTGGCAGAAAACCAACACTACACATCATCTCCATGGTAAATACTTAGGTGGTGTTATGTTGTGGATCCTGGCACTAGATGTGCAAAGCGGGCTTGGGGTCGTTATCACAGAGAAAGGTGGGAAGGTGTTCCCTCAGTGGGACTAAATACGAGTGCATGAAATGCTGTTTGGATTTTTTATTGTAAAAGATTGCCAAAATCATGAAGATTTTTCCTCATCATTAGACTTTACACTTTCTAGTGCGTATTGTGGTTCTCATCAATGGCAAATGATCATCCACCGATTGGCTAACCTTTCCTTTTTGTGTGTTTTCATCCGTACTCTTTTATTCTGCGTTGTTTAACAGAGGCTCTGCATCTTGGCGAGATGCTGGTCAGATACGGGTACATTTACCCTCTCAAAGAGCCCCGCTGCCTCGTCTTACGACCCGACGAGTCCCCCTACCGCTTCCAGGTCAGATGATTAATCCTCTGACTGCATGTTTGTGTCAGCTGCATGAAAAAGGGCCTTCCTTAAGCCTATCGTGGGCTAAACTGCCTTTTTCAATCTAAGTGTCTGATGTGCCTTTTTCACTCTCTCTCCATCAGCCCAGTTCCTAAAGTAATCCCTCATCCATCTGTCGATGTCTGTTTCCCTTGTTTTATTGCCAGTATGAGCAACAATAAAAATAAAAAAAGAAAACAATGTGTTTTCCTAGACTCCCTATTTCTGGACAAGCACCCGCTGGCCGGCCTCAGAGCTGGACTACGGTATGGAAAAGAAAGCAGTTAGGAGGAGGTCATGGGTCTGTAAATAAGCATGACAAGCCAACATAAAGAAGGAATTGGCATTAATCTCCTCTCTCTCCCGTGCTTCTTTTTGCTTTTTCCATCCACAGCAATCTATCTCGCCAAAAAGAACATAAGAAAACAAGGAGAACTGATGGAATATGAAAAGGTAGGGAAAGGGAGTGCATGTTCTGGGTGCAGAGAATGTGTGTGTGATGAATTATGAAGGAAAGGGTTTGCTGCAAAAGGCATGTGTCATCACTCCTCTTCCGTCCCTTTTTCTCCTTCTCCCTCCTCTGGCCTTTTTAGGAGAGGTACAGTCTGTTGCACAAGCGGATCAACCACACCTGGGACTTTGTGGTGATGCAAGCCAGAGAGCAACTGAGGTACACTTACACGCATCCATGCTCCCACGCGCGATTAAACATGCATGTAAACTTCCGCCGTGATTTCTGTTTATAGGGCGTCCAAACAGAGGAGGAAGGCCGACCGAATTGTTCTAGAATGTCAGGAGCAGGCGTACTGGCTCATCAACAGACCTCCGGTACATTCAAAACTGTAATGTCCTGCTCTAGTTTGCCCTGCTTTGTACTGCACCTCATTATACTACGCTGTGCTGTACTGTACTGCAGTGTGCCGTGCTATACTATGTTATACTATATCAGGGTTCAGCAACCTCAACAGTGCTGGGAGTCATTTTGCCTGTTCTTGCTGATACGAGATTCCAGTCGCTCAGTGCTCTGTGGCTGTTACTTGGTCTTTTCTGCCACTGCCAGCCCAGTTAAACACATGCATTACTTGTCTAAGAAACTATGCCGTTTGAGGTGGAGCAGAATGAGCTCTGCCATTTTTTATTTATTTTATCTTGATCGATCTTGATGTCTGTTCAAGTTTCCATATCAGTCCAAAATCCCAGTACCTGCACACCATCCTGTCATCACACCTACATTAACGTTGCCGTGAAGTAAACTCAGACATCTGTATAAAGAACTCATATACATTCCTGCAAGGCGCTTATAGAACGTATCCTCCTTCTTGTTAGATGATTGTGGATTAGAATGAGTAACATTAGTTTGCTTTTTTTTGTATCTTTACACAATAATCTAAACCGTGGATGTCAAAAGATCTGCGTCTTTTTCCTCCAGTCTTGCTTTGTGTCCTTTGTGCTTGTGTCATGTGAGTCAGCCTTTAAACAAACACGCATGTCCATTTTATCATGTGTGTTTGTGAATTGCATTTTGTTAAGGATTGTTCTGCAGTAACTAAGTAGTTTACTACACCAGAGAGCAATGTCGTAATGGTTTTGGGTTCTTTTACCCAAACTGTTAAAAAACAAAAAAAACAACAACAAAACTACAAAACCTTCACCCACAGTTCCTAATGCCTCCTGCATGAAATATTCACACTATCTGTTAAAAGCCTCTGCTGACAAAAGCAGAAACGGTGTTGTAGGAGTGGAATGGGGGGGGGGGGGTAGGAGGTGTCATAAAGGAAATGAGAAAATTGTTAAACTCTTGCTTACTTCTTCATAGCCACGGTGTTCCTTTATCATCACACAAACACGTTGAATGGAGGGGGAAGTTCATGAGAAGAAAAGAGGAACGAGGAGGACATGATGGAGAGAGCAGTGAGGTATAAAGGAGTGGGTGGTGGTGGTGGGGGGTAGCTTTGCGTCGAGAGCTAAGGCTTGCAGCTGGGACTTCATGTTGTCGAGACCTTATGAATTAAGGACGAGGGGAAAGAAAGAAACCTTGGAATAAAAGGAAGAGTTGGTGGAGCGGAAGTTTCAGTGCTGACTCTTAAACTCAGTCTCATCAGGACGACAAACACCTCTGTGCAGAAACACACAACAGTCAAACGACGCTTTGTATTATGTGATTGTGCATGTATTTATTTCTTGTTTTTTTTAATTTTATCAGCCAGGGGTGCAGAATATGTTGGACTGGGGTCTGGAGCGACCAGACAACCTCAGCGCACGGATCCCTCTGGTCAGAGACTTATCATTTCCCCCATTTTAATCCCTCCTCAATCATTTTAACGGGGTGGCACATCCTCTCTCTAACACTCTTGCTGCTCTCCTTTGTTCTTGCTACTTGGATCATGTCAAAGTAAGTGCTCGACGATTCAACGGCTAATGATGCGACCGTGAGATTGCGCGAGTACCGACGGATCAATCAGTGCGCAGCCTCCCGTACTGATGCTGTCTTCCTCTTTTGCAGAACTAGAACAGTGACTACTACAAAAGCGAGGTAAATAACGCATCACTGCAGAGCCAAGTGCAAGCGCAGACGGTTGCGTTTTGTGCGTATCACTTTTGTGCCTTCGTTATTAACAGATTGAGACGTCCAGGCGAGCTCTGGGAAGAAACCGAGTAAAGTCCTCCGTCTGCCTTGAAGGGTATGTGTCAGTTTGACGAAGGCCCACGCGCACACTTTCACATGCACACTTCTGCACAGAACATCTAATGGACCTGCTATTGCTTGGACCAAATTCCTCCAGTGCACACCCACTAAGCTTACTGTTCCCTCTATAAGAGCAGCTAATGGACCCTTCCTGGGGCAAGTTGGAATTAGTGGCCATTAACTGCTACGTTGTGCTGCACTAATACAATAAAACTGTGTGGATGTGTTTTTTTTTATGTGTGTGTGTGTGTGTGTGTGTGTGTGTGTGTGTGTGTGTGTGTGTGTGTGTGCGCCTCTGCTTCTGTGCAGTTTTGTCAAGTACAGCGAGCAGTACCAGAACCACGATCCCATAATGCAAGGCTGTCTTCCCAGTAACCCCTGGATCTCTGATGACATTGCATACTGGACCATGAACTCAGAAATGTAAGACGAGACGCGGGCAAAGCGCAGCCCACCACACTGCTGGAGTTCACAGACGGTAGCCCACTTTGCTGTTGCTCAGAGAAAGAGACGCGGTCAAGCTAACATGGGTTTTATTTTCCTAATAGCATTGTTTGCACTACATAGACATGGGACACATGAGGAAAAGATGTTGAGAGGGAGCTGTTTTTGGTGAATTTTGGTGATGGTTCCTCTAATACCTGAACAAAAGAATCCAAAATGATTCCTTTTGTCGCTCTGTAATCAGTAGCAAAGCTTTCCGTGTCGCCACGACAATTCAATTGCTCCCATAATTAATAACAAGCTTTCTGCACGTCTCCTCTGGGAAGTTTTTATACCGCTCCTCCTCCATCTAAAGGGCTGGAAGGTTTCCATGTCATCACTTCAATCGTTGTTTTTCCACCAAAGATGTCTCAGTAGGATGGATTTCTCCAAAACATCGGCAGAGAAACCCTGTGCACAGAGTTTTTACTGTCTAAACCCCGGTATAAGTTCAACTAAATTACATTGTACTAACCTTTTTTAGTGAATTATAAGTATTCTTTAAAATAAAACTAGCTTAATAACTGAGATGCAACTACAAATGATTATACAGATTGACTAGTATGTGGACAGTATAAAGTGTTCTATCTAAACTAACTAACAAAGTAACTAAATAAGTCACTAACTGTGATGTAACTCCAAATAATGATTCTAAAAATGTACTAGTATTATCAAGTGTATTCTATACTAACTAATGAATTATCAAACTGCTTTTATTTGTTACACTACCAAAAGTGAGTGCATAGTTGTACAATTGAAGGAAAATGGTCCCTGGTTTTCAGAATTCTTTGTAAATAGAAATCTGCAAAGTGTAGCATCCGTTGGTATTCAGGCCCCCTGAACAATACTTAATATCACCTTCAGGGGCCACTACAGCTGCAGGTTACCTGGTTTATGCCCCTACCATCTTCCCATCTAGAGACTGATATTCTTGCCAATTCTTATTTGTAAAAAAGATCAACGTCAGTGAGATTAGATGGAGAGGTTCTGCAGGCCCTGGATTTAGGTCTGGACTTTGACTGAGCCATTCTAACCTGCAGATATGCTTTGATCTACTTTGAGCACCTTATTATCACATCTATTGGCATCTATTAACATCTCTTTCAGTTAAACTTTTAACTAGATCACTTTTGGAGTGATGAAAGTCTGTTTTCACCATTTTTCTAAACGGTTTCATCATTGCAAGATCACTTTAACTTTTCTTTGGAGTCTCCATATGAAGAACTGCTCTAAAATGTGCACGGCTTAACTATTTTGCCAGAAGACAATAATAAAGAAAATTCAAAAGTTACTTTGGTATAAATAATGAACTGTGTCTAGACGCATCACTAACTATTTGATCAGGTAACCTGTTTTCTGTGGTGCAGGGCGCCTGTTCCCACTCGTCTTCGTGTGGAGCGCTGGAGCTTCAGTTTCATGGAGCTCCTGACTGATGCCATGGGGAGGCGGGAGTTCATGACGTACCTGGAGAAAGAGTTTAGTGGTGAGAACCGGTGACACAAATGTTGATGAAGCTGGGACAAAGCAATCCGCAGCGTTTTTTAACCCACCAATTTGATGAGATTTAATTAGCTGCCATAAATTTGTGTTGACCAATTGGAATCAGAACCGTGTTGTACTGATTTTTCTAGTTATTAATGTAAAAATGCTACACATATTTCTTCAGGTTAATCTACGCTTTTAATGGTATTCACCATTTCCTCCTGGGAGCTATTGCAAATTCTCAAAACAAGAAAAGAAGTATCATGTCATTACACAATTAACTGACGCAATGTAAAAAAAGGGGATAAGAAAAATGAATTGTGATGAAAGAGTTCAGTAGAAGAAAAACACTCAAAAGACGGGATAAGACGGGAAACTGGAACAAAGACTAGGAGGATTTGTTCATCCATGCAGACAGAGCATATAAAATATTGCCAGGGGCCAACATTTTCCTCAGAGGCCCTCATGCTATAAAAAGTATTTTTTTCCCATGCATCATTGTTTCTGAACCTTTAACGTGTGTGTGTGTGTGTGTGTGTGTGTGTGTGTGTGTGTGTTACACTCAGCTGAGAACCTCCATTTCTGGCAAGCGTGTGAGGAAATTAAACACGGAGAAAGTTCCAAGATCGTAGAGAAGGTGGAAGATGTTTACAAGTGAGTGTGCGCACACACAGTGCCCTGCTGAATGCTTGGCGTGTTTATATTACGTTTTATGTTACACATCAGCGTCAAGTAACATAACTAAAAAGTGGAGGGAAACTGACAGATGGTATTCAACATTTTAGGAGATATAAATCTGAAAAGTGTGGCATGTATTTGTAGTCAGCCCTCCCTGAGTCAATACAGCCTCGCAGTGGCAGCTCCAGTTGTTTTGGAGCAGGTCTCTCCCGTTCTTCTATGCAAACGAGATAAAACCTCAAAGTACCGCTGCTGAGGTAGTTTAGGCATCGCATAAGGATGTCTCCAGGATGAGTTGTTCCTATTTTAAGTGCAAAAATCTTTTTCCATCAGCAGATAATCTTATTTACCTGCTCAAATCAAGGACAAATACACTCATTTCAAGCAAACGCTGCTTACTTTTTGTTCCCTCATTCTCTTGCATAAAAATCCCCATAAAATGCACTAAGGTCTGTGGTTTTAATGCAAAGAACAGTTTAGGGGCAGGATTCATTTCCCAAGGAAGAATGCAATCGGACCAACTTTTTCGTTATCCAGAAATTTCCTGGCTCCCGGAGCGGCTCGTTGGGTCAACATCGACAGTAAGACGATGGACAAAACCTTAGAGGGGATCAAACGGCCTCATCGCTTCGTCTTGGATGACGCACAGATGCACATCTACTTCCTCATGAAGAAGGTTTTTGCAGTTTCACTGAGTCACTTCTCAGATAATTAGAAACAACTTTCAAAATTGAGGAAATATTTCATGTTCCCCATCCTTTAACAACATGCTGACCTGCGTTTTTAGGACTCTTACCCGAGGTACCTGAAATCCGACCTGTACAAAAACATGCTGGCCAAAGCTGTTGTCCCCCAGGAAACGAAGAAAAGGTAATAACTCGTCTTCGCTCTGTTTTTGAGTGAACCCCCCATCTGTTTGTCACCACGTGTCTTTCTTCCCCTCCCTCCCAGTGTGTTCCCCTTCATGAGGCGTCAGCGGCATTCCAGCCCCTCCCCGGCCCAGGCCAGCGCCCAGGCAGCGGAGGAAGACGGGCGAGCAGGTACCAACTCTGCAGTGGGCTCCCAGTTGTGATGCAGGGGCCCCACAACGATTTAGCTTGACTTGCATCCCTTCAGGCTCCATCGTCTCAATCGTTCACCACAGCGACCGACCGTGGACTTCTTGTTGTCTTCCACATCATTGTGAATATAAGGGGCAGAGCTCCTTTTCCACAGACAGAGCTACTTTTTAGCATAGAGCTTCCTGCAAGAAAGCTGGCTTGAAAGCGTCAGAAACATCTCATTGGCGCATGAGCAGCTTCATCTGCATCCCTCCTAAGTCCAAACGCCGCGCCCATTTGTCCTTTCTCTCTCAGCTCATCAGATATTTTGCACATACTGTAAAATAGAGAGATATTTGCTAGCTCTGCTGAAGGCCTTGACGATAAAGGGAAAAGAGATATTTAGTGTGACTGTCCTCTGGTCATTCTGTCCAGTTCATCCCTTGCTGGAGCTGCTCCCTGTGATTGCTGTAACGCTTGCTCGAGCATGTTTTCATCCCAATAAAATTTCACAAGAGCAGTTGTCGTGGTGTTCGCCATCGGTTCTGCATGCTGCCGATACCCATGTGGATCTTTTCACTGATTTCAAATGATTTATGGGTTGTCTTTTCTCTTGCTTTGTAATATTTCATCAGTTTTCTTTAGGTTACACCATCATGGGATCAGTGCAATCGTGTGTCCTTCATGACCGTATGATGGCGGGACATTGGCATACTATCTCTTTTCATACAACAGTTTGAACAGATTACCGATAGAACAGACGCGTGAAGGTCCACTATTCTCTTCCTGATGCCTCGGCCGATTTCAGATTTGCTGTGATGTCAGAGAAGGAAGCGGTGTGTTTGAGGTGTCGATTAAAATACATCCAAATGTGGGTCTCGATTCAACTCAAATTAATCGACCTATCAGAAGTGTGCAAAGCCATGACATCAGCTGGGCTTTTCCAAATAGTTTTTAGTCATAGTAATCCTTGTTTCTGTCAACCTTTGAGTTTGAAAAAAAAAGGAATAAGTTAATATCCATTATTATTATTAAAGAGATACATATAATGTTGGTAATCATAATTGACTTTGGGCAATAGTTGAGGGGGTTCATCTCCCAGCTGAGTTATTTCTGCATGGAGACTATACAGTCATATTAAATAAATCAGATTATCATTGAAAAGTTCATATATTTCAGTGACTCCATTCACCAAGGGAAATGGATTATATAGATTAACACAGACTGATGATGTTTAAAGCCTTTATTTCTGTTATGCCCCCCCCCCAGCTCCAGCTAATAAAAACACAGCATTTAAAATTAGAATTTGCAGAATATTTGATAGAAAGCCTAATTTTCATGCAGAAAAATGGGACTAAATGAAAAGTATCTTTAATACCAGCGAAAAAAGGTTGTTTTTCCCCTGAAATGTAATGTTATTCTGACAAACAGGCCTCCTAAAATGCATATTCTGATTCTGAGGATTTATTAAAGGGGACTGTATGCTCTCCCTGTGCATGTGTGGGTTTTTCTCCAGGTACACCAGATTCCTCCTACAAGCTAAAAACATGTACGTTAGGTCCAGGGTGTATCCAGCCTCTGTCCCAACGATGCAGAGATGGACACCAGTGTCTGAGCAACCCGCTACTGATTAAGTAGGCAAAGAAAACAGATATATTAGACAACTGACCTAAAAGAAGAAAAGCATAGTGTGCTTTAAAGTTAAGTCTTTTTTACAATGAGCATTAGTATTGGTTTCAACTGTAGAGAAGGAATAGTTCTGCATCTCCAGCAGATCAATTCAGGACTCAGAATGTGTGAAAAGCAAGTCCGAGGAAAAGTTTTAAAAGGGCTGCAGAGCCCAGAGGAATGTTTATGAAATAAACCCTTTAAAGGATGTAAAGGATTGCTAGAAAGTGTGGCTCCTTTCCACAGAAAGTGTGGAAAGAAAAATTACTTTTGTACCGTGCTGTAGCTAAATAACAATATAATAAACAAATATAAACAAACTTTTTATGGACTAAAATACAAACTTAGTGTTAAACTCTTTGAGCTCCTGTGAGCTATAAACACACCTGGCTCCCTCTACTGGCTGCATATGGGAACTAAACTGTTCAAAATGATTATAGAATGACGATAAAATAAAGAAATGAAAAAACTTAAGGCAGACTTTTAGAAGCACGATTCCGTCTCCCCCAGACTCCTGATTCACTCACTTAATGCAAACCAGCTTTCAACTAGTTAACCCATGCTTTAGCTTTCTCATATGCCGGCGACAGAAAAGCTGTTAAGACCAGCAACGTGTGATCTGTAAGCTCTTCAGGGCCATCAATTTCCTAATGGACGTAAGCTATATATAGGAACATGACAACATGCAGAGTTATGCGCATTTCAACAGAACTGCTTTCTACATTTCTGAGGATTAGCATAATCTGCTTTCCTCTATTCCCCAGTCCCTCCGCGCTGAAACTCAGTATTCTCATCGTAGTGTGTGCGTGTGTGTCGGAGGAAAGAACAGAATAAAATCACACCTGCAACAAACACAGGTAAACAAAACAAGTCCGTTTAACAGCAGATTTATTTTTCCAAGGCTGGATTTTGTTTTTGACAAAAAGGAAATGTTTCATCCTTTGATGAGGAAAAGCAGAATATGTCCCAGTGGACATTTATTTTTCTCTCCCCCATATTCCAACTTTAGTGCGACAAGCTCCCACAATACGATGAAACGAGCTAAACAATAAAACGAAGGCTGTGCAAGTGCTGGACAATCAGTGGGAATATGTGCAACATCACAACAGAGAGGTCAGAGCTTTAAAAAGAAAATCAAATCAAAGTATTATCAGGGTTTATACAGGAATGAGTAATTCTAATTTAATGCTTTTTAATGACCCGCGGAAACCCTGAATATGTTAAACTACAGACTAACGCTTGATTATAGAGTTTTGGAGTAAATGTAGACAGATTTCAGTAGCTTTACTGGTACAAGAGGGGAAAATCCCCAGACAAAGTGCAAAAACAAAAAGACGAAGGAAGAGGCACTGGGCAGTAATCTTAGTATACATTCAGAGTCCTGACTCAAACACATATGGACAATTCACGTTACACCGTGGAATCATGAAAATGCAGACCGAAAGAAAGCAGTACATAAAAAAAAAAAGGAAGACATTCAGCTAGTTTACCAGGAGTTAGTGTTTTGGGCTGCAGATGAACAGAAAATGCTCGCTTCCCTTCAAGCCTTCCTTCACAGCACAACATTGCATTTCTTAATATGTCCACAGATGTGACCGTCTCAGGTTGATAAACATCCTATCCAGACATGGCATTTCTCTCACCAACAAATACACACCGACAATAAAAACACAGATGGATAATGAAGTATGGATTTCCGCTGCGACAATTCACAAAACATATTCTTAGAATTTTAAAAGGAGAAAATAATAACACTACTATTAAAAAACACCCAGCTCATTCTGCATTGTGTGCATTAGGGTTGATGACATCACAAGAGGCACAATGACGGAGCTGATCACCTAGCATTGGTAAAAACAACACAGACAAGATGCTTGACAGATTTAGAATGGCTCTAGCTGCATTTCAGCTTCAAGGAGCGCTACCTTTTGTGTGTGAGCCAGAATTTGACTTCGGCTAGACTAAAAATAGACAATTAAAAGAGTTAAAAAAAGGGAAATAGAAGCATAGAAATGCAGAGCTCTGACCAGAAGCCTTATGTGATGTCACCAGGGGCATTGACATTTGGGAAGGCCAGTTCTTTGTCCATTAAAAAACAAACAAAAAAAACACCAAAACAACTGTCAACTTGTTTCATAGGCAACAAACTAACAATGGATTTTCATCATTTTATGGAAGACACAGAGTGAGGCTGCACTATATGATGAGAATACAACGTCGCAGTTCCATTGAGTGCAGTATTCATACTGGAAAGGACTTCTTTTAGTGCAATAATTGTTGGCCATAGTATTCCAAGTGGTGTGAACCTGCGTTTCTCATGTTAATGTAATATTGTTTTAGCCAGTTTTACGGCAGCAGATGCTCACACCGGACATAAATCACAATGCCTAAAATGTTAAAGGTCACAGAGCGATGGAAGCACAGATGAGAAAGAAAGGAAAGAAGAAAATAGATATTGTCCACAGATTATTCACCATTAATATCCACCAACCAGAAAAGATTTTCCAATGCCGTGCACCCCAGTTAAGAGCCCTCTGTGTTATGATACCAGCTCGGGAAATGCAAAACGATGCTGCGTTTACCGCATAAACACTGCCCTTTTTAGCAAGGCTCCAAAAGATTTCATCTTACCCACTTTACAGACTCAGTAAATCTGAATTCCTCATGCATTTTCTTCATTGTTTTCCATGTGACAGGTTAGAAGCTCCTGGTTGTTCTGATCTGCAGCCATGAGACTGACATGTGATTATCAGACTTGTGACGCTGTGTGAAGACACAATAAGTGATTGTGATGAGCAGACTTTGGGCAACCAGTGGTTTCCTGCTTTTAGTTGGACTTGTGAGATGTGTTCTGGTGCTCATTTCACAACAAATGCAACAGAATGTAGGACAAGTTAAATAATATCAGTACCTGGCAGTAAATAATTATTCAAATTTCATCAGGACTTTTAAACTCTTCCAACATAACCCAGACCTATGAAGAAAAACAAAAACACATTACATGATTTATAAGTATAACATATTCTTTGTGTAGACTGAGGATTTGGAGTTTTTTTTTTTAAAGAGATAATGTTTATAAATATTTTAGACAATCATGTCCTGCACTATTGAAATGCATTAAAACAAAAAATGACAGTTTTTCTTGTTTAACTTAAAGAGAGGTAACAGAGATGCATCAAGAAGTTGGCTGGTAACAGGAATCGGATGATTTTCGTTCCCTGATAGGCAACCTGCTGAGCCTTAAATCAAAAACAGGATAGTTTTTTAGATCAAGGACTGCACTACGACTTGACTATCAGTAATGTTAAATTTTAACTGTATTTCCTACGAGTGAAGACGTGTGCCGTTTGCTTGTGGCACAATAGGGCGAGAGAGAGCAAGACTTTCAGCAGATAACAGGAAGGCTGAACGGAGTGCAGACTAGGGGCTCCATTATAACCCTCATAACATGCTGATTTGGAAATGTTGGCAACCTTTTGGAGATATCAGACTTAAATAAATGGCTTTAAGATTTACATTTTTAATTATTAAGTTTTTTTAAATCGGTTATTAGGCTGAGAAAATATATTTTAATGCTGTTCTTTTAGATTCTTTATAAAACTGGTATTGCCATGTCAAAGATTTCTATAAAACTGGAGATTGTAAAGTCAGCCAAATACATCTGATTGGTGCATCTATAGAACAAGGGTGATGTTCTGTGTGTTAGCTGGCTTGACAGCAGCCAAAACCTAAATCAGTGTTTCAATGGTGCTCTCAATGTTTGTTTCCTCACTAGATCTTAAAAAAGAAAAAGAAAGAAATTTCAGCTGTCATTTCGGATCTGTTGTGCACCATTATGATGTGACATCCACAAACCCAAAGCTCCTAAATTTTTAAATTGGGTTAGGCAGTGTTCCAGAATAACAGAGAAATACCATAAGTGTATGCTCAAAATCAACAGCTGATGAATCATTATCCTCCAAAAGTAAGCCATTGACTGATCCATTTTCTAATCACACTTAGCTCTATAAGTCAGAGTGATGCAGATTTAGCTACGTAATGCGTCGTCCCAGTGGAGAGTCTTTAATGCAGGATGTTAAAATTGGTGCTGGATGCTTTTTACCAACGTTTTACGAAAAACTGGAGTTTAGAAATAAGCCACAGAAATCTGCATTTCTTCTGTAGAAGTTTCAGCACATTGAATAAAATAATAAAAAGAGCATACACAGGTGGTGTATTTTTTAAAAACTAAACCTAAGACCACTTCCCCACTTGGAGCAGCTGTAAATATGAAATATATGGGAATCTTTAAGAATACAATTACACAGCTTTCATTGGAAAATGCCTCATTCTGCCTTATAGATATTCGCCACCATCTGCAGGCACAGCAGATTTGTGAACGTCTGCTGCTCAAACGCTTCTCAGGTTTGTCAGGAACTCAACAACTACCCCCAGTAACTCCGTCTCTGCTATGTGACCGTATAGAGTTCATCTTTGCTGCTCTCACAGAGCGTGTATCCACACACCCTTGGTCTCCAGCTCCACCTCCAGCTCCAGTTGAAGCCCTGGCTCCATCCCAGCGCCTTCCGGTCCTTCTCCTTCGGCGGCAGCAGAAACACCACGCAGCTGGCCACCAGGATGTGCCACAGCGAGTGCGTGTAGTAGTAGTTGTCCTCCGTCTCTGCGAAGATGTACAGGCACACGCCGACGAGAGCGCAGAGCGCTCCGGGGATCAGGAAGAAGGCCCAACGCCGCCAGGAGGGCGGGTAGCAGTGCCGGCGCCGGACCCCCCTGTACACCTGTTTATGCAGGCGACAAAAAACAACAAAAAAATAAAATAACATGGAAGCTTTCGCATAAAAAGTTTTATCTTTTCTGCATGCTTTAATAGCCGTGACTAGCAAAAGGGTGTGAATGCGGATGTGTCTCTTACCCAGGAAGTGACCATGAGAAGGATGGCGCAAAGGATGGGGCCCAGCAGGTTCCACAGGCCCTTGCGGTCCAGTTGCATCGACATGGCTATCAACAAGGCGCCGAGCAAAAACAGAGTCTACACACAAAGAGGGAAGGAAGGAGCAGGTGAGGGTAATAAAGCTGTCGTTGCCTAATAAAGCAGGCTAATTATGGCGGCCCAACGGTCTCATACATATTTGGCTATGTCTCCAAGGCGAGCCATGCAGAGGATGGTGACCCAGATGGAACAGATTGACCCGAGGAAGTCGCAGTACTGCAGGGCATCATACTCCATGATGCACAGAACCGCTGCAGCTGGCTGGTCACAGGCGTGGTAGAACTGCAGGAAGGGATGTGAAAGATGAGGATTTATTGAACACTTCCTACGCTCCACATCCAGCCAGCAAAACCAGGGACAAAGGCTCACAATCCGGATGCCCAACTGTGTGCATTTTTAGTCAGCCCCTTTTACCTGAACCCTAAATACTGAATTTGCCTCCATGCAAAATGGTACGTTCAATTCAATTTTATTTATATAGCGCCAATTCATGAAACATGTCATCTCAAGGCACTTTCCAAAGTCAAATTCAATAAGATTATACAGATTGGGTCAGATTGGTCAAACAAAATGTCCTATCTAAGGAAACCGAGTAGATTGCATCAAGTCTTGACAAGCAGCATTCACTCCTCCTGAAGAAGCGTAGAGCCACAGGGAGAGTCGTCTGCATTGTTGATGGCTTTGCAGCAATCCCTCATACTGAGCAAGCATGAAGCGACAGTGGAAAGAAAAACTCCCCATTAACGAGAAGGAAAACCTCCAGCAGAACCAGGTTCAGTGTGAACGTGGTGGAAAACTGACACTACTCATTAACCTGGACACACCATCCTACCAATGAAACAGGCCAGGGGCAGCATCTTGTCCCTAAACATACAGCCAGAGCAGAATGGTTTCCAGAATGGCCTAGTTAAAGTCCAAGCCGATATCTAATTAAGAATCAGTAACAAGACTTAAGGTTTTTAGCAAGAATGAGCAAAAAAGTCAGAGTCCAACAGACCTGGAGCTGAACTTGCAGCACAACGTGCTTCTTTCAAGTATCGATCCAAGGTGGTTCAGTCCTTTTTAGATTTTAATTTATATAAAAATATGTTGAAACTATGCGTCTTCTTCCTCCCATTTTGAATATCTGAATACCTCTGCAAGTTCATGCATTTGTGTGTTTGTGGCCGTGCACATTATAGCTCCACAGCAAGATTTGTTTGAACCGTATTTGACTGGTAACAGTGTTCACCGTAGAGAAGAACATGGTGAAGAGGTAGACGGAGGCCTCGGTGATGTAGGAGCGTCTGACGGCAACCACGATGGCGGGCAGGAAGAACAGGTTGCTGAGGGTGAGCAACATGGTCGCGGTCAGCTGCCGGCTGTATGACAGGGCCGTGGAGCCGTCGGTGCAGCCCCATCCTTTCCAGCCTGCGGATGTGAAAAACGATCATATGCATCAAAAGCAGGTCCTTCATGCTGCAAGGCGACGGCCCCCCCATGAGCAGGACCACTGGTAGCAAATCAGAACGGCGTGCACAAAACTGCACACGGGTCAGAGACTCACAGTCAGCACCGTCTCAAACGCACATGCCCGACGTTAAAGTGCTTCTTTAATGGTGACGGTGAAGCAAACTGTGGTCGACTGTAACCACCTAAGCCACGCTCACTGCATCTCTCTCAGCTCGTCCCTAACCGATGCAATCACAAGGAGATGTCGACCCCAGTAAACGTGTGTGTGTGTGTGGTACCTGCGGTGCAGCCACAGGCAGCGTACAGGTAGGTGTAGGATCTCAGCAGCCTGCATTCTCCGTACGGCCCGCAGTCCTCCACACAGGCACTGATCGACACCTCTGGGACCACGGACACCACGGAGGAGTTGCCGCAGTCACTGCTGCAGGAAGAGAGACGGGATCAGAACAAGCGTGACTACTTTCTCCGATTATATGACTTAAAAACAGACGGAAACGATACAGTGCCGGTATGACGCGGTGAGGGAGAGAGAGTCGATAAGGGATGCGGTTTGTTGTACCTGTTGCATACGAGCTGCAGGGTGAGGTACCATGTTGCAGCCTGAGGGAAAGGCAGCCGGAGCAGAGCTTTAGGGACGCTGACGTTGATGCCAGCACCATAACCCCCAAACAACGCTGCGGAGAACAAACCATGTACGTTTTTTGTTGTTGTTTCATCATCAACATCATCATTATCATTATTATTTCTTTATTACACATTTATATGTGTAATAAAGACATTTTTGACTTATATGATGCAGAAAAAAACCCACACAAACTACTAGACATTGAGATGACTATAACATCATAACGGCCCAAACTTACCACCCCTGTGTGCATCCTGCAGAGCCCGCCACAAACCGAGCACCATTTTTCCTAAAATGGTGGGGTCGGCATGTGTGCTTATGGGAGTTTCCCTTTCAGGAAGGAAAGTAAGGGCCAAACAGCTGTTTTTATTGCAGACTCAAAAGCGAGTCTTCATTTTTTTTTGTGCCCGTCAGAGACTGGCGCACCAGGTAAAGGAGAAAGGCGGCGGGAGAAAGAGAGCAAGACGGAGACATTTCAGCGTTGGGAAATTATTGGATGTTGGAGCGCCGCAAAGATTTAGTCAGTCTATTTCGAAAAGGCTGGAACAACTCAACAGAAATGGCCCATATTTTTATTTGTGGGCTTTATTTTTTTTTTATTTTTTTACAACTGATGGACGATAAATTATAAAATATTAGGACTGAACAATATTAGCAAAATATGACATATGCAATAATTGGTAAATGTAATAACCGCACAACTTTAGATAGATAAATAATAAACAAAGGTTTTATCTTTCTGCTTTGGGTTCACAGCTGACAGAGACCCTCAGATAATAAGGAATCCATGCAGCCTTAGGAAGAAAAACAAAAGTCATGATTTCCATCCTAACAACAAGGTTTTATTGAAAAAAGTTGCTTCTGGCTGACGTCTGCTGTTCTGCCACTGAAACACCTCAGTTGTAGTTTATAAATGACTCGATTACCTCACCACTGCTTTACCTAATTACTTGAGATACATGGCGTACATTTCAATGGTGCAGGGAGATACGCATATTTTAGTCAATTCTGCTCTGCCATCCATCGCCCCCTAGACATCTGATCCTAAATTATTCCACAGATCTTTTTGAACATGACCAGAAATTCATTGAAGGTGATAACATATCCCACACATATGCACCGAATGGATCAGAAAAGATCCATTATAATAATGTTAGATAAGATGCAGAAGCTGATAGATCTGATAGATTCAGCTAATAATGGACCTGTACCGCCCGCACATTGAACTTTAATCCCAAGGCTGTCCTAAAAACGACTTGATGTTGCATAAAATGAGCCTATTGCTTCATGTTTACACAAGGTAAGAAACAGAGTACGTTACCAAATGCTTATACGTTTATTACCAGCGTGCCTTCATGAGTTGGCTGCCAGTTATCGGAAAAAACACGACGTTGCTAAATTATTGCTATAGATTAGAAGAGTGAAACGATAAACTACTTTTACCTTACTGACCACTTCCTCTTCCATCACCCAAATTTCCCCGTTACTCTCCCTAAGATTTAGGATTTGGATTATTGAAGATGGAGGTCAGGTGAGGGCATAAAGGACGGCGAAAGTCCATTCCGGCTGCCAGACATACTGTTGGCAAACAGTATGTCTGGCAGCTGGAATATAATAAGCTTCCAAATTCTGTACCCAATAGGACCTTGGCAGCTGTAATGCTGCACACATTAATATTAGAAGGGCAACTGTAATTTGATAAACTGTGCACCTGTAACTTATTTGGTCAGGAACACCCATATCAGTGGGAGGGCCAGCAGGCTGCAGAAAAGCTCATGTTGGTCAGTCCCAAAACGCAGCTTTCTTATTATTGATGTTGGTAATGTGTTGTTATAATGGCCACTGCTTTACTACTGTGAACAAAAAAAAAAAACACTTGTTTTTCTGACTGTAGTTAAATGTGGGAATACATTTAACTACACCATGTCACACACAACCCATCAGCTAAAAATGAACAGTGGGACGGACTGTTTTTGTGTTTTTATGGAAAATTCCCATCTCTGTTTCTAATTTGGGCACTTATTTGAATTTACCCTGGTTTACCAAGTCTACACAGAGAGTACCAATACTTTCAAACTGCCTTGGATATTCTTCTGAATGACTCATTTTAAATTGGGACAGAACTTTAGGTCCCACAATTAAGAAGAAAAACATATAACTGAATTCAAATACAGGACTCAGAGGTGTCGGTGTGTGCCGAGGTTCATTTTGGCCGTGATTGGTTTACAACGCCCTGCAGGCTGAGTGCATAATTTCAACAATCTACTCAAAGCGGCATGAAATTCATATATATTTCATAACTCTGTACAGTTTGCTATTATTGTACCTGTGCGGCAGGGTTCAGAGTGGTTGAGTTTAAAGACTGGAGCCCAGGGAGAAAAACAGGCAACGATGCTGTTATTCCCCAACGTTGCATTAGTCTATATTAGAAAAAAAGAGAAATCACAGCTCACTACTGCGTCTTCACAGTACACACACACACACACACACACACACACACACACACACACACACACGGTACTCACAGAATTGAGTGTGAGCTGCAGGTTGAGTGTGCCCCCGGTGGCCTGTGTTTTCAGCGGGTAGGTGAGCATCGTCGGGTGCGTGGCGGCGATGCTGATGTTGGACCCGTTGGCGGGGGTGAAGCGGAGCGACAGCACGTCCAGCTCCTCGTAGAGCACGGGGATGCTCCACACACACGCGGACGCAGACGGCTGGGGTATAAGCGCCGCGGATCCGTTAGAGGGGACCGATCCGGGAGCAGCGGAAGTGTTGCCGGTTGATGTCGCGTTGGAGATGCTGCTCTTGCCAAGCAGCTTCGTGAAGTCGTCGTCTGCTTTAAGGCCCACACTTTTTGGCTTACAGCCCACTGAGCGAGACAAAAAACAAGAATGGATACAGTGCAATGCTAACTTATTCATAACCCTCCAATTTTTTTCACATTAGACCAACAAAAATAGAGCC
Source organism: Fundulus diaphanus (assembly GCA_037039145.1). Classification (NCBI taxonomy): domain Eukaryota; kingdom Metazoa; phylum Chordata; class Actinopteri; order Cyprinodontiformes; family Fundulidae; genus Fundulus; species Fundulus diaphanus. Next base: position 45,145,700 of record CM073133.1, read on the forward strand.
TTATCGTGAGGTAGAAGGAAAATGAGCAATGGTTTCCCCTCTTTTGTTTTTACAAAAACGTCTTCGAAGAGTGTGGTGTGCGTTTGTTTTCAGCCAATTATGGCGACTCAGCAGAAACAACTCAGGATAGAGAATTTGTTGAGGGGAGAGCAGTTTTCCCATGTCAGGGACACATTAGACCGGTGGAAGAAGCAGCTCTGGTCTGAGGAGACCAAAACTGAACTTTAAGGCCAGCATGCAAAACTATGAGTGACAGAAAACTAACGTCAGCACACTCTGACACGCCACCACGAGACACGGGGGAGGCAGCATCAAGCTGTGAGGATGCTGATCTTCAGCAGACACATGGAAGCTGGTCAGAGTTGATGGATGGAGCTAAATGCAGAGTCATCCTGGGGAAAAACACTTTATTTCCTCTTTAATATTAAGATCTTCTTCCTGTTGGTCTATCACAAAAGTACTGACTAACCCCCAGTCGGTCGAGGCAGATGACGGTTCATACTGAGCCCGGTTCTGCTGGAGGTTTTCCTTCCCGTTAAAGGGGAGTTTTCCTCTCCACTGTCGCTTCATGCTTGCTCAGTATGAGGGATTGCTGCAAAGCCATGGACGACTGTCCCAGTGGCTCTACGCTCCTTCAGGAGGAGTGAATGCTGCTTGTCAAGACTTGATGCAACCTACTGGGTTTCCTTAGATAGGAAATTTTTCACACCAATCTGTATAATCTGATTGAATTTGACTTTGGAACGTGCCTTGAGATGACATGTTTCATGAACTGGCGCTATATAAATAAAATTGACTTGAAAAAATTGAACTGAATTAAGATACGTTGGAGTTAGTGGCTGTGATGTGTCATGGTGTGCAAAGAGTCAGTCCGGATGCAAGGCGCAACGTGATGCTTAAAGGCCGTTTGTTCACCTGTGTAGTTCGCGGCGATCTTGAACGTTACTGTTCGGTTGACTTGGCTGCTCTCCACAACAACCCGTAACCAGGTGTCCCACGGAGGGTGGGAGAGGGACGCCGAGCAGCTGATCCCCGAGCAGTTCACCGTCGTCTGGCTGTGCCGCAGGGACACGGAGCCGAGCCTGAGGAGCAGCGGACAGCTTTTGCTCTCCGCCGCCTCCCCCTCCGACGAGCACTCGGCCACGGAAACCGAGAGCGACGAGGCGAACTCTGGCACAAACACCCTGAGGCACAAACAGCTCAGTCTAGTACACTCACTGCCAACGGAGGAGGAAGCGAATGCAATAAAACAAAAGTCATTAGACAAATTACTTTAGACGGGCAGGTCTGTCAGGGGCTGCGGTCTGTGTCAGGAAGGTTCCCTGCTGCAAGACCGGCGTGTCCACCGCTCTCCGCACCGACAGCTGGGGCTGGAAGTAATAGGAGCAGGACGGGAAACCCTAAAACGGAACAAGGCACAATTCAGATTGCGTCGCTCCAGTCTTCTAACAGTACAGGAAAAGCAAGAGCGTCAATGGAGTACTGACGGAACACACGCAAAAAGTTCATTTGGGATCCAATTTGAAAAACAGATTCGAGATCAAGCTTCACAAACCTGCTTGATAACTAGAGCAAAAGAATGTTGTTCAGCTGGGCAACAAACTCGAGCGATGCCTCAACCCACCGCTCCGGTTCAGCAGGGTGGGGGTGTAACAAGGAATTTTACAGGGTCACTGCCATGGCAACATGAGCAACGTTATTGTGATTACTGGCAGGCTTGAATGGTGCCATTTCCCAGGCGTCCCCCTGAACTTTACATTAATATCCTCCTATATTACAGCGCAGTCTAAAGTGACCAGCCGGGGCTAACGTTACACCGCGACTGGGATTTCTACATCTAATCAAACGCCTCATCACACCCATATCGCTTACACTAGAGGACAATAGTAGGGTTCCACTTTTCTCCAAACGGTGCATCATCTACTTTCCCCTGCTACTGCCCTGTGTCGCACAGGTTCTGGTGCTAAAGCGATGAATCGACCGAACCTTCAGGGCCAGATGTCGTCATATTTTAGGGTCAGAAAACGACGATAAATAACTCTCAGACAGCCTTTCCACTGTTTCTCATAGCAGGCGAGTCATTTTGATACATACTCTGGAGACGAGCTACTCTACAACACTTTGCTATAATATGGATTAAGGAGCACATGGAACAGCCAGTGCAAAAAAGGATAGAGTGAGCGCTCTTTCCCCAGCGAGTAAGGTCGGTGAGATTCATAAATCGGATCTTGCCGTAGCATTACAAAACACTTCTAATGCACAGTCTTGGCTTGAAGAGCAGGAATTCAAAAACTCGTCAGAGTTCACGCCACGGGCGGCAGGTAATAAAAGCAGAATCAGCCGCTCTGGGGTGTTGCTCATTTGCGTAAAAGCACGACGTCCGCCAGTGACAGGATGCTTTGCTTTGCCGTGTTGTTTACTTGTTTCATTATGGTCCGTCAACACAAAGCATCTGCTGAGGTTTGTGTATCACGATAACAATTAAATCAATAACTGCCGGGGGCGGGGCCTTTTCTATTGTTGGTCCTCAGTTGTGGAATAACCTGCCCCTGCACAAAGGAGAGGCTCCTTCACTGCCCACTTTTAAAACTCACCTTAAAACCCACTATTATTCTTTGGCTTTTACAATTAGTGAGACTTTTCATTTTAAATTGGTGTTATTGTTTCTTTTAAGCGTTTTCATGCATTCTCTTTTTCTTTTCTTTTTTTAAATGGATGTGTTTTAGCTTGTAGCAATTTACAGCACTTTGTTTCAGCTGTTGGCAGTTTTTAAGCGCTTTATAAATAAAGATGGTATGGTATGACGTGCCACCTGCACATCAACACGAAATACAGCAGCGGCGACTTTGTCTCCGTGTCTGAGCCAAATGAATGGCTGGAGCTGTAGTCTGATCCCATATCAGCATTTTCACTTCACTATCAACCAACACAGGCGTAGCATTAGCTTAATGTGACATTTTTAGGGCCAAATGTTGTTAGAAAACTAACTGAAAGATGAACTAATGGCGTTTAAATGACCAAAAGACAGTTACATTGATGTAGAGCAGTTAACCCTCTGCAGTAAAAACAAAAAACAAAACAAAAAAACACTAATCATGAGTAGAAAGATGAGACGTTGAGCTGCTTCCATTCACAGCTGATGTGTCTGACACAACCACTGCATGGCTCCCTAGTATAAAGTATTTGCGTGACACTGCTGTTTAGAGAAGCAGAAGTTCTGACGCCTGTGCACATCAGAGCAATAATGCTTTTCAGATATAAAATAGAGATTATAAAATCTACCAAAATCCTGCTAAAACTTTTGTTTCTTGTACAACAGTTTTTGTCACAAACGGTCGTCCCACACTATGCTAGTTTACCGACAGCGCGGGTACACCATGGAGAGCTGTTAAATCCCTGGGCAGGGTGCTGGTCTGTAGCGCACTCTAAAGTAAGCGCTCAGGCTAACGTTACTCTGCTATTGTGACGTTTGCACCCAATCAAATGCATCATCACACCCATATCCCTTACACTGGGCCGCAATGGTTTAACGGCAGAGCGGGCCCGCCGTAGAGAGCCGTTAACTCCCTGGGCATTGTGTTCGTTCTGCAAGCCGCTGCCTCTCAAGCATAATTTCTCAAGACTTTCTACTCCTCTCTGGATAAAGCAACAAAAATCTTCATCTCTTGCGTTCTTTGTTTTCAGCTTTTTCTCATATTGGGAGGCTATTGTGTTGGGGAGTGATGCTTGAGCCCAACGTCATCGCTTGTAGGCAACTTTCCACTGGTTATCTTAGTGCTTGCTCTCGCTTTTTTACTTTTGCTTTGACGTATTTTTCTGCTTTGGAGAAGGAAAGAAACTGAACCACCGTGAGGCACAAAGCCGAATGCAACTGAAGGACATTGAGCTGAAACTTCTTTCTTAATACACCGTTTAATGTATTATAAGCCCTAAACAAGCAATAATGTTTTGAAAGAGATGAGGCCTGAAGCTGCCTCAACACGATGGAAATCTTTGGAGCCAAAGACGTGCATTACGAAACATCCATTCATCCCCCGTCTATACCTGCTCGATCTAGCTGGGTCAAAACAAGAGCAAAGAGGGGGGGGTGTACCCTGGACACGTTGCCAGAGACACACAGCTCAAACTACAATCCACACTGTGCTTCAAACGCAAAGGAAATTTAGAGAAACCAGTTAGAACAGTCATGTTATTGGACTGTGGGATGAAGCTGGAGCACCAGGAGAGAACCCACAGATGAATGGAGAGAGAAGGCCGAGACTTAAACCCTCGTACCATGAAAGGGCCGTTTGGAAACTCTTTGATAGAAACAGTATTAATTACAAAAAACTTGTTTCCCCAAAAATCGGTTTAATTGTACCATCAGGAAATGTGGCTTAAATGGCAATTTGATGCTAATATTTTAATAAATTTATCAGAATTCTGCCATGCATCAATACACTGCCATTGGCAAATTCAGCTCTTCATCTGTCATGAATTCTTACACACACACACACACACACACACACACACACACACACACACACACACACACACACACACACACAAAAATACTTCCCTAAAAAAAACAAATAATTTAAGCACATATCAAATAGGAATAAAAGCACAACCATATCAGGAGCATAAAAGAGAAACAGTAAAATAAAACTCCCTGAGCATACCTTCTGCTCTATGCGCCCGTCATCCTCAGGTAAATGAGCAGCAACGAACCAATCCCCTGGGGCCGGGTCGGAGAGGTTAAAGGTTGTGGAGCTCTGGGAGGTCACCAGTAGACTTAGAGACAAAGAGGGGGTCCAGAGCGTTGCGTTAGGAAACACCGTCTCCGTTGGGTTTATGACAGGTGGGGCGCCCCATCGGATATGGCTGGGAGTACAAGGGAAAAAACAATTAAATCAGCTCAAATACAATCCGCCAACGATAGAGTGAACGTTTCACACCCGAGTGTCACGTCTTACATGCTGACGTTGTGCTGGCCGCAGTGGAAGCTGTGGCCCTTTTTAACGGAGAAGAGCCAGCGAGCGACGGCGGTCTCCTCCGGTATGTGGAACCTCTGCAGCCGGACGTTGGCATACCAGCCATACTTTGACAACTTCTGAGCCGGTTTGGACGACAGCTCGGAGACAAAAGTCACCTGTCCATCTGTAGGGAGAAAGGGGCAAAGCATTTATTACATGTCAGAATAGCATAGCGTTGCCAATAAATGGTTAACTAACATCTTTAATTTGGAAAAAAAAAAAAAGACTGAAAACATTATTTCAGAGCAGGAAAATGTAACCTTAATACCAATCCAACCTCTTTAAAATGATTTGTATCACTGTGCCTGAAGAAGAAGAAGAAGAAGAAGAAGAGGATGGAGCTGGAAAGTGTGTTGCTGGACCTGAAACTACAGCTCATTGAAGATGGGCTTTATGGTGAAAATTCTGACAGCAAACATGTAAATCCTTCACTAAAAAGGAAAAGGAGATACAACAGAAAGAAACAACACATCCCCCGTGGGTTATCTAACTACTTGTATTCATTTGGGTTATGCAGGGCTACCTTTAAACAGCCTGAACATGTCACTGTAGGGAGGAAAGCCCCACTTAAACAAGCCCTGGAGGCTCTTTTCGCAGTCTGCGTGTTTTGCGACGCTTCTTTGTCGCTGCCGTAAACTAAAGTCCCCCCGCAAAAAAAAACTATAATCGCTAGCACCCATGCTAATATCTGTCCCTCTCTTCGTGTCTTGATAAAAGGCTTACCGTCTCCCGACGTCCAAGCTGTCAGGGCGAAGAAAAGCAGCCAGCGCAGAAAGCCGGCCTCCATGTTTCCTTTGCCACACTCCGACTCGTCACATCTTCCCGAGTCCACCTGTGCTGCCACACATACCTTCCACTAAAAAAAAACCAACAACACAACAAAACAGTTTACCTGCTTAGCACTTCCGGGTGCCTGTGCAATACGTGGTGCGTCACCGGCGTGCCGGTAGAGGGCGCTTGAGTACTGTGGGAAATATTAGTGTGACGCAACTGCTGTTTGTCGTTGATCACTTTAAAACTGGTTTCATTAAAAGCTGCCAAGGGCTGTAATGCGTCCATAAAACTGCCACAAGGTTGTTCTAAAAGATTTTATATGAAACGAGGTCTCAGACAGGTATGTCCAGTCACCCCATATTTATTTATGTTGGCCATGCAAATCCTATCACTTAATATCAAGGAAAATATTGCAGCGATTAATGTTGCAATAGAAATATTGTAATCTCCCAGTTTGCTGATGATACAGCTCTGTTTCTGAAGGATAAATGTGAGATTAAAAGATAACTTGACGTCATTAACACCTTCTGATTTGACCTTGCACGAATACACTGCATGACCTTGCATGAAATATATGAAATATTTATTAAATATATGAAATATATGTGAATTACTTTCACAGATATGTGAATTACGTTCTATTAAATCTCCTTTTACAGGCACTTTTCTTGGCATCCATATAAAAGACAAAGTTAAGTATCTGGGTATCATAATCATTAAAGACCAAACTCTAAGATCCTTAGAAAATTTTAATCCAATTATTAAAATAGTTGGGCAAAGATATAACTTGTGGCTTCAGAGATCTCTCTCTCTCTCTTTTAGGAATATCCATCCATCCATTTTCTGACCTGCTTAATCCCTCACTGGGCAAGAGGTGGGGTACATCCTGGACAGGTTGCCAGTCTGTCACAGGGCAACACAGACAGGACAAACAACCATTCACACACACATACCTAAGGACAATTTAGAGAAGCCAATTAACCTAACAGTCATGTTTTTGGACTATGGGAGGAAGCAGAAAGACTCAGGTTTGGATTTGAACCCAGAACCTTCTTGCTACAAGGCAACAGTGCTACCCACTGCACCACTGTGCAGCCCTTTTAGGAATATCCTTATTAGTTAAAGCAGAAGGCTTATCCAGGCTGGGGGGATCCTGTTCTTGCACTTGATGTTCCCAAACAATATTAATAAAATTAATTTTTATGTTTTAATGGACATGGTTGGGAAAGGTGGCATAGAAGCCCCTGATTTCACATTCATTCAAAATTAAATAGTTAAAAAGCCATCTAAAAAATCCCAATTATATCTGGAATTCTATTCCCAAATATAATTTTGACAAAACTGGAGGACTACCTTTCCTTCTTAGATGTATTCACAGTATAACCAAAATACCCCTGAAGTTAATTTGTTTCATAAACAGATGTTGTGAAGCTGGTCAATCATGTACAAACACAGTTTCTCTCCCCATAAATATTATATCTGGATTAATGATGACATTAAATAGAAAAATAGGACAATCTTAAAAAAAGATGGTTTGAAAGGAGAATATATCTTCTAAGACAATTACTAAATCTAAATGGTCATCTGTTATCTTACTCTGAATTTTTGTGACTTTTTAAATTTCCTGTTACTCCAGAAGAATACGCCATAGTCTTTGGTGCAGTCCCCAGTAGTGCGTTAAAGCTTCTGTCATCTCTACCTCCAATGCAAGAGCATTCTATGGCCTGTTTTCATCCAAGCACCAGTTATATTGACTATGATCATCCTTTTTTGAGTAAGAAAATAAATAACAAAACGTTAAGAAACATTCTCCTAAGAGATATTGCCTTTTCACCTCCGTGTGTATTCTACTGGTCTAACATTTTTGTAAATATCAACTGGAAGTGGACTTGCTTGCTACCAGAGAAATATTTAACAACCAATAAAATTAGAGAAATCTTGTTTAAAATTGTTCACAATTGTTATCCAGTTAAAGCGTTCTTTATCAAGAGAGATTTAACGATATAAATGGGAATTGGATTATTTGTGTACTTTTTGTAAAATTCATGTAGAAAGCATTCTTCATCTGACAAATTTCTTCTGTCGAAGAAATTTTAATATTACTTTTACTAAGAAGGTTTTGTTTGGAATGGAAAAAAAGTGACCTTAATAATGCAGACCACTTCACATTTAAATTATTTATGCTAAATATCATATTCCCCCCTCCAAATTTCAACTACAAAAGCCCAATTTCCTGATATTTTTTATCTATAACTAACATCTATATAGCTTCCTTACAATCAAGGACAAACGGCAAAGCCATATCTGCCCTTGAAAAACTACAACCCTCCAGCACCAGTTTGATTTTAACGTTATAATATTTGTTTCGCATTGCCCATGGATAGCGTATCTATGTATACACTGTGTTTTTGTTCGTATGATCTATTTTTGTATGTTCTTGGTTAAGATAAACTCTAAAACTTGTGCCTCTACTTTGGTTTTTCACAACAAAACATTCTGAATGTTAGGACACAAAAAAACGTATCAATAAAGAAAACAATTCTGAGAGTAAAGGTAAAAAAAAAAAATCAAAAACCTTGACACAATCAGCCCCATTTCTGTTTACTCTTTGCCATTGTGGCACTTTTATACAGTAAAACAAACATGTCCTCAGCTATTTTTAAAAATTATGAAATTAATACTTGAGATACTCATCTTTATTTTTTATTATAGTCTCTCTCAAAATAGTGATTCTTAGCTAATCATCATACATTGATTACTGTGATTCTGGAGGTGAACTTCAAAATATTCTTGGGCTAGATTTTTTTTTCTGCCCTCATCAAATCCTTTCATTTTACGTACACTGGGGCAAAAATGTATTTAGTCATCCACTGACTGTGCAAGTTCTCCTACTTAGAATAATGACAGAGGTCTATAATTTTCATCATAGGTACACTTCAACTATGAGAGACATCATGAGAAGAACAAACCCAGGAAATCACAATTTTTAAATAATTCATTTGTAAATTGTGGTGGAAAACAAGTATTTGGTCACAACCAAGCAAGCTGTCTGAACCTCACAGACCTGTAACTTCTTTAAGAAGCTCTTCTGTCCTCCACTCGTTACCTGTATTAATGGCACCTGTTTGAACTCGTTATCTGTATAAAAGACACCTGTCCACAGCCTCAAACAGTCAGACTCCACTCGCAAACATGGTCAGGATCAAAGAGCTGTCAAAGGATGCCAGGAAGAAACTTGTAACCCCGTACCAAGCTGGGAAGACTGAATCTATAAGATTTCATCCTTTGTGGTTAAAATGATCCTGAGAACGGTGAGCAAAAATCCCAGAACTACACAGAGGGACCTGATGAATGACCTGCAGCGAGCTGGGACCAAAGTAACAAAGGCGTCAGTAACATCAGTAACAGCATCAGTAACACACTACGCTGAGAGGGACTCACATCCTGCAGGACCAGGAGCGTCCTCCTGCTTACGCACATGTCCAGGCCTGTCTGAAGTTTGTCAGAGAGCATCTGGAGGATCCAGAAGAGGATTAGAAGAATATTATGTGGTCAGATGAAACCAACATAGAAATGTTTGGCACCAATTCAACTTGTCTTGTTTGGAGGAAGAAAAATGTTGAGTTGCATCCCAAGAACACCAAACTTACTATGTAGCATGGGGGTGGAGACGTACTGCTTTGGGGCTGTTTTTCTTAAAAGCGGACAGGACGTCTGATCGGTGTTAAGGGGAAAATGAACGGGGCCATGTATCGTGAGATTTTAGGCCAAAACCTCCTTCCATCAGTGAGAGCACTGAAGATGGAACGTGGCTGGGTCTTCCAGCATGACAATAATCCCAAACACACCACTCGGGCAACAAAGGAGAGGCTCCGTAAAAAGCATTTCAAGGTCCTGGAGTGGCCTAGCCAGTCTCCAGACCTCCACCCCACAGAACGTTTGTGGAGGGAGGTGAAAGTCCTTGTGTCCCAGCGACAGCCCAATACATCACTGCTCTAGAGGAGATCTGCATGGAGGAATGGGCCCAAAATACCAGCTACAGTGGTGCAGACCTGGTGAAGACGTACAGGAAACATTTCAGCTCTGTTATTGCCAACAAAGGTTATGCTACAAAGTACTGAATTTAACTTTTGTTATTGACCAAATAATTATTTCCCACCACAATTTACGAATAAATTCTTTAAAAATCCTACAATGTGACTTCCTGGATTTGTCACTCATAGTTTAAGTGTATCAATGATGAAGATTACAGACTTCTCATCTTTCTAAGTAGAACTTGCACATCAGTGGCTGACTAAATACTTCTTGCCCCCTGTGTATATACTGTATATATAAGCCAACCCATGACTGATGATGTAGGAATTATGATTGGTCCATATTGGCTGTAGGGATTTTTAGATTTGTGTATTAAAAAAAATAAAAAATAAAAAAAATAAAAAACAGTGTTGCAGATCTCACTAGGTGGTGTTACGAGTAGATCAAAGCTTGACAATTATTGCAATCAAATTGTCAACAATTTTAATATGAACGGGCAACTCTCCTGACCTCCTCTATATAAGAATGAATATAAAGGATTTATCATCAAGACCTGAACGTTTCCCCCCTTCTCCTTAATTCAGAAAGTCTTCCCAACACCTACTATACTATTGAACAGGCTTTAGTGTGGTTGTGTAAACATTGTCAAGGTAATCCGGTTAGAATGCTGAAGTAATATCCAACAATAGCCTACTAGTTTAAACATCAGGAATGTATGTTTTCAGTAATTTGTAAGAAAATACAACTAAACTAGAAACAAAATTCATGCACTTTCAAATCTTTACGGATGTTTGGTGATTTCTCTTGATGTCAGAGATGTCACCATATTTAAAATAATTTTGTCTGGTTATTCTGAGAAGTGTGAAGCTGCACAATGAAATAGTTGCTTGCACTGTTGCCTTGCAGCAAGAAGGTCCTGGGTTTGAATCCCAGCTAGGGGTCTTTTTTAAAATCTTTTCCTGGATTTTATGGCACTAGTGGCTCGTTTTTCTCACAGTAGGCTGACAGGAAGGGGGGTTTGAGAGAGGGAGGAAGACACGTGGCAAAGGACCTCAGGCCGGAATCAAACCCGGGTCAGCCACTTTGAGGAGTAAGGCCGTATATGGGTTGTGCACACTACCCCTGCGCCATAGGAGTTTGCATGGTCTCACAAAAACACGAGTGTTAGGCTAAATTGCTTTACGTGTGTGAGTGTGTGTGTGTGTGTGTGTGTGTGACTGTCTATCCGGTGTGTCTCTGTGTTTCCCTGTGATGGACTGACTACCTGTCCAGGGAGTACCCCACAGATGAAAAATGGATAGTGTCAGGTGCATTTGTGAAGTGCAAAGTCAATTCCTTGTAGAAGCAACTTTAATCAGCATTACAGCTGCTAGCCTTTTGCTTCCTTCTCCGACTTGTTAGCACATTTTTTTCTGATCAAAATAACTCAAAGACAGATTGAATGGAGACCATCTTTGAACATCACATTTTCAGGTATCGGCAGCTTCCAGGTCACTGCTTTTAAAAAAGCATCCCCACAGAAGGATGCTGCCACTGCCATGTTCCCCCACTGAGATGGTGTGCCCAGGGATTTGTTATTTTTCAAACCCACGTATTGTTTCGCATCGGGGTCAAAAAGTTGATTTTTCTTATAAAAATCCATTCTTCTACATGTCTGCTGTGTCTTCTACATGGCTTGTGGCAAACTTTCCAAAGATGCACTACTAAGTGTCTATCCCTTAAATCCCCATTAAGTGCACCAACGTTTGTGGTTGTCATGTGAGAAAGTGTGGAAAACTGAAGGGGTGTGATCACTTTTGCCAATCAAATCACTGCAAGGAGGCAGAGAGAGAGACAACACAAACACATAGAAAGCCCACATTCGGCTGCTACACAATGAAATTTCATTCACGCTGGATGTATTTACCTTCTCAGTTGTCTGATTTACCAATTTCATGTTTAATATCTGATTATTAACCCCTCAAATTAAAAAAGATAAACAAACACACAGACTGAGCGATTATGCAGAAACAGCCCATATCAATCAGCAGGGTGAACATCCATTGCATTCCACAAAGAAACACTGGGCGCCAATGTTCATGGTGAACTCCAACGTCTCTGGAGAAGCTTACAGTTTAAAGGCAAACTACTGATGTAAAGTTTCCGCATGGAAGGTCATAAAAAGGTGACATCATCCTTGGAGTCCACCCAGGACCACTGCAAATCATAACCCAGTAGTTCTTTCTCGCCACCAGCAGAGCTCTCTTCTTCCTTGTTCGTGTCGTCGCTCGTGAACAGCGCTGAATTCTCCTGAGTTAGGTGCACAGAGTTTTTCTCCCCTGCATCCCGACGGGCGGCACCGGAACCAGAGTTAGCTTTTGTTTGTTTCCTTTTGCAGGACCTGAGCAGAGCTCTCCTGATGGTCTCCGCACCGTTTCTGATGTGCAGCCGTGCTGAAGCCGGCTCCGGTGTTTGGAACTTGGCTACATCAGCACTAATCAAGCTGCTGGCAGCTGAAAGGGGTGCCTGGCTGTAACCTTCAACTTTAGAGGGACAAACAGGCCTCGGTTCAGACGCTTCAGCGTGTGGCGGTTTTTGATCTGCTGCTTTTTCATTGGCAGTTATCCTTATATCCTCAGGGAAGGCAGGACTTTGGTCAGCTCTGTGGGAGGAACATAGGAAACAGATATTTACACCTAAAATTTGAAAAGAAATCCTTGTATTAAGATTATTTTTACATATTGTGAAGACTGATCAGAGGATCCAGGTTTTAGAAATCTGGGACCTTTAACTGTGTTCACTTCACTAACATGTAAATTATGACGTTAATAGAGAGTTATCTAACGTTTATCTACCCTTTTACCTTGCCCTTCTGATGTTGTGCATTATTGGATCCTGTTCTACAATAAGAAAAAAATGGACTAAACTAAAATGGCACTTTTCTAGTCAAACTGACCAATCACAGCGCTGTTCCTCAACAATCACACTTACAACTGCGCCCAGCTTCACACACCAAAAAGCAGATCAGTAGGCAACATTGGTGTTAAACGTGCCTTGCTCAAAGACATGTCGGGATGTGGCAGGAAATAAAGGTGGAGTTCAACCCACGAGTTTCTGTTCGCGCGACAACTGCTCTTCGCCTGGCTTAAACATGGGCGTGTACGAGATTAACGTTCAGCAGAAATACCACAGTACGGTAATAATACCACAAAGATAAAAAGTCAACAGTACATGTTTAGTTGCTTTAATCTGAAACTGTAAAACAATGGTTCCTACAGCAGATTTCATGATTCTGAACACGGTTCAGCCAAAATATAGTAAAACACATTTTGCTTTGTAGATTTAAGGTTTTAAAGGTTTTAAAGTTCTCATTTTGGGTGATATTATCCCCTTTTTACCGGTGTACTCTTTAAATAGTGACAACTACAACAAGTTTACATGAACTGGACAACTATTCCAATACCTGCTCATGGCTAGCCTGCGGCCAGCTGCTTATCGGGCACACCGTGCTTAATTTGCCCAAAACGGTTTTAAAACAGTTTATTTTTCAATGAGCGATAGAGAGCGCTGATTATAGTCTTCACGTCATGACAATAAGTGTTTTTAATATGGTCTTTCCAAACAACCACGTTTATTTTCTTCTGGAAAGATGGGAAGGGAAGGTGTAGCAGTCTCTTTTTCAGCCAGCTGACCAGCTGTGAGTGTCCCAGTGGGGTAATGGTGGAACTCTACTTAATATTCCATAAAGAAAAAAATCCCTCAGACAATTTCTCTGACGTTTCATTCTGGAGACTTTAAACTGTATGAACAGCACGATGGAGAGTTTTGGCGTTTTTGACATCCTATCCTTTTAAAACATTGGTGTCTATGACTGGAAACAGCTGTTTTTTTTTCTTTTCTATGTGACAGAAGAAAAAAAAGGAGCCTTTTTCAACAGGTTAGGACAGGCCTGCAGAGCGTTATTCTATGTTCCATAAAGCTAAAGAAATCTCTGGTGACTCAGGTACTTCCTCTGATCTCTCGTCTAAAAGGACTTCAAACTATAAGACCAATACAAAAGAAGAGTTCAACAGTTTGAAACGCTGGTATACCTTAAAAGCGGTAACCAGCTCTCTGTCACCTTAGAAAAACAAAAACAGCATCCAGGCTGTTCTAATCAGAAAGTCAGGTGCCAGAAGGTGCTGAAGGTTTTAGGGTCCCATTTTGACTTGCGATTTGTGCAAACTGGTCAAAATAGCTTAGTATTCAGAAATACTTCTCTGTAACACTCAGAAATTAAAATATCTAAAGTTGATCCTCTCTGACACTCAACAGAAGCGGTAGCACTGTGATGATCCTAACATTTTAGTGGAGTCAGCACTAAATGTTTCCGAGATCACTCAACCGCTACAGTTAAAGTCAATGGTGTAGAAGCTGAGTTTCTGCACACACGACAGCCTCACACACCTGCAGGGAGACGCTGAGGGAACATGCTCAGGCGGCACGGGCGGCAGGCTGCCCAGGCTGTCTGCTAAGCTGCTGGACGTGCTGGTCAGGATGCCCCTGTCATCGATCAGCCAGCGCATGGTCTCGATACCTTCGTGCACGGCCACCAGCTGCTGCAGGATCCTCACATCGGCACAACGGAGACGCCTCTGCATGGGACAGAGCGGGGGGAGGGGGGGGATATCTGATGTTACTTGTGCCTTTTTGTGCAGAGGGGTCACCTTAGTGGAAAGGCTGTTTTATTGCACGTGTGTTGATGGAATGTTTGTATACACAATGTGGATGACAGTCACTTCATTGGACAGGAGCAGTGGTCCTCAACCCATGGCATCTAGTGCTGCAGAATTCTGTTAAACAACCTTTCCTTTAAGTCAGGTGACGGGAGCAGTGAAACACCTAAAACATGCAGGACGGTGGGCAGTAGGCGTGGACACTTATCCTTTTTGCTTTTTTATGCTAATAAAAATTTTCAGTTTGTCACAGCAACAATAAACTCCTCTAGGTGATGTTTGCAAAACAAAAGGAATTGTTGGGACTGATAGTTTTAACATTCCCCCCCCTTCAGTTTTTGGGGGAGGCAAACATATCTATAAATCTTAAAAGAAATCTGATTAAATGCAGTTATTTTGTGGTTTTGATAATAAAACTGAACTACTTAATGTAACCTGAGCTTGTAAGCAACCAGTGTAATACTTTCTGTAATTTGTAAGAGCATTATCTATGTTTTGGGGGCTTTTAAATACTTTTTTATCCTTATCACACAAAAAAAGAAAAAAGCACTCTTCACACACCCTTCTCCCCACCGAAAAATAAACAAAACAAAAACAATAATACAAATAATAAAACGGAAAACGTTATGGTAAACTTTTAAGTCCATATCTCTACTCCTGAGGACCAGGGTGGTGGACCACCAGACTGACACCTACTGGTCAACCAGTGGAAGTGCACACACGACCGGTAGTGAGCCTGAAATGTGAAACAACTTGGAAATATCTTGTCAGTGTTGCTATAGTACGAAGTACAAGTTAAAAAACATATCATGGTCATTAAAATGAGCATTATGCATTACTGGCTATATGTTTTTTTAATCAATACAGGTGGTTGACTGTATTTAATACTGCAACAGCAGCTGTAATGCTGAATTACAGCACATGACAGAAAGCTCAACAGGCAGGGCAGTGGAGCCAGTCTGAGAGTCAGATGCAGATGATGTTAGTGACAGAACCAATAAATGTCTTTCAGAAAAAGAAGGATTGTAACGTACAGGTGTGTCTCAGTAAGTTAGAAGGCCTCCGAAAAGTTTACTTATCTGGGTTATTCTATTCAAAAAGTGAAACTTTTGAATGTATATGCATGTGTGTTGATGGAATACAAACATTCCATCAACACACATGCATATAGATTAATTCCAGATATTGATATGTGTGCTTTATGTTCATTTCGATGATTATGGCTTACAGCTAATAATATCCTAAAATTCAATTCCTCAAAGAAGTTGAACATTAAGTCCAATTAAAAATAATTTGTAATAGAGAAATTATATACTATAGCCTACTATCGCCTAGGCCAGGGGTGTCAAACTCATTTCCATATTGGGCCACTTTGGCATCATGAAGTCAATAAAAGGGCCGGTTGCGTCTTTATAGATGACACTTTTGATTTCATAATTTCATTCCAGTTCACGAAAGAATATAAAAAATTTACATTAATATAAAAGTAACACCCTTAGGTCCAGTTTCTACAATTCATCTGCAACAAAATAGTTGATTTTGGTGTGAGTTATACTTTAAACTCTCATCATTATGCATCACATTTCTGGGGTGTTTTAATGTGTTGAGGGAAAACTGACATCTAGTGGCAGTATCCTGTTACTACACAGTTAAAAAAATCAACATTCGCTACAGGAGGCACAGTTTTAGCCACTTTATACACTTTAAAAGGATATATGCCTCTTCTTTAGGACATTATATGCCTTTTTGGCTATTGAGGACCGGATAAATTGCCTTGACGGGCCACATTCGGCCCGCGGGCCTTGAGTTTGACACTTCTTGCCTAGGCAATCATGGGAAGGATTGCTGACTTGACAGTTTACCAGCGGACAGTCACTGAGACCATTTACAGGTAGTTCACACTACAAGCAAATGTTACTAAAGAAGCTGGCCCTTCAGATTGGTGTTTCCATTCACATTAATAGAAAGTTGAGTGGAAGGAAAAGGTGCGGAAGAGAAAGATGCAACAATAACAGGGTTAACCACAGCCTTGAGAGTATTGAGAAGCATAGTCCACTAAAAAGTCTGGAGGAGATTCACAAGACATGGGCTGTTGCTGGAGTCCTCACACAAAGACATATCAAGGACATGGACTACAACCATCACATTTAGTGTTGCCATGGCTAAAGATGGACAGTAGCTCAGTGGTTAAAACTCTCAGATGAAAGTACATTGGAGAGTGTAAATCACCCCAATGTAAAGCCATAACTCTGCCCCCAGACACATTTTGAAAAATGGCACCAAAGTGGGCGGCTCCAACGGAAACAGATGAGCAGTGGGAGTTTTAAGCAGTGCTCGTTGCTGCGGCGGTCAGGATGAGGGAAAGTGACCGGCTGAAACATGGAGAAACCAGGGCGACCAGGGATGGGTACCTTTCACATTTGAACCGATACGGTATTGATACCCGGTACCTTGGAATCGATACCGGTACTCAATGGTACTTATTTTCGGTACTTTTGTGTGTTTATGTTGTAATGAATGTTAGTTTAATAATAAAATCTCTGAATTTTTCAATTTAACTTTATTCCTCAATGTATATACTTGTTTGGATCTACAAATGATCCTTATGAAATAATTTATGAATTTTAATACACTGCCTGAATCCACACCACATAATTTTTTTTTAAAACCAAAACAACAGTTGTCAGAGGCAGCTAGTGAATGAGATGAATAAGGGATTGAAGCTGTGTGTGAATCAAATTCAGGGAATTATTTTAGTGCAGCAGTTTCAGAGAACTGTTTGACTTTACGTGAATCGGTACTCAGTCCAATCAAAGGAATTTAGTTGGTACCTACAAAAGTACCGAAGGTACCCTCCCCTAAGGGCGACACTTAGGGGAGGGTACAAGGAACTGTCTTTTAAGATGGAGGATTTTTCACCCCCCAAAGGCAGAACTATGGTGACGAAAGCATGTATCGTTTAAACCAATAGAAAAAGTCAACTGCAATATCCACTGTTCACCCCTAAGAGGGCAGCACTGAGATGGTTTTAAGACAAATATTGCAGAGCTAAACAAGTTCACATAAAAATATAAAGAAATTGCAGAGTAACATCAAAGTAGAACCCTTAGGTTCAGTTTACAGTTTATCTGCAAAAACGTGGATTGCGGGGTTAGTTACACTTTAAAGATCATTGTATCAATGTGCTAATTGTCCAACAAACTGGTCTGACCTGAACCCCTCAGAGAATCTATGGAGGATTTGAAAAACAAATTATGGAAAAACATATCTTAACAATATAGACAAGCTGAGGGCCCTTATTAAAAAAAACAACCAGCAACCTGGCTTCCTGAATACTGATCGCTGCCATGGCACTCCACATGGGTGCAAAAGGACCTCCCCCCAGTACTGTGCAGTACATGGGCACTTTAATGGGCAACATTTCTGTATACATTTTTTTAATGGTCAAATGTAGTAAAATTACATAACAGTAATAACAATTTAATCTGATAAACAAAAGTTCTGGAAATCTGTCACCCTGTGTGTGTAATAGGAGTTAAGACAATTACTACAGAAAACTGCTTTTCATAATGATATTGAAAATGTTTAGCACACCAATATCACATACCATTCGCAGTCTACATGCATGTTGTGAGTGACCTGATGGGACATGAGAAAAACAGAATTGCATTCCTAAAGACAAGGGTGCAGACAGGAATTTTGGGCCCCGTGACAAAAAAAAAATCTAAATCATCCCAAAAGCTCATACAAATTTTGTTTTTTTGTGGCCCCTGTCAGTCTTGCCCCCCCCCCCCCCCCCCCACTGAGTGAGGTTATCATCATTCATGCATGAAAGGTTAAGTTTGTTGCCCAGCAAGTGCGCCCTAAGTGTTCATTCAAATGACATGTAAGTCTAACACTGAAAAGAGGAATGAGGAAGGACCAGAGAAAGAATCCAGGCAGAATGTGTAAACTGAGTGGAGGTAGAAGAGAGTGGAGAAAGATGAGGGGTGTGGTGACAATCTCACCAATCAGGAAAACAAATGAGCGGGTAAAGTGGATGAGAGTGAAACTCATAGGAGTCAGTTCAGAGGAACAGATCAGCAATAGCTCTAACAAGTTAGGCCAGTTTTGGCCCCGGCTGCGCATGGAAAGGTATGAAGTGCCAAAGCGCGTTAGAAAAGTTTACCATCTCTTGTTTTAAGTTGTTGATTTTATCAGATAAACCATCCGAGCCGCGCTCCTGTCTGTCCAGCGCATCAAAATCCCATCCGCCCCTGCCATCCGCTCCGTCCTTCATCCATACCAGGAGGCTTTCAGGTGTTTTTCTGCCGATCTTATTTTCCAGCTCAATTAAATCTAGGCAGAAATCACTGAAGACATCCTCCGACATCCCGCTGCACGGATTATACCGATCACCGGCTGTGGAGGAGGAAGACCTTGTGCGTAAAGTCATCCTTCCTTTTGCTAGAGATCACATCCACTGATCAAACACCGACTCGCAGCTCTGTCCAGCCGGTGTATGGTCCTGAATACTCCAGACAGTGAGGCAGGATCCGGAGTGACAAACTTCGTCACAGCAGCCCAGCAGGCTGTGAAAACGCTGGAAGCGCGAAAGAACCCAATGGCGCGTCGCCGCGCTGTCCATTCATTCAGCGCCGGTGTCTCTGGTACAGACCCGAAGCGTGATGCTGACGGAAGGTTGGCCCAGGCTCGCTTTGTCACGTCCTGAAACAATGATCGCGATGGGTGGGGGGAGTGGGACACCGGAGGTCACGTGAGACACTTTCGGAAACACCTGCGAGCATCGAGCAGCCGGTGATGATGCAAAGGACGTGACTCATGCTAAGTATATGACATCACGTGACCACCATTGTCTTTTTTAAGACTAGTTTTTTTTAGTCATTCAGAACAATGTAAGCGTTCTGTCTCAGTTTACCCTGATTTCCAAACTTAAATCAGCGGTGAACGCGAATGAATTAAAAACATTTTAACAAAATGACATTTAAACATCATGGCTTCCTCAATTCATTCTATTATTTCAAAGACAATGACTGAGTCTGAGGGTAAAAAAAGGAAGATATCAAGCATGTCCCAAACAATTAGCTTTTTTAAAGTAAGCCCTACACTGAAGCATGGTGGTAGTGGCATCCTGGTAACCACCATTTGCTTAGCAGCAGAGGACACTTTCTGAAAAAGGGGATAGAAATATAAAAAGCTATTTTTAGTGGAAAAAACACAAGGTGTTTAGAAAACCCTCCTTTTCTCCCAGATACGGTTTAAGTCAAAAAGTATCTTTATTAGTCTCCCTTAAGAGAAATTTGCCTGGGATACAAGGATCAGCTGCACTGCACTACGTACATATACTCTAACACTAATAAAAGAAGTCTTAGTAAAATAATAAATACATATACAATAGTGACAACAGTTCCTAAATCACTGTTTGACTAAAACGATCATATTAAAAAGCAGTGCACATCCACCTTTAAAAATAGAATAATTTCAAACACCACTGCCTTCCCAGTTTGCTGCTGTAGGACATAAGAGACCACAGATGTGGCTACCTACATGTCCTAGCACTTTTCTGTTAATCTTCTCATTACAAACCATGCGCTCAAACCAAACCAACAGGCAGACGATGCCAAAGCACTGCTCTTTGAATGTACTGCAGCGGGTATGAACAGTATGCAGACACTTTTAGTTCCCTCGGTAAGCAACATCTAACCCAGGGGTGTCCAAACTTTTTGGTGCATGGGCCGAAATTCTCAAGTCAAAAGTACTCGAGGGCCAATAAAATAATAACAATGAAAAATAACCCAAAAATCATGTTTTGAATTTTTTATATGATAATTTTGATTAAACAAATGATTCAGATTTTCCGAAGGAAAATTATGTTAAATCACTTTAGAGCCATAGTTAAAGAACGGGTTTTGCACATTTGCTTAATAAAAAGCAAATTATATTAGAAACAAATATATTTTTGGTCTACCAATATGAGAGCAGGATTTAGGCCAATTTCTTTGAAATTGAATTTTGAGAAATTATTTGAAAAAAAAAAACACAGCTTTTAATGCACAAAAGTTTGCATCTGAGTTAAAGTCCTCAGACAGATGTGGTCATATTTACCATGAAATTAAATAGAATGTAAAAAGTGAGTTATTGAAAGATGAATACATTGTGTTGCACCCAACGTTTTCTGTTCTAAGATCGCAACCTGTCTGTATTCATTTTACCCTAATAAAAATGAAATGTTTCCATCTCCATCAGCCAAACCTTTGCAGTTGACTAAATCTTTATTGACATGCAGTTGGAGGGACAAACAAAATCAGTCCAGGGGCCACAAATAGCCCCCAGGCTGCACTTTGGACATGCCTGATCTAACCTATCTCAAAGCACAGAGGAGAAAAGATCACATGAAAACGACAGATGGTTACCATCAAAACATACCACGTGTAAAAAAAGTAACTACTGGGGATCATGTTTTCAGATCACACGATGCTTCTGTATTACTACAACAAATACTGACTGCTATTGGTTGAGGAGAATCTTCAGAAAAGGTTTCACTTCAGAGAGCTGGTGAAATACCACGTCTGACAAGAAGAGCCTGTTGGACCCAGCTCTTTCTCAGATAGTACCAAAAGAACTCTCCTCATTAATACTAATACCATTAATACTAGTGATTAATACAGTCCTGTCCTGAGGGAGCTAATACCAATCAGCTTGGCAATGCAGATATGTTACTGTTGGTGTGTCTTTAGTGTAAGCATGGGGCTGGTCACGTCACGGTTGACATTAGCTTTTTTTTTTTGTCATTTCTAAAAGATAATGGAAACATGAATGGTCTAATTCATAACACGATCAAAGCATTCTGAGGGAGCCTGCTTCCTTGGATGAGAAGCAATTCTACACATTGTCAGGGTTCAGTTTTTACCTGTCTCACCTTGGACAGTTCCAGCGCTTTCCGTCTCCCCCATACAGCCTCATCTCCACTCACTGCTGATCACTGCACCTGCCGTCACTAATCAAGGGAACTGATTCCACCTACCTCTCTGCCTACTTAAGGACTCCTCTGCCAGCCCTTCATTGCTGGAACGTCTCTCAAACTCCCCTCACGTCAACCCCTTGCTCACCTTTTGCTCCAGCCTACGCATCACGTCCTTCGCTGCCTTCTTTGCCGTTTCCTTCACCTCAAGCCTGCTGCACTCACCTTCCTCGTGCCTGCCTGCTGTCCAACAGCACCAAGAATTCTCGCTGTGCTGCTGGCCTTTCCGGGAACTTCTGCGCTCTCCCTTCAGCCCAGAAGGCTACCTGGCTTCCTGCGCTTGCCTGGCTCCTCTGTGCAGCACCCACAGTCCATCAGCCTCTTCTCGCTTCAGCCATCATCACTCACCTGGACCGGTAAAGCTCTCTGGTTCTCCTCATCCACTATCCTCCACTTTTCAATAAACTGACTTAAAACGTGGCTCTGTGTGTGGCTGAATTCGGGTTCACCAGATCGGTTCATGACACACATGGAGTTTATGAGAATGCTTCTCTGCGGACACCACAGGACTCATGGCAGTTCCTGCGTTCCCTTCCCAACAAATAATTTTTCAGAGTTCCTGAGAATTAGAAAAATTCATCAGAGAAAATAACTTTGCACCAGTGTCCATTCACATACATCCTCCAGGAAGTATGTGAATGGACATCCATGACTGTGTTGCTGTTTTTTTTTTTCTTGATGCCCTTCTTTGCCTCATTGTGTGAGCAAATGGACTCATCCCCATCTGCTGCCAATGTTGAGCAAGCTCTGCACCGATGGCAAAATGATTAAGCAGCAAACCTACTCAGGAGGAGAACATCTCTTTTAAATGAATCAGTGTACCAATAAGATTGATAGAATAATTACAGCTATGATCTACGATTCCTTAACTTGGTGTGCTAATGTGTTCAGACAGCTTTCTTTTTAATATGGATTGCACAGCTTTGGTACTTTTCAGAGAAGACTGCTGTGAAGTAGGTCTGCGGTGCAGCCCATGGCCCACTTTCACAGCAACAGGCCACAAAAACATGTGAGGACTCCGACATCTGCCACCTACTAAAATAGATGACATGTTTTTCATCTTAGGCCTTGATTAATGGACGTCAGAATTAGAGCAACAGTTGGGAGATTCCCGCTTCTCCCCGGCCGAGGTTGCGACCTCCCTCTTATGCAGTGAGGGAATTATCTAACATCAGTCTCATTTACTGTCGATACAAGAAGTCTGCGCACTCCTGGCAGAACAATGTTACTGTGTTTGTGATGCAAAAAATGACACTTTGAATGATTTAAGACGTTATTCCACCTATAATAGAATGTGTATCCTGTAGAAATTAAGTGAAAAACAATCTGTTAGAAGGACAATTAGAAACATCCTGGTTTCATCAGGTGTCCCCCATGCATTTTCTTTCAGATTTACTTCTTGACTTTGGCCTGGCTACACCAAAACTTACATTTTTCTCTAGTGAGATTTTTTCATTGATTGGGAAGCATGCTGAGATCCTGTGATGTTGAAAAATCAAAACTCTCTTCATCTTCAACACTCGAAAGTTGCGACTCGAAACTGACTGGTGTTTAGAAGTGTTCATGACTTCATCCATTGTGACAAAATCTAAAAGAAAGTAAGCCCAGAGCATGTTTCCCTGTGTGTGTTGTTCTCTTTATGCTAAATGTAGCTTTTGGATTCCACTTTGCATTCATCTGAACTTCAGATGTTCTACCACAAGGTTCTGGGATATTTTAACCAGACATGGAAGAAAAGGATTGTGACTTCCAGCCCTATTGTCTCCATTTTGATTCAGAGGGACGTGGGGTAAAATATTGTATTGTGATGTCACATGTGGTTTAAATTGTTACTTTTAAGCTGAAAAGCTTTATTTCCAACTGCTTTGAGGTCGCTAAAACAGAACATCCCGTTCTGACATCCATCAGTTTCCCAAAGAGGACTTGTAAACAGCTCTGGGGCCGCCCAAACAACAAGCATTTACTGAGCCAGGTTGTTTCATCACCTCGACAGGTTGGACAAAGCAGCAATGGTAATGTATGGGGCTAAAATGGTAGCTTTACCATTTGCAAATGTGTGTGGAGAGTTGTGTATCTGTATCTCGACTTGTGTGTCTGTATCTCGATTTGTGCGTGTGCAGTGGGATTTGTAAATGTGTGAGGAGAGTTGTGTGTCTGTACAACAATCTGCAAATGCGTAAAACTACTTGTGTGTAATCCGTTTTGCAAATGTGTAAAAAATCCACAAATCTGTATTCAGATCTGCAAATGTGTACAGAGATTTGCAAATGTGTAAAAAATCCACAAACCTGTATTCAGATCTGCAAATGTGTACAGAGATTTGCAAATGTGTAAAAAATCCACAAACCTGTATTCAGATCTGCAAATGTGTACAGAGATTTGGAAATGTGTAAAAAATCCACAAATCTGTAGTCAGATCTGCAAATGTGTAGATCAATCTGTAAGCACACACAGAAACACTTGTGTCTGAAGTATTTTCGCTTCAAGACCCAGAAATACAGACAAATCATTGGTTACAAGTCAAGCGGTTTTTCGGTTGGTTCTCTTTACACACGTGATTTTTGCTACTCTTCTGCCGCGTGAGATGCACAAATGCGTAGAAGGATTTATATCTGTATTTTTTCGATTTGTGTCTCCTTGCGCAGACTCGCAGGCTCAAAGGCTCACATGTTGCCCTGAGCGCAGGCTCACAGGCACACAGGCTGCCTCTTCCGGCTGTGGTAGGTCACGTGACTTTCAAGGATTGAACCAAAGCGTTTTGCTACCAGACGGCTGACAACATAGATATCCATAATAAAGGCTAGATGTCTTACGACGGAGTCTCAAACGTCATCACCGGCGGCCATCTTGCCTCAGGCAAGCTTTCTGGCGTGCTCTGTGGTACCTAATGTAAGGTGAGTGATCAGCACGAACACAAATACTCTTATCTCATTGAATTCTTGACGGATTTACAAACAGTTTGGTTTCTTACAAACGTTATGAACGTGGCTATAATTCTTGATGCTTGAACATGTCGAAATTGCAGATTTTCTTGTCGAAAAATGACTTAATCATGCAGCATAGTTGTGCATCACGGCTACTTGCGCAAGTTATCAAGGCTGAGACCACTGGTCAATTATATAGGTTTTACTGACACCAATAACGATTGTATGACAATTAATCTTTGGTGTAAATTTGAGGGAAATCAATCTCACAATGGTCCAAAAAGATAAATATTCCCTTAATTTCCCCATGGTTATTATAAATTATTTTAATATACCAACTCTTATTTCAGGATTTGTTGTGCGACGTGCTCTGAAAAAGCTGTCCTGTGATGTCTGCCGTGCCAGCTTGGTAACAGATGCTGCATCTGCCATCAAGGACCAGAGCTACCACCTGCTGAAGTTAAAAAACAATGGAGGTCTGGTGATTCCATCAGAAGGCACAGTGATGGTAGTCAGGGCAGCAGAGTGGGTCATTCGTCAGACCTCATGTACCAGACGATCACAGCCCATCAAAGTGCTAGAGGTCGTGTACATTGTAAGGAAGAGGATAGGGTCAGAGAATGTGTTTGTGCTCAGAGAGCACATCGGAGAAACACAGTATGGCATAGACAGCCACCACCATACGCTGTTAACATTGGTTGTGTCCTGGTTTTTTAAGTTAAGGCTGCACCAAATTGCCAAAATAACTAACCTTAGCTTACAGAGCAACAACATGCAACAGAAGCTCAATAAAACCGTCCTTTTCAAAGGGCATTAGCCAAGCTATGTTTTTTGGGTCATTTTTTAAATCTCTGTCTTCCATGTGTATACAATCACAGTGGGTCGGGATTTCAACATGCTACATCTATATATACTTGTGAAGGGGACTTTTGTACCAATTTTAATAGCAAATAAATGTCACTTTTATAATGGTTTAAAAATAGGAACTTTTGTGTTACTCCTGATATATAATCTGAATAGTCTACATGAAACTTCAAAGTGTTACCTTTAATTTGAAACCTGGATTATGCTTCTACACCAAGAGGTTGCCACACAATAAGCCTTTTTTGTCAGTATTTCATAGTTTATTATAACAGTAATATTCATATTATAAAAGTATGTATGTAAATATAAATAAATTAGGACTGTGAAATAATTAATCACACCCAGTGTTGGGGGTAACGCGTTATAAGTAACGCGTTAGAGTACTCTTATTAGTGTTTTTCAGTAACGAGTAATCTAACGCGTTAGTTTTGCGAATTCAGTAATCAGTAACTCCGTTATTTTCCAAAATAAGCACTCGTTACTCCGTTACTTTAAGAATTTCCCTCGATAAGGAAAGTGAAGTCCCTGCTTTTCTGCATTTAGTCAGATGCGGCTGCTTGCGTCTGTACCCTGCTCCTTGCCTCTGTGTGTGTGTGTGTGCGCGCGCACCTGTGTGTGTAAGCTACTTGTGTTTGTACCCCGGCAAGATGGGCGAGAAGACAGCGTTTGATTCTTGGAGGTAAGCACGTTATTTTTAGTTAAACAGCGAAAAGCACAAGAATATGGGTCCGGCAACACCGATGCATCGGCGTATCAGTCGAGCTCGTAGAGCAAAACCTGTGTCCACGCGCGTATGCGCTACGTAACCGATACAGGAACTGTTTCGAACTGACTGACGCGCCAAACTGTTTATGTTTCTTCTAAACTGCGCGTGTGTGCATTCGCGCACAGCATCTGGATTCAGCGCGCACAGCAAAGCTATGCTGCACAGTCGTTTCAGAAAAAACGGCTGATCTACACTGAGTAGAAAGCTGCAACTCTGAGCAGCTCTTCCTCCCTTTGTCATTCTCAGCCAGGCCCGTATTAAGACAATGTGGTGCCCCTGGGCACTATACCTCAAAGCCCCCCCCTTACCCGTGCTGTCCTCCGGTCAAAAACATCAGACAATCAAGGGGATTTCTTTACTATTTACTAACTTACACAACTACATGTAGGCATATGAGCAGTGAGCAATATTCAAATATCTCATTTTAAAATGTTGAAATCAAAAAAATCTTGATTTATTTATCATTTATTATTATTGTGACATCGGTGTTCACAAAACGAATAATGCATGGTCTTTCAACAATTTCAAGTAAATAATATAACAATTTATGAAAAATATATTTTTAAAGCATGTGTCATGTGGTGCCCCCCCATGGTTGGTGCCCCTGGGCACTGGCCCACTGGCCCTTATGGATAATCCGGCCCTGTTCTCAGCATGTCCGATTTCAGAACAGATGATATTAGTCAGGTAACTAAACACAGCGCCCGACCGACCTTTGAACGTGAGCATGAAAAAAATCCCGATCACTGGAACGCAAATAACGTGATTCACCATGGCAATGACAGGAAATAAGTTTGGAATTGCGCATGTAGAATTAGAAATATTTAAAGAAGGCATATGGACAATATTAAACCATAAGAAACAACGCCGTTGCTGCTGAAAACCGCAAGAGAAAATTGTTGAAAAAGTCAATGCATGCTTGATATGAAAGTTATGTGATGGACAATTAAAGCTGCTTTCACCACACTTCACTGTTCAACACAAAAGGGGGAGTATGTGTGTGTGTGTGTGGGGGGGGGGGGGTGCATTGAATGGACATGTCAGCAAAAAATTTGTAAAAAAATAAATAAAAAAGCCAGAAACGAAAAAGTAACGCAATAGTTACTTTTACTAGTAACTAGTTACTTTTATAGTGGAGTAACTCAGTTAGTAACTCAGTTACTTTTTGGGAGAAGTAACTAGTAACTATAACTAATTACTTTTTCAAAGTAACTTGCCCAACACTGATCACACCCAAATAAAAGTGTTTTATATATATATATATATATATATATATATATATATATATATATATATATATATATATATCATGTTGCCATTCTGTACACTGAGTTTTAATAGCATATCTTGATTTAACATAAATACCTTGTGCATGTGTATATTTATTGCACCTGTATGTTCTATTCAATGTTCTTTTCATATGAAATTCCATGGTTATAATTATTCATAAGTGTGCAATGTCATAACTACATGTCTGACTTTTGTTTAACAAACCAAACAGTTTGAGAATCGTTAGACAATTGAGGAACTTATGGTTATTTAAGTACATACGCCATTGAAACACAATGTTATGAATGAGCGAGCTGCCTGTGGCAAGATGGCCGCCACGTGCGGACGTCGACCCCCATTGGCCAGCAGCGCGGACGAGACATCTAGCCTTTATTATGGATATCTATGGCTGACAAGGCAACTTGTTATAACTATATAACTTTCTCCCTTTAACGACAGAAGTTTCTTGTTTTAATGAGAGAATTATCTTGCTAAAACCAGATAATTGTCTCCTCATAACAACGCAACATAACCCGGCATCAGCTCGCGGGATATTTGAGTGTCACGGAGAAGAGGAGAGATGGAGGGGCGCCTTTTATTTCTTTTTAAAAACTCATTTGTCGGAGGAATGTATTTCTGCACTGAGGAGTGACAAGGTAAGTCGTGCATATACAGCAAGTCCTCTACTTGAAATTTAATCAATTCGGCAGTTATTTATATTTAACAACTATGCTTTGGATACACGTGTAGCACTGTAGAACAGTCTCTGGCTCTGTTTACACGGTGAAAACAGGTTTGCGTTGCCTTTGTACTCTCCATTTACTCACTACAAGGTTTAACTGTTGCTTAGGGGGACTTTCAGCTATAGCTGTGGGTTTATTTACAACAGTTTGCAGCCGAAACAGTCCTCCGCCAGCCGCTGTTTTCTTCTTCTGGGCAATTTGACCCGGAGCTTCAAAAATCACAGCGCTACTAGTGGTGCGGCATGGGAATTGCACCGTTTAAGTACTCTGTAAACGGGGCCTGTGACTGCAAATGTTCTACATGGATGTTAATGAGATAGAGATAAGGATAAGCAGCTTAATTTTTTTTAAAAACATGTCATGCATTTAATCATAAATTCTGCTGTAAAGATTAATAATCATGTACTTAAAATAGTCTTTTTAGTTTTTTTCAGTTTTTATATTAACCATAATTTCATTGTGCTTGTAGACTGACATATCAGCTATAGCAAGCATGGATGATGAGAGCTTGGCCATCTATATTCCCACCTATGCTGACAGAATTGCCACAGAATTACTAGTGGTGCGGCATGGGAATTACACCGTTTAAGTACTCTGTAAACAGGGCCTGTGACTGCAAATGTACCTATTCCTTTATGTATTTTAATTAAATATGATTAAAATATATTTTAATTCGACACTTGTAAGGCTAATTAAAAATATGTGTATTCTACACAATGAAAGTGAGGCTAGATAAAGCTACATTTATCCATATTTTATTGTGTCAAAACAAAGATATGAATACAGAGCTTTCTAATGGGACAATTCACACGCCAGTGAAGGACAACTATTTATATGAACTTCATTAATAAACCCAGTCAACTACTGACATGCTTTAATAAGGGGAAAAGCAAAAACTGATAATCAATTATCATTGCTGCAAATTCAAAAGTTAATATCAGAATGTATCAATAAAAGCACCTGGCAGCAAAGCACCATTGTTCTCAGTTTATTTGTTGTTCCATTTGTTTTTTTCTGATGTCTTTAAACTTACTCAGAAAAGAAAACAAATCTTAATCAACAACATTGTTCCATTGCAGTCTAGGTTTAAGCAATTTTAACATTGATCCAGTCTAACCTTAAATCACAATTTTAAACAGCAGCTATTCTCCTTCTGATGGGAATTCTGTAAAAGTACTTTTTAAAATTCCCATAAACAAAAACATTAAGGTAGGAGGACCAGGTTTAAGATAGCTACATTAAAAATACAGCCAGAAAATCATGAATGTTCTCTTTTACATCTTAGAATGCCTGTGCATTTGATCTGACACTCAAAATTTAAATACTTAAAAACTTTGAATTTGTAATATTTAGCTTCTCACATTTAGCATAAGTAACGTGCTCAATTTTTAGAAAGAATAAATTAATTGTTATTTTTACCTTTTGTTTAAAATAAAAAAAACTTGAAAGAACGATAACAAATTGTCTGCTGTGTTTACAGGTTGGCATCTCTAAAGCTGAATACATGGATGGTGCTGTCCAAAAGTTACTGCTGGATATTTTCTTCCAGCAGTAACAGAGGGGGTACCACAGCCAGAATTCATATAGATATGGAGACAGAGAATGGTACAATGAAAGACATTCAAAGATTTTTGCGTCTTGATGACAGCTATCCTGAAAACTACTTCATTGTGGGATCCGGCACCCACAGCCAGCACATCAACAGCTGGTGGGATTTCTTAAGGAAACGTCGTGCACAGTACTGGATGAACCTTTTTCAAAAACTGAAGAATACAGATTACTTTACTGGTGACTTCTTGGATAAGCAGCCAATTCTGCTCACCTGTTTAAATATCACTGAGGTATGTTTGAATGTAAAAGATAAATACTATATGATACATGCTTTTAAATATGGAGTATGTACTTTAAGAACTTGTTTATTTTCTTGTCTTTCAGGAAGAACTCTTAAAGTGGTTCACTTATGGAACATCATTTGTAAGATTAGAGATGCAATTGCTCCAAGTGGCCGGCCCTAGAATGATGTATACCTGGGGTGTCAAGCTCCAGTCCTCGAGGGCCGGTGTCCTGAAACTTTTAGAGGTTTCCTTGGTCCCACACACCTGAATCAAATGACACAATTAGCTCCTCAGTATGCAGTCAGGTTCTTCAGAGTCCTGGTAATTACCTGATTATTTGACTCAGGCGTGTCGGACCAGGGACATATCTAAAAGTTGCAGGACACCGGCCCTTGAGGACTGGACTTTGACACCTGTGAACCCTTCCACGGCGTTTTGGTGAACAAGATAATCTCAAACAGGTTTCTAAGCAAGCGGCAGAAACTTGCACAGTCCAACGTCTTCAGAGGACCGTTCACATGTTATGAGACAGTTCGAAGTATCATACCTTCTGATGACGGAAAACTTTCATGCACCGTCCACACATGATGAAACAATGGAGTTATGCGTATTTTTAAGAGCTTATATACGCACAAACCTGTGACACGTGTGACATTTTCTTGTTAAAAAGAGTTTGTGGAGCAAATGACCTTGTGAGCCTGTCCAGAATGACCCTGTCACTTTCCCACACAGTCAGAAATAGGCAGCTGCAGACCCCACAACCAATAAAGGAAAAGCAGTCAAAGAAATACAGATGGAGGAAAAAAAACAGACCTCTGTTTTCACTGACTCCCATGTACTTAAATGTTTCATCATGATGTACATAATTTTTTGAATTTTGGTGCTAGGTTTTATATTTTGTGTGATTCTTGTTGTGTGTGACAGCAAATATACACTACTAAATATATTAGGACAATAACAAGAAATTTAACTTCACATTTGCCTTGTAATCTGTCATGTAGGACAAAAAATGTTTAAATGACATGTTCTGTAAACCCCACCACTGCTCCTCATATTCAAGACATACTTTTTATATTTATAACAGCAAGACTTATAGTTCTCTGTTACTGAACACTGAGACCCAAGTTATGTACTGTTTGACAATGATGATATGGTCAAATGAGATGAAAAATAAAGTGCCTATGCTTATGTTCAATATGAAAACCTTTAATGAATCTTTGGTAAAAACTCATTACAAAAGAAAGTGCAATGGTTTGTGATCAAATCAACTCATTCTTTTCTTAGAAACATAACATTATATTGCAATGTTACATCAACTCACAGAAGAACATACATTAAAAGTACCTTTAACAAGTTCTCTGAAAGATCCTTTTAAAAGGAAGTTCTCTACCTCCAGAAGATGACCTAACTAGAACATTATCTATGAGTATTAAAAAGATGAATACATGGATCTCAAAATTGAACATGAGAAAATTCTTTTACATATGAAAAAAGTCATTGTTAGAAATCTTGGCACTATTGCGCTCAAAGCATTTATCTATTTTACAATCAACTTTGAAGAATATAAAAGAAATATAATGCCCTATGGAAAGAAAAATAAGTACAGTTTAAACACATGCTTCAAATTTTTTTACCTTAAAGAAGCTTAATAGCAACAGCAATAATTTCACTTCAAAAACTTGTATTTCACAATGTTGTTGGAGTAATCTTGTTAATCAGTATTTTTGCTCTATATCTTTGTCAGCAAAAACAAAAGCTAACTGACTATTGTGGCTCACTTCCATATGTTCCTGAAAACATGAAATATATTACATAGTGGTATTACCTGAAACCAAAAACATTTTAGATCAAATTGGACTTTTTCCATGAAGATTTGCATGTAGAGTTTTTCAAGCAATGTCTGTCGAAGGACATCTCTTTCACCTTTTCCTTGGAACTCGGAGCAAAATCTCTGGGTGGCAATTCTGTCAGCATAGGTGGGAATATAGATGGCCAAGCTCTCATCATCCATGCTTGCTATAGCTGATATGTCAGTCTACAAGCACAATGAAATTATGGTTAATATAAAAACTGAAAAAAACTAAAAAGACTATTTTAAGTACATGATTATTAATCTTTACAGCAGAATTTATGATTAAATGCATGACATGTTTTTAAAAATATTAAGCTGGTTATCCTTATCTCTATCTCATTAACATCCATGTAGAACATTTGCAGTCACAGGCCCTGTTTACAGAGTACTTAAACGGTGCAATTCCCATGCCGCACCACTAGTAGCGCTGTGATTTCTGAAGCTCCGGGTCAAATTGCCCAGAAGAAGAAAGCAGCGGCTGGCGGAGGACTGTTTCGGCTGCAAACTGTTGTAAATAAACCCACAGCTATAGCTGAAAATCCCCCTAAGCAACAGTTAAACCTTGTAGTGAGTAAATGGAGAGTACAAAGGCAACGCAAACCTGTTTTCACCGTGTAAACAGAGCCAGAGACTGTTCTACAGTGCTACAAGTGTTTCCAAAGCATAGTTGTTAAATATAAATAACTGCCGAATTGATTAAATTTCAAGTAGAGGAATGGAATTACTGTATATGCACGACTTACCTTGTCACTCCTCAGTGCAGAAATACATTCCTCCGACAAATGAGTTTTTAAAAAGAAATAAAAGGCGCCCCTCCATCTCTCCTCTTCTCCGTAACACTCAAATATCCCGCGAGCTGATGCCGGGTTATGTTGCGTTGTTATGAGGAGACAATTATCTGGTTTTAGCAAGATAAGTCTCTCATTAAAAC
Organism: Fundulus diaphanus; assembly: GCA_037039145.1. Taxonomy (NCBI): domain Eukaryota; kingdom Metazoa; phylum Chordata; class Actinopteri; order Cyprinodontiformes; family Fundulidae; genus Fundulus; species Fundulus diaphanus. The sequence goes on from CM073133.1 coordinate 45,178,423, forward strand.
AAGAAACTTCTGTCGTTAAAGGGAGAAAGTTATATAGTTATAACAAGTTGCCTTGTCAGCCGTCTGGTAGCAAAACGCTTTGGTTCAATCAGAGCCACAGAGCTAAAAAGAGTCGCGACACTCCCATTGGACTCCGTTGTACGCTGTTTGCCGCCCACTTCCGGGGTATGCAGCCTCGCATAGTTCCAAAAAGCCATTCTATGGCGTCGGACATCATTCACTTCCATTGCTGACTGTCGAGTAACTTCTGAGGTAAGTTGATTAAATAGCTACCTATTTTGAATTGTCAACTGTCTATATTTTATCAGAGGTCCTTTATGATGCATATACTGATCTTTTGTTGTATGTACACAGCGTAATTATATATATATATATATATATATATATATATATATATATATATATATAATTTTATCTTGGTAGACGACCGATTGCCTGCTAGTTTGTTAGCTTGACTTGCCTTCTGTGAAGGTAACGTTATATCCAGGCCTAAGTTGATTAAATAGCTACCTCTTTTGAATTGTCAACTCTGTATATTATATTAATAGGCCCTTTATGGTGCATATGCTTATATTTATTTGTACGTGCACAGTGCAATTTATAAATATATTCTTAACTTGGTAGACAACCGATTTTCAGTCATTGCTTGCTACTTTTATCTCGATTTTGCCAGCTGTGAAGAAGGTATCGCTACACCAGAAATTACACAGTTCATTAGTGAATCTCTGACATCTTTTATTAAGTAAGTTAGCCATAGTGCTTACTGGAACTCCACAGGTGTGAGTCTGATGTATGCAAGAGAAAGTATTTTTCTAGGCAGTCCTGAATGAACTGGCTTTAATGAACATATTTGTGCCCCTGTCTCAACAGATCTTGCTGGACCAGCAGTATCGTTGTTGTGGCCATCACAGGTTTCAGTGGAGCGCCCCCCCCCCCCAAAAAAAATGGTTACGATACCTGTTCTTAACACCTGTTTACACATTTGTTGTTCTCTTTCACACATACTGTACGTATGTTTGTTGATATTATTCATGCTTGATCCCATTTTTTTTGTTCCACACTGTTCATTTTTATCTTATGCCAGGGACCTTTATTATTAATGTTGTCCTTCCCTTCAGCCCTGATGCACTCTGAAGCCTGATGTGATGTGGAGGATTTTTTTTTAAATGTATTTATAATATTCCTCCCTGTTCCTTCACTTTGTTCTTGTTTTTCCAGTTAGACACACACACACATCTTGTTGTCTAACTCAGTATTTTTTATTAAACAATATTTGAATCATTCATCCAAGCTTAATGAGTTGTTATTCTTTAATATATTTGATTCTTTGTGCATGGCTTAGTATTAAAATTATCATTGTTGTGTGGCCAACTCCTGCCTCATCAGAAAAAGTGGGTGTAAATGCTGAATGGACTGTTCTTTCTCAAAAAAGCAAAAAGCAACAACGGAGTCCAATGGGAGTGTTGCCTATCACTGTTCTCTATCACTCTCTGCAGCTAACCTTACTCTTACTCTGTGCATTAACCCAGAGACGTAGAGAAAAATCTTAATAGCTCTGCACTTACCTATAGACCCAAACATATAAGCATAATGCTTTTGATAATATGTGAATGGCTTAATCTTAAAATTATATTATTAGTCTTAACATGATCATGTTTCACGTTGTGGTCTGGGGGTGACCACTTATCAGAAGTGAGCTAGCTGCTAGGCAAATGCTGAATGGACCACGGCAGACCTAACGCTACCACGAAGGTAAGCTAATGGCTGAATCGGAATTTATAAGCAAAATCACGGTAATCAATAATACAGCCCAGTCGTGATAAAATGAAAATCATGAGACATCTGTCATCACATGAATGATATGGAAAAGTTAAGTTAGAGCCGTTTTAGCCTGTACTCCTGTCCATACGAACATGAACATAAGCTTTTCCCTCCAAAAAATGTAAAACGTATCTAAGTAATATACAACTTTTTGTTGTCACCCTGCCTCTCAAAATGGAAAAATGACATTAACAAATATGTAATCATGCAATAACAGCTGAAAAAGTAGTAGGGTGTATGTTTATATATATATATATTTACCGTTAAATAACGCAATCGCTGCTGTCTGTCTCATAGAAGAACATGACAGCCAGCGTATGTTTTGGAACTATAGCGGTCTACATGAACCACGTGACTGCCCTGGCGGTGACATCAAAGAGTGTCGCAACTCTTTTCAATCTCTATGGCGCTGGGTTCAATCCTTGAAAGTCACGTGACCTACCACAGCCGGAAGAGGCAGCCTGTGTGCCTGTGAGCCTGCGCTCAGGGCAACATGTGAGCCTTTGAGCCTGCGAGTCTGCGCAAGGAGACACAAATCGAAAAAATACAGATACAAATCCTTCTACGCATTTGTGCATCTCACGCGGCAGAAGAGTAGCAAAAATCACGTGTGTAAAGAGAACCAACCGAAAAACCGCTTGACTTGTAACCAATGATTTGTCTGTATTTCTGGGTCTTGAAGCGAAAATACTTCAGACACAAGTGTTTCTGTGTGTGCTTACAGATTGATCTACACATTTGCAGATCTGACTACAGATTTGTGGATTTTTTACACATTTGCGAATCTCTGTACACATTTGCAGATCTGAATACAGGTTTGTGGATTTTTTACACATTTGCAAATCTCTGTACACATTTGCAGATCTGAATACAGATTTGTGGATTTTTTACACATTTGCAAATCTCTGTACACATTTGCAGATCTGACTACAGATTTGTGGATTTTTTACACATTTGCAAATCTCTGTACACATTTGCAGATCTGAATACAGGTTTGTGGATTTTTTACACATTTGCAAATCTCTGTACACATTTGCAGATCTGAATACAGGTTTGTGGATTTTTTACACATTTGCAAATCTCTGTACACATTTGCAGATCTGAATACAGGTTTGTGGATTTTTTACACATTTGCAAATCTCTGTACACATTTGCAGATCTGAATACAGATTTGTGGATTTTTTACACATTTGCAAAACGGATTACACACAAGTAGTTTTACGCATTTGCAGATTGTTGTACAGACACACAAATCTCCTCACACATTTACAAATCCCACTGCACACGCACAAATCGAGATACAGACACACAAATCGAGATACAGACACACAACTCTCCACACACATTTGCAAATGGTAAAGCTACCATTTTAGCCCCATAGTAATGGATCTGCCAGAAGTAGTTCTCAAGCAGAACTGATAGCATATACAGCCAGACGTTTTGACAGAGCCATCTTATCAGTTCTCAGCAGTTTAAAAAAAAAAAAAATTCCATTGCCTTTTAGTGGTGTCCGCTACATTCCATACTCTGTCCACAAATATAACTACCTTATGTCAGTTGTGAATGTAAAACCAGTGTGAGACAGAAGCTATTTTATTTCTCTGTTAACATTTTTATTTTAGACAGGACTCGACAATTTCTGTAGCCTCATAGAGCAGTTACTTACAAACCTGTCCCAGTTTTATATAGAAAGTTCATGATTTTAATTTGTTTTATCTTCCACACAATGCAGATGAGGATTTATCACCAAGGAAAATGGCTTTTATTGTTAATTTCATAGGATTTGATGCGTGAATTTTGTTTGGCCACACAAGACAGACTGCACTGTAAAAAGTGCTGGATCAAAAGAAATCCAATTTGGGTCCCCCATGGTCCTGAGTCATAGATGGGTGGATCCTGGACTAGATTATTTTGTACAAAACATGGTAAAGTTATGGATTTGTGTGTGTGTGTGTGTGTATATATAGTACAGACCAAAGGACACACCTTCTCATTCAAAGAGTTTTCTTTATTTTCATGACTATGAAAATTGTAGATTCATACTGAAGGCCTCAAAACTATGAATTAACACATGTGGAAATACCTTTTGCTTTGATTACTGCTTTGCACACTCATGGCATTGTCTTGATGAGCTTCAAGAGGTAGTCACCTGAAATGGTCTTCCAACAGTCTTGAAGGAGTTCCCAGAGATGCTTAGCACTTGTTGGCCCTTTTGTCTTCACTCTGCGGTCCAGCTCACCCCAAACCATCTCCATTGGGTTCAGGTCCGGTGATTGTGGAGGCCAGGTCATCTGGCACAGCACCCTATCACTCTCCTTCTTGGTCAAATAGCCCTTACACAGCCTGGAGGTGTGTTTGGGCTCATTGTCCTGTTGAAAAATAAATGATGGTCCAACTAAACGCAAACCGGATGGAATAGCATGCCGCTGCAAGATGCTGTGGTAGCCATGCTGGTTCAGTATGCCTTCAATTTTGAATAAATCCCCAACAGTGTGACCAGCAAAGCACCCCCACACCATCACACCTCCTCCTCCATGCTTCATGGTGGGAACCAGGCATGTAGAGTCCATCCGTTCACCTTTTCTGCGTCGCACAAAGACACCATGGTTGGAACCAAAGATCTCAAATTTGGACTCATCACACCAAAGCACAGATTTTCACTGGTCTAATGTCCATTCCTTGTGTTCTTTAGCCCAAGCAAGTCTCTTCTGCTTGTTGCCTGTCCTTAGCAGTGGTTTCCTAGCAGCTGTTTTACCATGAAGGCCTGATTCACTCAGTCTCCTCTTAACAGTTGTTCTAGAGATGTGTCTGCTGCTAGAACTCTGTGTGGCATTGACCTGCTCTCTAATCTGAGTTGCTGTCAACCTGCGATTTCTGAGGCTGGTGACTCGGATGAACTTATCCTCCGCAGCAGAGGTGACTCTTGGTCTTCCTCTCCTGGGGCGGTCCTCATGTGAGCCAGTTTTTTTGTAGCGCTTCATGGTTTTTGCGACTGCACTTGGGGACATTTTCAAAGTTTTCCCAATTTTTCAGACTGACTGACCTTCATTTCTTAAAGTAATGATGGCCACTCGTTTTTCTTTACTCAGCTGCTTTTTTCTTGCCATAATACAAATTCTAACAGTCTATTCAGTAGGACTATCAGCTGTGTATCCACCTGACTTCTGCACAACACAACTGATGTCCCAACCCCAGTTATAAGGCAAGAAATTCCACTTGAAAACCATTTCAGGTGACTACCTCTTGAAGCTCATCAAGAGAATGCCAAGAGTGTGCGAAGCAGTAATCAAAGCAAAAGGTGGCTACTTTGAAGAACCTAGAATATAAGACATATTTTCAGTTGTTTCACACTTTTTTGTTAAGTATATAATTCCACATGTGTTAATTCATAGTTTTGAGGCCTTCAGTGTGAATCTACAATTTTCATAGTCATGAAAATAAAGAAAACTCTTTGAATGAGAAGGTGTGTCCAAACTTTTGGTCTGTACTGTGTGTATATATATATATATATATATATATTATAGTGTATTATGATTACTATATTATTTATGTTAATATATATCAATGGTGTGAATGTTGAACCTGGATAGAGATCCAGTGCTATTTAGGTGGCTGGTAAAAAGCTAATGCTATGGTCAGTGAACCAATTTCAAATCAAATCAAATGTATTTATATAACACATCTAAGAACAACTGCGGTCAGCCAAACTGCTGCCCACACAAAAAGAAAAACAATCAATGAGAAATCAATACAAAGACTGTACAAATACAGAAAAACTCTCACCCTTTGTTAAAAGCCAGTGAGTATAAATGTGTTTTAAGAAGAGATTTACAAGCACCAAGAGTTGAGGCCTGTCTAATATGAAGGGGCAGCTGGTTCCACAGTTTAGGAGCTACAACAGAAAAAACCCGATCACCTCTGGGGACCAGCCTGGACCTTTGGACAACTAAACATAAACGGATATTAGATCTAAGGGATCTAGAGGACACATAAGGCTGCAGGAGATCAGACAAATATGCAGGTGCCAGCCCATTTAGGGCCTAATAGGTCAGCAATAAAAGTTTAAAATCAATTCTGAAACGAACAGGGAACCAGTGAAGAGAAGCAAGCACGCTTTTTTTGTTCATGACACCAACATACAGAGAATTGCAATAATCGAGTTGGGAGCTAATAAAAGCGTGAATCACCCGTTCAAAATCATTAAAAGATAAAAATGATTTCACTTTGGATAAAAGTCTCAGTTTAAAAAAGTAGATTTTTACTACAGAACTAATCTGTTTCTCAAGATTAAGACTAGGCTCAAGAATTACTCCAAGATTTTTCACTTCAGATTTATTTTCATTTTTTTGGGTAATTTTTCAATTACACAACCAGCTGACCTTAGCTTTATGATTCTGCATCATTTTAGTATCTTAGCATTCCTTGTTCCATCCTGTGGAGGAGGTTCAGTGAGGCACGATCAGGCTTTTATGGCTCAGAATTGCAGACTGAATGATGAGGCCCCTTCTACCCTCTTTAATCCAACAAACTTGCTCACAGTAGTTGAACCAAAGGTTGGCTCAAACCACACATCTACTAAATTTATGTTGTGGACCTTCCTACATTATGAAGTTGTTTTCTTAACCTAAAAAAAAGAAGATAAAAAAAGTCACAACTGCTTGTAGTTTCTACAAAAGCCAGCAGATGGCGCTAGTTACCAGACATTTCAGGCTTCACGTCTCCCCCATCAAAGTGATCTGGTCTGCTGGCTGCTCCTATTTTGATTTATGTCATGGAGTTTAGTTCTTGTTTCACCAAGAGGCAGCCTTACCTCACCAGGGGAGGAAGTTGGACCCAAGGCAGAACACTGGGGTCACGTCATGTTTTCAGGGATCATGGGGAAATGCTGGATGTTGTTCTGGTAATTTCATAGCTGAGTCTGGGCTATTAAAGAGCTCAAGTCACTTGACAAACACGCTGAACTGCTGTTAACGCTTTCCATGGTTTCAACACCAAATTAGTCATACATGACACAGCATTCTTACATATATTGGGATAAGAGAATAAAAAAAAACCCAGAGAAATGATTCAGAGCAAGATTTCATAAAATGACCCAGAATGGGGCTAGTGTATAAAATATCACGCTGTGATTAGAAAATATTAGCGTGATCCTGGAGTTTGCATCACATGGGGTGGGGGACAACCATAAAAATTTTACACAATTAAAGAATTATGGTTTTAACGAGTCCAGGGGCCCTGGCTTCCAGTTTTTAGGAAAACCATAAACTTAGACAAGCATAAAAAGATGGTTAAATGTTGATGTCATCGAAAGGCCACCATTATGAGCTGATAAGATTTTACCGCTGCTGTCAGAGCAATTAAATGGGATTTACAGTGGATCATAAAGAGGACGTGGAGTTTATGACCAAAGCTACTTCCTAGCTGCCTGCCTGCCTGGTTTTGACTTTATGTGAGTTCGCTTGGACCACCTGAAACATAATGGAACTAAAATCACATACTCGACAGTGCACTGCTAAGGACAACATACAGTCCCTTGCAAAAGTATTCAGACCCTTTCGTCTTTTTCACATTTTGTCAAACTTCACAGTGTTTCGTTAGGAACTTCATGTTACAGAGACCAACACAAAGTAGCACTTTGAAGTGGGAAGAGGAAGCCCTTTTCCATACAATTACACCCATCAGCCTTTTAGGGGGTGTTAGCACTAGCTTTACACATCTAGACAAGGATATTTCTGCTCACTTGTCTTTGCAATATAGCTCGAATTCAGTCAGATTGGATAGAAAGCTTCTGTGAATGTCTTTGTTTAAAGCTGTCTCAATCTTTAAATGGATTTTGCTCAGGACTTTGACTGGGTTGTCCTAACTCTTAAATATGCTGTTCTGCTCATAGAGGAACCTCCATTCCCAGTCCTTTACAGCCTCAAACAGGGTTTCTTCCGGGAATACCAGGTATTGTGCTCCATCTATCTTCCCATAAGCCTCCCTGTACAGGCTAAAGAAAAGCATCCCCACTACATGGTAGTACATCCGCTATGTTTTATCATTGAGGTGGTGCGTTCAGGTTAATGTGCTGTTAGTTTTCTGCTACAACTGTAAAGAGGGCTGTATACACATGCACAACACGCTTTCCTTCTCGTTTGCAACCATGGACTACTTCGTGTCGGTCCATCACATAAAATCCAAACAAAACATACCAAAGCTTGTAGGTCTAATTTGACAAAATGTGGGAAAGTTTAAGAGGAATGAAAACTTTTGCAAGGCATTGTACTCACTGACAAGAGTGAGTACAATGAAGACAAGATGAAAGACAAGATGTTGATATAGACCCGTAGTACAGCCTCAGTTCTGTGGGACTGAGCCTAAAGTGTGCGTGCGTGCGTGTGTGTGTGTGTGTGTGTGTGTGTGTGTGTGTGTGTGGGTGTGTACTTGAACTTGCAGCTGAGTGAGAACATAATTCTTTTACTTTACCACGAAAGTGAGGACCTTTTTTGGGCTAGGGGTTAGGTTTAGGACTAAGGTGTGAGTTAAGGTTTAGGCGAGGGTTAGGGTTATAGGTATATACTGGTAAAGGTTAGGTTTAGGTTTGTGTGAAACAGTTTCTCAATGAACTTCGCTTCATGTAAACTGAGAAGGTGGTAGGTGAGATGATTGAGCATGATGATTGAGGTTAGTTTGGATCTGAAAATACCATGCCAGACCTGGGGTTCAAAAGTGTCATCCCAAGGTTGCTAAACTCATGAGTGTTCCTCTGAGCTGTGTATTTGGAGTGGTAGGCTTAAATTGAACACTAGTGTGGACAAGGTGCATATTGTTTGTAATTGGTTAGGGTGAGTGGAATGGGATTTGGGGAAGATTATGATGGATTATTTATATTAGTCTCTGTTTTTTTTGGTTCAGTTAGGAAGTGTTTGGGGTCTCAATTCAATTCAATTCAATTCAAATTTATTTATATAGCGCCAATTCATGAAACATGTCATCTGAAGGCACTTTCCAAAGTCAAATTCAATCATATTATACAGATTGGGATAGATTATACAGATTGGTCAAAAATTTCCTATCTAAGGGAACCCAGTTGATTGCATCAAGTCTTGACAAGCAGCATTCACTCCTGAAGAAGCGTAGAGCCACAGGGAGAGTCGTCTGCATTGTCCATGGCTTTGCAGCAATCCCTCATACTGAGCAAGCATGAAGCGACAGTGGAAAGAAAAACTCCCCTTTAACAGGAAGGAAAAACCTTCAGCAGAACCAGGCTCAGTGTGAACCGTCATCTGCCTCAAACAGATTTGAGCCGATTTGAGATTATATTGGAGACGGAACTTCAGGATTAGGGCTTTGTCCCTGGTTCAGGGTTAAGGTCAGGGTAAGGCCATAGAAACAGTTCAAAATGAATGGAAGTCAATGGAAATCAAGGCGAGATCCTCAGTTAGTATTTAAATAGGATGTGTGTGTGTGTGTGTGTGCGTATGTGTGTGTGTGTGTGTGTGTGTGTGTGTGTGTGTGTGTGTGTGTGTGTGTGTGTGTGTGTGTGTGTGTGTGTGTGTGTGTGTACTTGCAGCTGAGTGAGAACGATTTTTGCTAATGTTACTAGTAAAGTCGGGAAAATTGTTTTTGGTCCAAATGTTTTTTTTTGGGGGGGGGAGGTAGGGGGGCTAGTGGTTAGGTTTAGGACTAAGGACATCAATTAGGTTTAGGGTAAAGTCAGGATCAGGGTAAAGCCAAAGAAAGGGTTGAAAATGAATGGAGGTCAAGGCACGGTCCTCACTTTGTATTTTAAACAAGGATGTGTGTGTGTATGTGTGTGTGGAGCCCTGGGTCAGAAAAACAGTATTATAAATGAGGCCACTTGGTCAGGAAATCCTCTAGCTTCACATGGCCTGTGGAAATCAGTCCCATGCAAGCAAAGTCAATCATGCAGGGTGGAGACCTCTGGATTTTTACAGCTCTATTATGGCAGAAATCAGTCAGTCCTTCGTTTCCCACGTTTCCCAAGAAAAATAAGCTCCCAGGTGTAGAAATGGTTTCACGTGAACTGGAGCAAAGGTATGAAATGTGAGTAGACAAAAAGGGGGGGAAACAGGTGTCACTTTCATTCTGAATGCTTGTGATAAACTCTAATTACTTTGTTAATAACCAGATTTTGACCCAGTCATTCAACATGAGGGTGCTTGGTCTACAGGAGTTAAAAATCAAAAGGAAAAAAATCTAAGATTTGTTTACCCCTATTATAATGTTCCAGGTTTGAATCTTTCACTTATTTATAAAGGTCAAAATAATAATAATTCTGTGGTTGTGTTTATGTGTCTGTCTTTTGTTTTAACAGCTTTGGCTGCTTGATCCTCAAAGCAGTACAGTTACAGAATATGCTAGCAGAGAGTAAAAGGGAAAGTGTTTACCTTTATTGTTTCAGGTGCACAAGAAGATTTTTTTTGCAATAATTTTGGCTGTTGCTGAGGAAAAAAGGTAGATAAAGAGGTCAGATGAGAAGTCTATTTGATTCACGTAACTGTTTTTACCATTCATATTCAACATACTTATAATTCAACTTGAAATTCGAGAATGCTCTGGGATGTGATGTAGTTCCCAGATTTTTAAGTCAGTGGAAGGCAGTTTTGAAAGCCTTAAAGAGCCTAATTCAGCTGACACAATGAAAAGTGGGCTGCCAAACCAAATTTATTTTGCCCTTTCTATGCTAAAGCACTGGTAAGAGAGAGAAACTGCAACAGGAAGACAAGTGATTCTTAGAACAAGACAATATTCTCAGTAAAATCTTATTTTTCGTTGCTCAGCTGGAGTTTGTTTAAAAAGAGGACCTTTATTCCCTATTTTCATACCCAAACCATGAACTACAGAGTCTTTTTGTGATGGCTGGGGAAATGTATTGTGGATTTGTCTTTGTCTTGGACTAGAGCTTTATTGTAATTACACGTTAAAGTGCCTTTACAAGACAAAGAGAGCTGTCACTTTTGTCTTATGATTGCGCCATTCTCCGCACAGACTTTCTTCCAGTTCAGAAAGGTAAATGTTTAGAACAGCTTGTCTTTCAATGTTAGTGTGAGGGTCTAGACATGAAGAAATTAAGTATATTTTTAGGAACATAAAGCCATGTCATTACCATCACATATGGGTGCCGCTTTTGATGTGTCCCTATTTTGCATTGGGGTGTTGGGTCTCAAATTCATTGTGTTTCACTGTGTCAAAATGGGTATATTAGTTTTACTGTAATGTCACAGCCATTTTTCATTGCATTTATTTCAATATTGAAGAATAACCTAACTGTCTTGGGCTATTATATATAGTCCAAGACAGAATAGAATAGTCTCCCCAAATGATCAAATAATTATTACCGTAATCGCCAAGCAGGCGATTGCAAGGACGTTCGACACTCTCTGTTCTCACTGACAGGAGTGCGGTGGGAGCCTGCTGGAAGAGAAACGGCTCTAGGTTCTCAGCTAGCTAGTCACACATTTTGCCATCCGTTACTCCGCTTCATCCCACTGGCAGAAAGTGTGGGAATTGTAGGAATTTGCAAGAAATGTCCACAAGAAATGTAGGCAACAGTACGCTGGACTGTGAAGGTTAAAACATCCGGAGTCCGCGCAGCTCACAGTACGCCCGGGTATGTGGGAGCCTTTAGGCAGTCCGCAACCGGAGTATGCGCTAGCATCAATAAACCTAGTTATTTAATTCAGTATAAAAGTTACGTTTATTTTGGCCTTATGTTACAAACAGGGCAGTGTAGTCCAACTACTCTGTCCTCCTAACAGACAACACAGAGAGCTGTGTACGTGAAGGGGCAGAGTTATATTACACACTTGGGAAGAAAATTTAGTGCACCTTATAATCCGGTGAGCCTTGTAGTTCGAGAAATATGGTAATAAGAACCTGGGTTGTGCAGTTCATCCATACATCCATCTATCCATAAGCCGGAACCTTCTTGCTGCAAGGCAGCAGCACAAGCTGTGTCATTGTGCAGCTGTTCATAGTGTAATGGCCTATATATTTTTTTCTTTATTTTATACAAGTTATGATATAGAACTAGTTGAAGTTAGAACTGTGAACTTGGTTTGGAACCGTTATGATTGTGGAGCAGCTGACTGAGAAGATCCTGACTCTCCTCCTGCAGCAGTGCAGTTAACTCCATTCCATTCACCGGCTCTACTGCCTTTATATACTGAAGCTTTATTATCAAGTTCTCATCTTCTGGATTTCCCTGTTTGGCTTGCCCCTGTCTGACACCTCATTGGTTTCTGAATTCTGGACCAAGACCAAGTATAAGCCCCACAACTCGTCCCTCTTACCTAAATTTTGGACTTGTCTGTCTGATTCATGTGTATAACCCTTGACTATCTAACGAAACTCCCTCAGAACTCAGCTATTTCCCCAACTACTGAGATTAAAGCTGCCTGCTGTGTCCAAGGCACAACCTGGTGAGACATCATCAAACTCACGGTTCTGCTGCTTTCTGGATCCCAATGGAGCTCAAGGAACCTTGGATCTGATCCATTACCTCCACCTGGATCCTGAAAAGGTCAGTGGGTATCATCCATTGAACCCTCAGCAGCCACAAACCTTTGTCTCTCCCTCACAGTGGTTCCTGAGAGCGCTCCTGGTAGTTTTCTGTTTCCCACCAGAAAGTTTATTTTAATAAACCCTTTGAAACACTCCGTGTGTTCGGCTGAATTTTCGGGTTCTCTTTGCCGTTACAGGAACGTTTAGGTGGTGAAACATGAACATGAATCAATTCATTTTTACCTGGTTGAACTGCTTTTAGAACTAGTTTTTGTTTTGAATGTACTGGCACAACACTGGGTCTGAGTTAGGATGCTCTTGCAGAAAGCTTATTTGACATGTTCAAAGAAAGCCTACAATTATATTATGGTATCAGGTGTGTAGAAAGACGATGCTGTAGCTATATTTGCTCAAAGCTTCTGACACCAAATCAAACGCAGAGAATGTGTAATAATGGGACCGAAGTATAAGAGAAATTTGCCAACTCTGTTGACCATCATGAAATGAATAAAAGGGGTGGATTGACAGGCGCCCCTTTGTTTGAAATGGACAAGACAGTACGCATGGTATGAAAAGCTCATAGCGTTTTCTTTGTTTAGAAGTTCAGTTCAACTATATAGTGCTAATTCATCACAGACGCCATCTCAAGGCACTTTACAAAGTCAATTTGATCAAATCGTCCAGACAGATTGGTCAAAAGGTTTTATAAGGAAACTCAGCAGATTTGGTTGAGTCATTGACTACAGTTAGAAGTCAAAAGTGCATGATCAGGATTAGAACAAGAAGTGCCCTTCTGACTCACTGGTTTTTAATATTTGCAGATTTGATGCCTGTCATGTGATGTTGACATTACAAAATATTAGTAAAGTTTCTCTATGCCATGGATATTTGCTTGTAGCACCATTGCATTTTGGGAATGTAGAGTCCAAAGGTTTGCATTTCAATGGTGAGATTCAGGTCTCATTGCATATATATATATATATATATAAAAGGGAGGACAGCATTCACCTTGCCAAGATTAGCTCATACTTTCAAAAGGGCTACAATAAAAACATCAATTGACAAACTTTATGTGAGGTGAACATGGGACTCTGCATATGTTTCCATTTGGGCACCTACGGGGAGAAAAAAGGAATCTGGGGAAAGTAATTGGCCTCGTATGTACAGTGAGGGCCATTAACATCCCACATTTGTATGTTTATTCAAACCCTGACATAAAGCACCACACTTGGAAGGAAGAAGAAACATAAAATACTATTTACGTCGTAAGAGACATGCTGAGAGGTAAATTAATTCAAACTGAAGGACCTTCAAAGATGAAAACACAGCATTCTCTGAAATGCATATTCCAAATGGAGGAGGCCAAACCTGGACAGAAACGTTTCGTAGCGGGTTATTACACCATGCTGTCTGACTGCAGGGCCGTCGACAGAATCCTGCAGCATCAATCTCTGTTGTTTAAACAGATGGCAGCGGCACCGCTGGGCCCGTGCATCGCCTGATCCAATGCATGATAGGGGAACCCAAAGGTGCCTGTGTCAGAGGCCAGGGGGGCCGCTAGTTTCTAAGCACATTAACATTCCTGAATAAATAACCCCAGGGAATGTTATTGTGGAGACGTTAAACAGGATTTTCCTCTGAGAGCCCAGGAGAAAGGCCAGGCATCACTCCTGCATCTCTGTTGCCTGGGGTTGGGGGAGCCATTTGAAGATGAGATTCTGAAAGCTCTTACTTCCCATCCCTGCTTAGAAAGCACTTGAATCTGCGGAAAACTGCTGACGGCGACGCATGAAAGAGTTCTGTTTGTTTAGGATTGATGTTCTTCCTTCTTTAGCTTTGGTGTTCCTCGTCATTTTATATAGGATACGTCTATTTGTATTTTTTTTAATGCAATGTGTACATTCATTCATAATACATAAATTGTAATTAATAATTGATAATTAATCATTGATAGTTTCGCATGTTGCATAGAGATAAATCATTAAGATGTCTTTTTTTTTTTTTTTTTTTTTTTTACATTACGCCATTTAACCATCAGTGGTCAGATCCTGCTGCAGAAACGGTCTTTTATCTTCTTCCAAAACTTTAGAGATTCTGGATTGCCACAGTTTTTTTTCAATAAGCTGACCTCCTTAGCAAAACCTTGATTTTTCCCTTTTTCTGCTTCAGATCTGTTGCTGTGTTTGGGATCATTGTCCTGTTTTGTGTTCACTTTCTGCCAAGTTTTAGCTCCCAGGCAGGCGGCCTCACATTTGACTCCAGATTGAAATGAATTAATTGTCAGCCTTGATGACTGCAAGATGCAGAGGTCTTCTAGCTGCAAAGCAAGCCCAAACCAGCATCCATCCATCACCCTGCTTAGCAGTGGGTATGACGGGCTTGTTCTAAATCTTTAGGTGCAACTTTAAAAAGCAAAAGCCATGTAGCAATATTATATTTAAGAGTGAAGATGCGTTCTCCTGGCAACACTTCCAATCAAACACCACTTCAGCCTCTTTTTAAAATAATTGTACAGTCATGACCTCCAACATTTAACCAATTGAGGCCCAGGTACAGTCTGCGATGGAGCTTAGATTTTTTTACGCAGTCTAACCTTGAGGTGAGTTTGTTGAAATGTCGGCTCCTGGGAAGACTGACTACTGTCTTAAACGCTTTCGCCTTGTGAATAATCTTTCTCGCTGTCAAATTGCTCTGTAGCGCTTCCCACATTGATGGGCAGCAACAACCGCTTCTCTAAAATCTTTGCCGATCGTGATGGAGGGCAGCACACCTCCAAAAGTCCTGCTTTTATAGAGGCGATGTTGGTCAGTGAATTCTGTGCTTTAATAGGCGGCACCTGGTGGCGACATTCCCTCCTGAATCCTAGAGAAGCAGGGAGAGTGCACTTGATTTTCCCTCATAACTATAGAAACTGTGAAGGAAACTTTCTTTTCCCAGTACCTGTACGATTAACCTGGAAACTAAATTTAAGAACAATAGGTACACTTTGAAATGGCATTCACACGGTTTGACACATTTCTCTACAGCATAGTTTCGTAGTTCAGTATCAGCATAGTTGAATATCTGTTTCAGTTCTGGAGTCACCACGAACTGACCGCTCCAACAACATGATCCAAATAAGATGTTACACTGCAAGAATGACAGCAATGCAACTGCTTCACTTGTGTTTTATGTGTCTGCTTTTGTCAAATCCCACGTGCTCTCTTCCCCCATACTCCCCCTGTGCACGTTCTGGTGTCGTAGATGACTTGGGAGGATGCGGTTCCCAGAGCAGATTGGAGCTCACTAGATAGGAGCAGTCCATCATTTTCTCCCCCGGTGATTCATAAATTCCTAATGTTGGAGGTCAACAATTAGGAAATCCGCCGATACTAAAGAAATGAAGGTTTTTGTGTATGTACCAGATTGCTCAAGAAGTGCACATGAATTCATGGACACTGTTTTTAAGACCAATGAAAAGTTTACATAGAATTAGCGTGGGCATAAATCTCCCAATTATAAAGGCTCAAATATATAACTACACTCCGCAAATATTCGGACAAAAGTTGCATAAGTTGCCAATTCAGAATCCAAATGTTTGCCTGTTTAATGCGCCCAAAAGCAGCTTTGATGCGTGTTTGAGATGCTTGTCCAGTTAAAACACCCACCATCCAGCTGGTGACTGGAGGAGAATTAGAGGAACTAGGAGGTAGAGTTCCTTCTTCATTTTTCCATTCCTTTTTTGCATTTCACTGGGAAAATTAGCGGCAAAACAGACAGCCTGCAGGACTCTACTACCACCATGCTTGACAGCTGGTCCATAGCTCATAGATCTGTAAGCCTCATCTTGAGTATTCCAGACATACATGTTGTGGTCAAAGAGCTCAATCTTTGTCTCCATTGACCAGAAAACTCATTTCAAGAATGCATTGACTGGTGATTCCAGGCAGCTGCGACTTTCAGTGGTGCTTGAAGATGTGGATATTTGAGCTAGGTCTTCTATCTTTGTCAGGAGGATAACATTAAACTTCTAAACGTTCTTTCCAAAGCCTTGATCTTAACCCTGCTGAAGGTTAATGGACGATGCTTAAAAGCATAATCGGTCTCATGACGGCAATTACTTTAGACTAACTCTGATAAGAAGAGTGATCGGATACGCTGGCAGATGGATGCCAGGAGCTTGTTTATGGGTACAAAATGGGTACGGTTTCACAGAAACTTGCTAAAATCGTTTAACCAGATGTTACTGTGAGTTTATCAAAGAATTTGAGCCTTTGTGAATTATTTTGACTCTGAGAAAATCGACAATAAACTCAAACTGAACCCCTTTTTTTTTCTTTTTTTTAACGCTGAAGTCATCTGTTACAAAATCTGAAAAAAGAAGGTAAAATGGATATGATGTTCATGTCCTTAATGAGAGTGAACTTCAGTTTCACCGTCTGCTTGAGTGACCACATGCAGTCCAGCAACATGGAACACGTGCGCTGAGCCATAATGACTCTCATAACTCGAAGGTAGTGCCAAAAGAAGAGAATTAATTTCTCCGGGAACACAAGAAATCAGAAATCCTGTCACATTCAAGGTGAAAAAAGAAATCCAATGCTGTGAGGCTGCAGACTCTCAATACCATAGTAATGAGATGTTGGAGCTCCGATGCACTACTGGTCTGTGCTCCCACGTAGTTCAAGAATGCAAAGTGAAATCAAAAATATGTACTATACCATTTTTGCAAGCATTTTTTCCAAGTATCGTTTGCCTTTACAGTTATGGTTAGGGTTAGGGCTGATGCGGGCCAGCAGACACATTTAGGGCGACAGTCACCCAGAGAAGGTCTGAGAGCAGACTTTGTAGTCATATCCCTCTAGAAACTTTAGTTTTTCCTTGTTTTCTAGAAATAGACAAAATTGTAAACAAACCAGCACATCTCCATGCCAGAACCTTAAACCTTTGATGTGAACAGTGAGGCGAAGCTGACCCCTTAAAAAAGGAACTCAAACATGGAGACAAACGGTCAGGCTGGGTTGGGATGCAGAGGGTTTGTACTTTCACTTCACATTAAGATGGTTCCTTGATTAAATCCCTGCCAAGGTTTTTCCTGGGTGGAGTTTAGGTTTTCTCTCCCTCTGTTTCTTCCTGATATTGACCATGACCTTTTGTTTCCAATGTACCGTATCCCTTTTTCAACTGTTTGTTCTCTGCTGCCACGCAGTCGAGGGACAACATATATATGTTAGTGTGCGGCTCGGCACACATTGATGAATCCATGAACTATAGCTGGTCTTAATTAAAGGGTTTTTTCCCCTCCAGTAAAGTCAGCGATGACTTTCTGCAAGTGATATTTCTCCAGAGACGTGCATTCACTGCCTGAAAGGTCACCAAAGTGCAGCTCGCCAATTGACAGGGAATGAGAGAGAGCAAGGTCAAACGCCTCTGGCCGCCTGCCAGTGGAGATTTATGTGGCAGAGGGAATATGAAGCGGGATACCTGAGATCTAAACTCATTCACATGGAAAATGTTACCCCTGCTTCCTTGCTCCTGTGTTTTTTTTTCTTTCTTCTGCCCTGTTCCTCATGCTTTCACCTTCTGCTGTTACTTCAATTACTGACCCCTTGGAGGGTCTTTGAGATTTCATCTCCGTCATATTTTACATGAAAACATTACCACTTGGCTGACAGAGTTAGCAGCTCGTGTCTTTTCAAGGCCTGCTTGTTGCCTCACTGGCAAAAGCAGCAGCCTCCTCGTTGTGTTGCATAAGGAGATAAAGAGCCTCTCTGATGACATGTTGCCATGCTGTCCGAAAACAGCTGCCAGAGCCAGGTGAGCATCTGGTGACCGTCAGAGCATGCTTGTGATGTTTGATGTAGTCAGTGTTTGGGCTCTGTCAGCACAGCATTCGTCTTGGCCCCTTGTCCCATGTGACTCCTTAAGAGACATATGGAGGCAATTTGTAGAAATTCTTCTGCAAAAAAAAAAAAAACGACGGTGTGCGCATGCCTTGGGAATTTAGGGTTGGAAATCAATTTGAAAGGTGGGACTGGAGGTAGAAGGAACCTGGTTTTATGTGAGGGATGACCTAACTTTGTCTGGAATGCACTATTTTAAAGGAATTATGTGCATTATTGCACGTACTTTCTGCAGTAATCTTAAAGCTTGTTGAGTTTGAATATGCTCTGCTACAAAGACTGGTAGCCCAGCGGTCAAATCTGCAAGTGGCTTTTGCTTTGGTCAGAACAATTACTTTCAGTGCCTGGCAAGATGATCACATCCTTGTAGGTTTTGTACACTTTGCCAGGCTACAACAACTTCACTGAATTTTATTGGGGATATATTGGGAATCTAGAGCCTGTGGTTTTGGACTGAGTTTTATTGCAGTACTAACCATACAGTCAGAGCTATAGTGAAATGAATCAGATCAAAGCATATTCATAAGCCGGAGTGTCCCTTGTTGAAGCTCGATCCTAAATCCAATTGAAAATCTGTGGCAAGACTGGAAATAGCTTTTATCTGATGGACTCCATCCAATCAGTTTGAATTCAGTGGAAGATATCACAAAGGAAATTGGCTTTGTTATTTTACTGCACTTTAAAGCTGCTGAGATTTCAAGGATAAACATCAAACTGGTTTTAATGAACCATCGGACTCGGTATCGGCAACGACAAGGGACAAAAAAACGAATCTTGATTGGAGTTAACTATTATTGTTATTGCTTTGTTTGTGTAACCCTTTATTTCAAACCTCAGGTACCAACCAATTAGCTTAAATAAGAACTTATCAAGCCCTGAGCTCACTGTGACAACTTTACAACAGGATCACAACAGCATGAATGTGCTGCACGGTTCTCAGGCTGTTTTTACCCGCGTCTTTCTTTCCCTTTTCAGCCTGTTCCTTCTGCAGATGTGTGACACAAACACACATGTTGTTGTTTCTTGGATTGTCTGGTCATGGATTGAAGAAATGAGATTTAGGGTCACACCAGTCACAGAGATGTTTAGATGACAATATGTATCCAGAGAATAAGTGAGCAGTTTAGAGGTCGTTTCAGAGATCTGGTGCATTGGAACCAAGACTTTTTAGAGCTTTCTAATATCATAAATCAAGCAACCATGTTTCATAACCATAATAATCACTCCAACAATCCATGTGAGCCTGCATGGCTGATAAAAGAGAACTGATCTAGAAAACGTGAAGGAAACTGTTGACATGCGAACAAGTTAACTTTCCTAACCTATTTCTTCCATTAGAGTCCAGCTTATCAGACTGCGTGTGTTTATTGGACAGTCCCAGACGGAGACTCCCAGCAAATGCTGTCGTATCTCCATATCTGCTGATGGAGAAGTCTGGCGTGCCTTTTTTCTGTTTACGTTGTCCAGACAGACAGAGACGGCAGGAAACGCAGACGCAGAGAAAGACTTACAGCTGGAGCACAAAAACTGAAATCACTCCCGGGAGTCAGGGCCTCTGGACAGGGAAGCCACATGTTATGGTTAACCTCAGGGCTTGGAGTAGTTTTAAGGGCGGACATTAGCATTCATAGGGTGAGGATGACCTGGAGGCAGATAAGAGCGAGCTACGTAACATGGGAAAGGCCTGCTACTGGCCACTGCAACTTTCCTGTTTGGGGCCAGCTCACACCAAACGTTTAATAACCACAGACGACGCCAACCAGATTAAAAATGTAGCGCATTAACTATGTTATCGGCCTCTTTGCTGGGGGGCCCTGGAAAAGGATTGAGCCAAGAAAAGAAAAATTGCTCAAAACCTGGCAGAGCTCAGAGGCCGAAGTCCCCCAGGGAGCCAGCCGTCATCGTGCTGTTGCCTGAATAAGAAGAACATGCCCAGTGGAGCCGTAATGAGGTCACTTATCAGCCAGGGCGTTCAGAGGGTGCGCCACGCTTCGTCTCAGCATCCCTCCATCTGTCAACGGGACGGCCGAGGACCTCTGCAGCTAACGCCGGTGAAGCTATGTGGCGTCAGGCTCGAAGACGGGCTCCGAGCTGACTCATAGAGGACGCATACAGAGCCTCTCAAGAGAAAAGAGAAATTCAAAGTCTTATTCTCTTTTAACAACATTTAAATAAATCAAAAAAACAACAACTGTCATTGTGGTGGTTTTATTACTGAGACAGACCAAAGTACCAGAAAGCAGTCCAAAGTTCTGTGGTGGCTGGCACCGGGATGTTAGCAATGGATTCTTTAGTGCTCTAATCGTGAGGTGGATTATTCTTGTTTATTACATCCCACAGATGCTCGGTTGGATTGAGATCTGGGGAGCTTGGAGACCCAGTCACCACCTTCAACTCATTGCTGTGGTCCTCAAACCCTTCCGGAAAGATGTTTTGCTTTGTGGCAGGGGGCCATTATCCTGCTGAAAGCCCAGGAATGCCGTTTCCACCCTGAATGGTCTGCAGCTATGCACTTTTCTATCAAACCAGTGTTCACTGATTTGAAATACAGTCCCTGTTCTGTTCTCTTGGATCAGACCAGACAGGTCAGTCTATGCTCCCTATATGTACCATTACTGCTCTTTGGACAACTGTCCACAGGAGGCGCTGTTTTGGACTTGGACAAGGAAGGACTTGTCTAGCCATGGCAATTTGGCCCTCGCAACAATGTCGCTAAAACAATGACAGCTTTCTGTTTTTCCTTCTCTAGTGGCAGAAAGTTGTGTGGCAGTCTGGTGGTTGTGTTTCTGGTCAGACTGAAAATGAAGCAAACAGTATCACAGTTACAGATTAAAGGTGTCTAACAATGTCCTGAGCTCTGTTCCTGCTGCAGTTCAGAAATAACTGCGGACAACTTCTGCTGGTCATCATGTGTGGATTCAGAAAACAGGACAGGTCCGACTTCAACGAACGATCAAGTCTGCAGATTGGATCATCAGGGCTAGCCTTCTCTCCGTCCAGGTAAGGAAGAATGCAGCTAGCCTCACTGCAGACCCCACATGTCCTGCACACAAACTGTTTAGACCTTTACCTTCAGGTTTCTGAAATAGAAATCATATTGATCAATATCGATAATTATCAACAAATTCTAAACATATATTTTACGTGCAGCCCTTGCCATTTTATGCTGTTGCTTAGCGACCAATTTTTAGACACAGAACACACAAACACTGAATTCAAACTCAACCCTTCATTCAACCAACTTTTTACCACAACTGGTGGTAAAAACAAATTTAAAACAAATTTAAAAAATGAAAACGTGCTCTCTGAACTCTTTGAAGGGGGCGGAGCTTGGAGATGGAGCGTTCCAGGGTCTGCGTTTGTGATTGGTTGGGAGGATGTAATGACTGTAATATTAACCTACATGATAAGCTAGAATGTAAAATTAAGGAAAACTGTTATTCTATTGAACTTTTCATTGACCCTTTTTTTTCTATCAGCGATATACGTCTATCGATCAATGTATATTATTGAATTATCGTCCAGCCCCAGTTTCTTCCCCCAGATTGTCTCTCAGATGACCATCATGAACACCTCACAGCCTGAGAAGTCGGCCACTCTGCAAAATGTGCATATTTGCACCACCAACTCCCGCCTTTCTTGAAAGCAAATGGCCGTATGCACGCATGCATTTTCACACTGTTCCTTTGATCCTTTATTTCATTTCCTCTAAATTTGATCTACTTGTACTTAATGTTCTTAAGTCGAATTCCTTTTCGGTGAACACATTCTTGGCTCACGAAGCTGATTTGGATAAATCCTGGACAGGACCTTCTCAGACCAGAGCAGGGCCCTCTTCTCTGCCATGTTGCAGCTGCTGCACCACACCGGGTTCCAGTTTGTGCGTTCCTCTCCAGCATGTTGTGAGGACGCTGGTGGGCAATGATGTTCCCCAGAAAGTGTAGTGTTCATGAACCGGTGAGGCCATCAGATATCTGCACATCAGAAACTTCATAATATCCCCTCTCTGTTCTGTAATCTCAAGCGACTGCATGATGGGAAAGTATATCAGTAAGTAACTGAACTGCTAACAGATGCAGCAAATTGTGATCTCGGTGGAAGTAAAGTGTGTTCGTATGTAAGCGGGTGAGAGAGAGAGAGAGAGAGAGAGAGAGAGAGAGAGAGAGAGAGAGAGAGAGAGAGAGAGAGAGAGAGAGAGAGATATTACTTCAGAGTAACCGCAGCAGCATATCCAGAGTCCCTGTGAAGAATCTGGAAATGGCACTGGCTAATTGCTTCACAAATAACTGCAGTTAAATTGTGGCAGGAAAACACAACAACAGTTTTTTTTCCACCCACCCAGACCACATGAAAGGGATTCCAGCATGCAAATGTTAAAAGCTTCTGATCAAGAAAAGCCTCTTTGAATCACATTCAGAAAATGTCTCCATAATAAAAAAAAGAAATCAGAGTGCGCTGTTTGTTGTGGTAAAAAAACCCAAAAAACAACCTCTGTACCGCTTCTGTTGTTTTCAATTACAAAAAATGAGGATGTCTTTGAGTGGAAAATGCTCCACTGATGGTGCTGTGGAGGGGGGTGGGGTGTGTGTGCGCTCTGGTTTGCAGGCTGAGCTCTGCCAAGTTTTCGACAGCGAACAGAAGAATCCCAAGCAGTGCCGTGTTTAACGACAGAAGGTGATGAGAGGAGGGTTTGCACCTTTTATGGTGACTTTGATGAGACACTTTCCACAATTTGTTATCGAGAGAAGACGAGAAAGCCAACTGTTGTACTTTTAAGGACGCAAAAGTGAATATATTTACATTTCCTTCCATTTACTCAACCACCGTCACAAGCGGCAGACTTCATCTGGTAATGATCAAGCGCCGGTTCCTTAACTATCTTCCACATCACTTTTCTCTGACCAACGCTGCACCGCTTTGTTTAAGCTCTCACAGCAGACCGGGTCCCAATGCTTGCTTCCAGCTCATGCTCCTTTCTACCGTCACTCATAAAAAAAGGACACCAAGGTGCTTTTCGCTTGAGGCAAAGACCAGCAGCAGAAAAACAACAACACACTGTCATACTGCTCCCATGGTTTAAAGTCCTGTTGACGAGATGCCAGAGAAAGCGCTGGAATAATGCCCCCCCCCAACCTGTTGCTGCGCGCTACCAATCAACTAAAAATCTCCTTTCCTGCAAAGCTTCAAGGTTTTTCTTTTCTTTTTGTCTTTCCTATGATTTCATGTAAAACACTTTGGATAGTCTTGAGCATGAATAGATACTGAAGAAATAAACTTGCCTCGGTCTGAAGCAGCGTTGTTTTAGAGTTGGTGAGCTGCAAGCAGGAATTATGGGTCCTATGACAAAAAATATAAACCATTCCAAAACCTGATATAAATATATAACATTTCCTTTTTGGGGGCCTCTGTCAGCCAGGGGCCGTTGGAATTGTCCTAATTATTTTGTCCTGTTATTTTTTTTCAAGGAAATGGAGCTTAACGCGGAAATTCAATAGAAGAAACTCTATTGCCTACCTCCATCAATCAGAGACTCATCCGCCTCCGACGCAAGCCAATCAGCTTTGAATTGCTCCTCCACAAAGCCAATCAGCATCCTGGGTTCATCTTAAAAGAACTTCAAATCCACATCTACCAGCAAGAAGCAGTGGCTGCGCGATGTCTGATTTGGACTCTGATTACTTGTTTCAACCCACCTCCATCCCCTTCTCCACCATTGTAGCAAGCTCCGTCTGGCTTCCTATGGTGCTCCTTCAACCTCGTTCCTATCAGAATGTAACTCCTTCCCGGACTCTTATGGAATTCCCTGTTACATCTCAATCGGTCCGGCAGAAGACCACCATGTTGAGCCTGGTTCTGCCAGAGGTTTCTTCCCAAAGGGGAGTTTTTCCTCTCCACAGTCGCTTCATGCTTGCTCATCATGGACAGTTCATGCAAACCTGTGTTATCTAAGTTGGACATCTATCTTTCGGGGCCCTGAGTGAAGTACTGGTACCAGCTTACGCAGTCTACTGGATCCAACCAATTCAGCTCAAGCAGATCATCTCGCAAACCAGCCTCTATGGACTAAACCAACTTCATCTATCTCCACTCCACCACCAGTTCCAGGCCTAGGGGAAAACATCCCTATTCTCATACACCTGCTTATGCATATTGAAGTATAATTCAGCGTGAATGTTTCCTGCCGAGGTCTAAGCGCCAAAGTCTTAAAATATTGTATCAATAAAATTGCTTTTTCTTTCCATGTGAGTTTTTGAGATTGAATTATTTTGTGTCATATATCTGTGTTTTACATTTTTTTTGTGCAAATTCAGTGATATTTTCACAATTATAGTGTTCCATGCCTTACCTGACAGTCCCCATGGGGAAGATTAGATTCAGCCCCTCGAATGTGTCGAATGAGGCTGTATTTAGAATGGCAGTACACAGCAGTCTGAGCATGGCCATGCAGAAGAAGAGGTATTTGTATCAGATCATCAAAAAATGAATTGTAATATAGACAAAGATAAACTTTGTAAACAGTAAAAGCAGTTTTCAAATTAAGATCTCATTTATTCAGGCAAAGCAAAAATATCTAAACTTACCTTGCTCTGTTTGAAAAAGGAATTCCCCCTTCAATCATAAATCGCCACTGCTTAATGAAATAACTATCATTAAAAACATTTATTTTTCGTTCAATCTCGCAAGCTACTCCAGGACCGGATTGTGGTCAGAATAAAGAAATTGTTTAGATACTGTCAGGGTTCTCTGTTTTCCGTGCTCTAACTCTGCTTCACAGGTGGCTGCAGTTGACGGGTGGGCGTGGCCCACACCTGCGACTCATCAAAGAACCTTCGGCTCGGGCTTTAAAAGGAGTACACAGACAGCTGGAAGACGCCAGAGTGTTACCCTGTCGTGGTATGCCTAGGCTACAGATCTGTCTCCCATGCTTCGTACCTGAGAGTTTTTGGAAACCCTGTTTTTGGACTAATCCTGTCTCTTGTTATTCTCCAGATTGTCGTGTTTGGATTTACTCACCTGTGTTGGCGTCGTGCTCAGTGAACCAGTCATCCGAATCCCCGCCGCTCAGATTTTGCTCTGGCATCTCCACTCTTACTCCCTTGGTGGTACCAAGCCGGGCGTGAGAACCCCCTTCCTGGATTCACCTGGTTTATCAGTTACACTCTGGTTCTTCCTGCTGCTCCTCCTGCCTGCCGTCACAGTGGTGCTGTCCAGGCCCCTCGCCTGCATTACATCTGCCAGCCCTTCTGTCACTCAGCCACCAGTTACCATCAGCGAGTTACGGTCACAGAGTCCCTTTTTCACTCATCCCCCCCGGACAGGTCTCCCCATCCAAACGGTAAGCGGCGCAGCTTCTGGAACATTTCCCCCTGGTTTGATCCTTAGTAAACATATCCTCTCTTCCCACAGTCGTTCCAGCTCTGACGTTCAGACCTTGCCTGTCGCACACAGCGTGTGCTTCCCCTTTGTTGAGCCTTAAAATAAACATCTTAAAACTGTTCCTGCTTCCGTCTGTGTCTGCATATGGGCCAAACACTTAAAAACCATGACAGATACAGCCTTTATAAAGTAGGCTAAAAGGTCTCAAAAAGTAATGCTTCATACCCTGAACTGGATTACAAGGGTAACAAACCCTTTCTAAGTCTTTGTGAGAGCCATTATGCACAAAATGAAAATACATAAAACAGACGACAGCTTATCAAAAATAACTCTTAAAGCACAGAACTCCAGGAGGCCACAACAGAACCCAGAACAACAAGGAACCATGGGAGAGTTCATCACCGAGACACTTAGGAAAATCTTCTGCAGAACCCTTTTGGAAGGTGAGAGTCCCCTTCCAGCTCGTATAAACGTTAATCCCAGTGTTTCAGAAAAAGAGCCCCACACCTACAGTCAGTCATGGTGGTAGAGTGATGATCCGAGGCTGCTTTGCTCCTTCAGGACTTGGCCCACTCGCAGTAATTGATGGTCCCATGAGTTCTGATCACTTCCTGTAATCTTCTTAAGGAAAATGTTTGGCCATGAGTTTGTGACCATGAGTTCAAGGACATTTGGGTTATGCAGCAGGACAATGATCCAAATCACACTAGCAAGTCCAAATCTGGGACAAAAGGGTCATGGAGTTGCTTGGCCAAAGTCCAGGCGTAAATCAGACTGAGCTGCTGTGGCGTGACCTCGAAGGAGGCATTCCTCTGCCAAAGCCGTTAAACGCACTCTGCAAAGCGGAATGGGCAACCGCTGAAGAAAGATCCTCCATTTTGTAGATGACCTGGTGATAGGCGCGGGTGTCTGGACTGGGTAGCAGAAGGACATCTCTTTCTAAGTTGGGATGGGCTGTGGTTAACCTCTTTGTGCCAAACAGTCAGAGAATCAGTTGAAAATGATCTAAAACAATCAAATAGACTACTCAGTGCTAAACCTTTAAACCTGTGTGTTTTAAACCTATGACGTGTGTAAAACAAAAATATCCAGTGAGAGGGGAAACTGTCCTGTCGCCATAAAAAAAAACGTAGCAGCGCGAGTCTCTGAAAGCACTGATACTCACCACAGCCCACCAGAACTGCAACCTGAAACTGAAGTTACACCAGGACAAGGCAATCCATCGGTTTGACAGTAAAATGCTGCCAAGGTTTAGTGTCGGCTTATGTCAGGGAGAGTGTTCACACAGACACACGCGTACGTGTTCTTTGTTCTCACACTGATCCACGTTTCAGCTCGCTTTTGAAAAAAAAAAAAATGTTGGGTTCTAGGAGAGAACAATCGTGGAGCCTTTTATCAGACACAAGCTAACATGCGGGATGATGTGGCTGACTTGCACATGCCTGGAGGTGAAAGGGATCTTTCACCCAGATTAAACTGCTTTCACAAAGTCATTAAAATGTCTTTGCCATGACCACAGACATGGTCAAAATAAGACCAGATGTTCCACGGCTAGAAGACCGAGGACCGCTAATGTCTCTTCTTCCTCCTTGTGTCTTCTTACAATGATAGAATGTGGAGGGCTACATCAACAGCCCCTAAAACACGTTTCCATGCCCTTTGTGCGGACAGTTAACATTTTATTTTTGAGCCTGTGAGCATTACAAAAAAAAGAAAACAATCTTTAATAAATTCAAACTCTTCTTTCTCAAACATTGCTCGGGTTGTATGATCACGTTTCACCTTTTTAAAAGTTCTAAATTGTTGCGGCTGTCATGGCGGCGATGGATGCATTAAAACCTGTGGGCAAATCCACATTTCAGCAGAAATCCTGCTTGTTTTTTCCTGTTGCCTAAAAACAGTTTTTGCATCTTATTAAACTAATCAGCTCTAATCTCATAGTGGGTTATTAGCCTTATCCTCAACAGCAATCAGCTTGGTATGGTGCGTGAGTACACTCTGAGCAGCCTGATGCCACCTGTGGATGTTGGAAGAGTGCATTTCATGGAGGCAAAGAGGTCCAAGCGGAGAATCCAGGGAGGAAAACACAGTCACTCAGCTTCTAAGCATGTCCACATGTGAGTACAGCTTGCCACTGGCATAGTTTACTGTGTGGACTCTATATTATTCCAGAGGGCCGACGGGGAGCACGGCTAAAACCTGGAATGTTCACTATTTCCCTACAGGAAGAGGCTCGTGGAAGTGCACCACTGCCCCACGCCCAAAATCTCTTCATCACACGCAAAGCTGGCAGCCAGCTGAAATAAAACAAAAAACTCAAGAACGCCTAAGGGGGAAAGAAAAAACACGCATATTCTTATTCTTTTGTGTTTTATTAAAGACGTTATTTCTTTAATACAGTTTTATTGTACAAAATTTCACATTACAAAAATATTACATGGCATTTATTTTCATAAAAAAAAAGAAAACGAACCGAAGCGGTCTGGTTTTGACCGCGTTCTTCTTCTATTATACGAGTTAATATTCACTTCACTGGTCGCTGCTTGGCTCACACAGAAGCACGTTCTACACTTACACAGGTCTTAACACGCAGAGTTTCTGCAGAAAACAAACAAGACACACTTTAAAGCACGTAGTGGCACAGTGAACTCTCTGAGGCAGTCTCAGCGATGCCGAACCGAGTCGGGATAGTTTAAGGCACTGGGTTCATGTACATGTTGCACGACGGCGTCATGCAAGCAAAACACATCGTTTTAGATTGGGTTTATGTTATGCCAGCCATCACTGTTAACTAGAGATGTGTCGATTTCTGTTGCCGGTTTCTGGTTTTGTAAACTTAATGATAAAAAGCATGGGCTGGTTACCTGTGTCAAGGTATACAAGGGTTCTAAAAGTTACAAATTTCAAACTGATAAAATGTTCCATCTTACAGCTCCTACGGTTTAAAGACCTTCTAAAGAGATGCTAGATAAAGTCTCAGAGGGACTAGATTTTTCTTTAGCTTTGGAGAGGAAAGAGCAACGTATAAATGCCCCTACCTACAATTGCCGCTGTGCAGGACCTGTCAGCTGGCTGAAAAGAAGTCTGCCCCAGTTTTCCCTCCCCTGTTTGGAAATATTTCCACTTGCAAAGCGTGGACAGTTGGCGTGTGAAAACTAAAGGAGCGCCACCTTCCACTACAGTCGGCCAGCTGCAAGTATTACGGCTGTTTTAACAACTACATTTAGTGGGTGATTGTTTTGTTTAGATTTTATAGTTGCTTAAACAATTTTTGGAAATATAGGGACATTGGTATTTTTACTAAAGGTTGTCATAGCAGACCATATCTAGTGACAACAGCTTAAGCTGATTCTGTTTTGTCTTTAAAACCTAAAACTCACTGAATTAAAATAATTTTTCAAGCTTTCCTACTATTAAACCCTCAGTGTGACGTTGCTTCTGCAACGTCACACTGAGGGTGTGAGCCAGGGGTTGCTGTGAAACAGGAAGAAAATCATTAGGAAGTTTTTTTGGCATCTTATATTAGATATTAGCACGGTTAGCATTATTAGAGCAGTTAGCGTCTCCTCTTTGTAGCTGAAAAAGTCGGGCATGGTCAAAAATACTAAATGGCTGAGGAGCGTATTAACACGCACCAAAAGGAGTCTAGCCTGCATGGGCAGCTAAATACAGCTAACGCTTAAATAGCTTCTTAGACCATTTGTTCTTCCTCTGACTTAATTTCAAAACACCTCACCGATACGAAAAACCACTAACTTAATGTAACATCGTCCATACTGAAGAGTGTTCCTCCTAGCCTTTGCTATGGTGCATTCATTGACTGGGAAGGGACTGGTCGTTTCAAACTTAAGCTAGTTTAAGTGTTACGTTCAACCAATAAGTATGATAAAAGTAACATTGATCGGTACTGTATCGTTCACGTGGCATTCTCGACTCCTGTTGCATGAATCTGTTAAAACAGGTGCCCTCTTTTCTGCCCCGTGTTTTGGCCATGAGCACTGAGATATACGAACCTGACATTAAGACTTGAAGGCACATTATAACACAAGCACACACACACACACACACACACACACACACACACACACACACACACACACACACACACACACACACACACACACACACACACACACACACAGCCTAACACATGCAGGCACCTGTCTGGCACCTATAAAAGACAGTTGTTTCATTAAATGGCTCAGTAGGGGCTCATCCCAGCCAGCAGGATGAGGCCCACATCCAAAACCCACCCACCCACAAACACCCTCACTGTATTTTCCACATAACTGTAACGTCTGAGGGAACACTGACCTATGCACAGAATGAAGGTTTGCAAAGCTTTCGAAAAGGTTTTTAAAAAAAGGTCGTTCATGTGGCGGCGAACAATGTTGACCTAAAATAGCGCTTTAAAAATCCCTCACGCAACGTCTTGTAATGCAACCAAACTAAAACAATATCCTTCCTGAAATAGAGGAATTTGTTTTGTCTTTTTCTGTCTTAATATGAGTCACACAATGAGGAGCAGGACTGTGAGTGGAACTCCTGTGCTGGGTGCGGCCAAGGTGGGGAAATAAAACAAAAATGTAAAAATAATTCACAAAAGCCCCACACAGCTTTGTTAGCAGCTGCCATTTGTAAGTTTTGCTTGATTTCCGACTTTTGTTCAGGAAAAAAAAAGTCTCAACAATGGAGAACGTGCAGCAATCTTCACAATAGGAGAGAAGGTCAAATATTCCTTGGGTAACAAAAAAAAAGGTCATCTCTCCTCTCCACACATTCAGATGTCTGGTGAGATTAAGGAAAAACATGAAAACGTCCCTTCAGAAAGCAAAACTTGCTTCTTGACCGTTTCCTCTGGTTCTCCTCTGCAGTTTCCACAGTGTTTATTTTGCTCAGTAAGAACTAGTGGCTATAGAAAAATAAAGGAACTGCTCTGTTCATGGTTTGTTCGCAGGTAGTTTGCAGCCTTCCTTTACGCTATGATGAGATGGTTGCCCCGCTCCCTGATGTCTGCTGCAGGGAGAAGATCTTTCTTCACCGGTGTTTGGGACAGAGCAGAGCGTCTTCCTTTGGGCCTAAACAACTCGGACACAAAGAAAACCTGCAGGCAGAGAGAGGAAAGGCTTAAAAAAGTTTTGCAGTTTGTAAAAAAAAAAAAAAAAAAAGAGACTGGCTGCTCCTCTTTTTTACTCAAAAACATTCATATTTTTTTGCAGCTTATCCACAATTTTTTTATACTTAAAAATGTATATATGCATATTCTTTCAATGACTATGGCCTAAATATTTACTTCTAACACACAATCTAAAAGAATTTGGTGGGGACATTTGAGATAATTTAGGAGAGAAAAAAAGATTAAAAAACTTGTATTTTTCATGATTGGTCACATTCCTGTTTTTGATACAGTTAAACCTTTAAGTTTATGGCATCAGCATTTACCAAAACACCTTACCCAGCTGTCCTACTTTTACTTTTAGGGTATCAAATTTGTTAATATTTATTTTTTAAATATTTTTATTGCTTTTTCATTGAGGAACATCCTAATTTATCTCTAAATAAAGAAAGCATTATGAAAACAAAAACCGTTATGTCACAGCTAGGGTCCCCCCCCTCCCAGTGTTGTTTAGACTACAATTAAAGATTAAAATGGTAGCAAAGGTCTATGTCAGTGAACCCTATTACAATTAAAATAAATAAACACAAGAACTTAGGTCCAGCAGGGTGAATTTTTAATTCCTCTGATGTGCAAACTGGAGTAGAGTCATTAAAATGTCCAACAGAGGTGGATGAGCACCAATTTTAATCACGAGAGGAATTAGGTCATAATATTAAAAGTTTACACATAGCCTCTTTACTAACGGACCTTGTCACAGTGGACACCCAATACCTTAGCTGTGATAATATGGATGACGGAAAAGGTTTTTGGGTTATAACGTTGAACACAAAGTATATGTCATGCCTAAACAGAAGACTGAAGTTCCAAGTTGGCTGTCTTACACAAAGATTTCAGATACCCCACATTCTGTTTTAAAGAGTTTGTAATCAGTGTAAAATAATTCAGTCAGCATTTGATGGGTTTAGGTAATTTAGATTTTAAACAAGATGTTAGAAATTGTAGTCCAGACCAATTAAAAAAGTTGCAAACAGCCCTTTACTTTAGTGCAAATAGAAAGTCACAAAGCCGATGCCAAGTTCAGCGCAGTTAGCGGAGTTAACACTCAGACAGTATTCTCACAGTAAAAACTATTTTTTGTCACTCTATTAAATTCCTTTACACTGCAACTCAAGAACTACATCCTTTATTTTTTCAAAATAAGAGTGATTAAGCTCAAAGCCCACAGCTTCATATCCCAAGCCCATAATAGTTCCCTTTGACTAAAAATATTTTAATATCGATGGCTCTCATAGCTTGAGATCTTGTTTCAACCCTACTACTTATGTGCTAATCTACACACTACTCTAATCTACACTTTATCTTCAGTATTGACAATGTGTTAGTGCTTAAACTATAACTTTAAACATGCAACACTAACTGCAATCCTCCTCCTAACCTGTAGGTGTCTCTACAGAGAAAACAGTGCTAAAATGCAACACAAAATGTTATACAGAAAGTAAATTTTGAATTCCCAAATTCAAATTTAACATTGTCACCCTGTTGTTGTTATGAGCCTGATTCTGCAATTGTACAACAGCAGATAGAAGGCTTTTAAACAGCAATCAAAGCCCTCCTTTGGCTAACTGTAGATGCTTCTGGATAAGGCTTTGCCGTATTACTACTCTCCCAATGTCTTCTAAAGAGTAATGTGATAACTTACAACGCAGTAGGCCACTAGGGCACCCTGAATGAACCCAGCCAGGACATCGGTGGGGTGGTGCTTGTGGTCGGATACCCGAGACAGACCGGTGTAGAAAGACATCATGATGAGGGTGAACTGGGTCAAAGGACGCAGGAGGCGGGCACCGTGCCATGTGAAGCGAGACTGCAGGTAAAACTGCAGAAGGAAAAAACAAAAAAAAGGGCAGATTTGTGGGTTTGTTGCATTGTTGTTAAAGCGCACAATGAGTAAAAGGACGACTGTCTGGAAACTCACCACTAGGTAGAGCATGGTGTACATGGAGAACGACGCATGTCCAGAGAAGAACGACTTCCTGAGGAGAACAGTCATCAGTCAGCATCTTGGCACATAAATATCTAACCCAATGCCATCCTGTGTGCTAGTGGGAGAATGAGCCATCTCTCATCTGTTACCATACCTGGCCTCTTGGACTTTGCTCTCCTGGCCCCGACATGTGTACTCAGTGATGTAGCCCAGAGAACAGTTGATGGTGGAGAAGTCAGGGTCACACACATCAAGGAAGTGTGGCCGCATGCGGCCCACCGAGACCTTGGCGATGTCTGTGAAGGACAGGCTGATGGCACAGCCAAAGATGAACACCCCGATCTGCTTGTAGAGAGCAGCAATGTAGGGGTTCCCAACAAAAGCCTTGGATCCCTCGTTCAGAAAGTAGATCCTGTAGCTTTCGCCAATGATGATCTAAGACGACAGAAAGGAAGCTTATGTCAGTGAAATGGTCCTTTTCTCTCCCTGGAAAAGCCTCTAATGCAGTCTTTCCTCAACTACAGCATTTTGAAGTTGTCCTATGCCACTGAGTGATGCTGGCAATTTATATCCGTGCAAGTTTTGGTCATTTTACCTCTTCACTGTTTTTGTTCTGTCTTTATTTAAATCTTTTTTTTTTTTTTTACCATTTCATACATTTATAGCTTTGGTGGTTTCCGTCCAGAGTTTTCTAGGTTTGAAATGGAGTCCTCTGCCATAGGACATTTTCGACCAACTATGCATTGAGTAGGACCTGCCAGTTATTTAATACGTAATTTGGCAACGATTTAAGGTATTTTTTTTTTTTTATCTACTAATAGCATACTATGAAAGGAAATATGGTTATATGACTCCAATCAACTTCTGATCGATTATTGAGATTCTGGTATGTCAAGTACCATTTGTACAATTTGTCATCACTTTATGCAGGATCTTGATAGACTAGAATGAACTCTGGTATATTTTGGCGCACAGGTATTGAGCTCTCTTCACTATTGGGGCTACTTATTTGCTGAATATCTTTAACCGTGCTATTCTTCTGAGAGAAAACGTTGAAGGCGGAGAGAGAATGCAGCACAAACCCCCACTGACAACTGAAAGGGGGTGATCAGGGGGAGGTGAATATCCATGACTCAAAACAGCTGTTCAAGCTCAGAAATACCCCCCCCCCCCCCCCCCAAAACCTCATCATCCTCCGTTGTCTTCAAGCAGTTTACAACTGAAACGATGGAGGAGTGACAGACAGACTGGGGGAGGCTCAGGGAGAGAGAGGAAGGACAGAAGGTAGAGAATGATGGGAAGGGAGTACACAAAAGGAAGATATGCAAATAAGACAAGAGAACAAGGAGGGATGCAAATAAGGAGGAGAAGGAGAAAAGAGAGAAGAGGAATGAGGAAGAGAGCAGGGGTGGGGGAGGCACCGCTGGTTCTAATCAAGGAAACGCTGAGCTAGGCGGCGTGTCTGATTTTTGGAGGCCAGACTCCGCCAGGCGTGCGTTTGTTTTTCTCTTTCTGAAGCGGCTCTCCAATTTCACAGGAGGTGTCCGGCTGTTTTCATGTTAGTATCCCCATTTCATCGCGCATTCTTCAGAGGGGCACAGGCGCGACCCTCACTCTGGAAAACAGTGGAGATTCAACAAGCGGACAAAAAGTGTTTTTTTTTTATTTCCCACCACGCAGGCCTTTAGAGCCAGCTGCAGCTACGCAGCTGGAGGAGAGACAACACATCTGGTTCCTCTTGTGCAAGAGGTTTGACTGAGATGAATTATGTTGCCTTGTGGTGCATGCGCAGTGCCTTGTGTAGGCATTCACACACGGCTTGACCGTTTTCCACATTTGGTCACATTACAAACACAAAACGAATTGGATTTTATGTGATCGACCGGCACAAAGTAGCACATAACTGAGAAGATGAAGGAAAAATAGAGTTTTCAATTTATTGACAAATACCTGTGCACTATTAAGTGCAGTACTAAGTATTCAGTAAGAAATCATGTTTGCAGTTTTCTACAAATTATGAGGGGAGCAAGCAAACATGTGGTGGAAGGTGTCAGACAAGGCTGAAATGGAACTTTTGGGCCAACGTGCAAAGCACCGCGACGGATGGAAAAATAGCACCCCACGCAGAGTGTGAAAAAACAAATTCTTGTGTTAGAACGGCCCAGTCAAAGTTCAGAATCCACTTGAGGATCTTTAGCCAGAACACAAAACTAATGTTCTCAGACACTTCCATTCTGGGTGAAGGATCATGATGGGAATAATGGTCAAATACGTGAGTCCTTGGATGTGCAAAGCTGGCAGAACTCTGTATGACTTGCAGCTGACATTGGAGCAAAAGGTGGATCTACAAAATCTTGATTCAGGAAGGCTGAATACAAACCCACACTGCACGTTCCAGATTTGTCTTAGTAAAACACTTTTATTTCATCTACATGCTACTTTGTCTTTGTCTATCACCATAAATCCCAATGTCAATGAAACACTTTATAGTTTGGGGTTACAACGTGACAAAATGAGAATGGCAAAAAAAAAAAAAAATTGCCAATTTGTTGCTTGGATCAAGTTTCAAAAGTGACCCCATAATGTTTTTCCTTTCACCCTAATAAAAGGCCAGCATAAATTAGGGCACGGCCTCTCAGTCCCCACAGCTATGTGAGCAATGAAGCACTAAATAAGTCAATGTTTGTTTTTTCTTCTGCTTCATAAAACACAAATGTTGGCCAGAGCTCTCTGGGGGGGGGGGGGGGGGGGGGTTAAAGATGGATCCAAATGTCATGTCTCGCTGGGGGAAAATGAAATATAAGGCAATTTTGTTCTTGTTTGGGGCCCGCACCACAATTCCACCCCAGCAATTATGGTATTTAACCAAACAACCATTGCGTCAACCGTAATTACACAGCCGCGGCTCCTTCTCACCCGTGTGGCTTTAAGTCTGAGCAGTACTCTGCTCTGGGTGACACAACACAGGCACCCTCGGCCGTGAAGCAAGGTGGCGTCGCTCGGCAAGGTGAAAACCACACATATTATGTGAGGTGTAACAGTTAACTTTTTGAAGGACACTTGTGCCATGCAGGCTGCAGGAATCTGTTTGCACACGAATTTGCCGTCTTCGGTCGTGAAGGTATTACTATGTGGCCACAGAGCTGCTGAAAAGTATTTATTAAGCACCAACTATGCGCTCGGGTAGCTGTTGCTATGGCGTAAAGAGACGGGATCAGTCCATTCAGTGTGGTCGCTGCAGAGTTCTCGCAAGAATTGCTAGAGGTTAAAGTGGGTTTCTGGGTAGTTGCTAAGTCGTAAAACACCAATTGTTGGATTTAGATAGAAAACTGCCTTGTGATTATCTTTATTCTTCTTCTACCTCTTTCTTGGTGACACCCAAACAAGAAGAGAGGGCTCCAAACTATTTAAAACTTCACTTTGCTGTAATAGCCATAATCACATCAGCCATCTCGTTTCCCCTGGGGGAAACCCTGAATGAGTGTTGTTGGCTCATTCTTATCTAGAATGCTCTGGAGGCAGTGACTCTGGCTGATAGTCTGCAGCTAGGGAGATGAGTAGCATCAGTTATCATTCCGGATAATCTTAGTTTATTCCCCCTAATGCCCAAACCGGGAGATAAAGTTCCCGTGAAGAAGCAAAAAGCGGTTTTAAATAAATCTGCCTGTGCTCCCAGAGGCGCCCAGTATTATAGTACCCATGGTATAAATGGGCTTTAACATAAACTTAGCAACAATAAGAACAACATTACGTGTTTGGTGGTGTTTTTTTTGCATCGTGGTAACGATGGTTGTTGCAAAGATGCTCACAAGTCGCTTTCTCCAAGTCTCAAGTCTTTAGGACACAAGTCTAAGTGGTGTAGCCTTGGAAAGCCTGTTGA
This sequence comes from Fundulus diaphanus, assembly GCA_037039145.1. Taxonomy (NCBI): domain Eukaryota; kingdom Metazoa; phylum Chordata; class Actinopteri; order Cyprinodontiformes; family Fundulidae; genus Fundulus; species Fundulus diaphanus. Next base: position 45,214,995 of record CM073133.1, read on the forward strand.
CTTCTCCTGTAAGTGAGGCCATATTTGTAAGCAAAGTGCATTTGCACAGAGTTAAGCATGAGGGTGGCTGCCATAAAAACTTGCCAAATCCTCTCTGCAAATGCCAAGCAGCTTTCGGTGGAGGCGATGTGATGTTGGGGGGGGCAGCATGTCTCTCGCAGGAATAAAAAGGCTCATTACTGGAAGCCATCTCAAGGCAGAGTGATACTGAGATTAGATTCCACAAGCAGTGTTAATCTCATATCTCCTCTGTTAGGGACCATACTCTATTCTCCAATTTGACAATGCTTGCCCCCACAGTGCGGGGTTTATCACAGATTACCTTCACACTTTGGTAGGGGAGAGGATAGAAGGGTTTGCCTGCAGCCCTGACCTCAACCCCATTAAAAACCAATGGATCAGCCCTGGCATTGTGTTCGCACCAGAGGGACCAACTCAACTGCATTAGCAGCTACTCAATGTGGCGTTATGTATACGATTTGAGGTATCTGATATCTAATGTTAAGATAAAGATGTTAGTTCCATCTAAAGTCATTTTTATGTGCTGTAAACTTCACTGGTTTACACAACGTAGGACATGAGACTTTATTAAGGCAACCCACATGTAGATAGGATCTAACAGTTGTTGTGACCTGAAGATATCGTTCTATCATCAAACAATGAGCTTGGGGGATTTTTACCTCACAGCCATCTTCCTTACCATAAACAATGTGCTTGTCCTAGCTTGTCTCAAAGAGTTCTAGTGGCTTTAAGTTTGAATATCACCCTGACTGCAGACAAGGAAATGTTTAAACTAGTACCTGTTGGTCCTATCCATTTTCGGACTCAGGAAGACAAACATACATCTTCAATGCCAAGTTCTCTTCTCTCTCATTTTAAAGAGTGACCAAGACAGAGGGACCTATTTCACATCACATTTATACAATAGCGTTACCATAAGTCAAGGATTACTAGTTAAAATATCTTAGACACACTTTAAAACAATGTACTAATTAAATTTATTTCATAGGATTTATTAGAGATACCATTGAGGCACCAGTAATTAAGTACAAAAGTAATCTGAGTAATCTTTTAATTTTGTTTCAGATTTACTGTAAAACAGTATTTCTATAACAACAGAACAAGAACTGTGAATCATTGAGGCAAACATGAACAGCTGTAACCAATTTGATTGTCGTCACTTGGCTAAGTCATTGTTGTACACAGAACACACGAAACAGCATTGACTCTAAACAGGAATGAAACGGAGGATAAACAGAACTGCCGTGACAATTCGCATGGCGGCCACAAGCGCTGGTAGTGAGTGGTGCTGAAACATGATGAGTGAAGATGACATTAGTGATGAGAGTGAGGTGACTTACAGAGAGGATGGTGATTAGAAGGCCAGCCGCGCTAAGCACACCGTCGCTAATGGTGTCTCCGTTTTTGGCCGGGTACCTGATGGACTCATCATTGCAGTAAAACCCTCTATGGTAAGGCTGAACCGCGCAGGTCTCAATGACCAAGAAAGGCAGGCCAGCTAGTATGTGGAGGCAAGTGAGGGGCACAAAGGGGAAGAGGTGGGGGGGAGGGGGTGGTTGGGTGAGGAAGAGAGATGGAGGTGCTAGGTTAATGACACGCAAATTACCAGAGGTTGTGGTTACAAGCAGGAGGTGACAAGAGAACATCTGGGACTGGCTCAGTTCGTTCTGTGGCTGCATGCTGTGACAAATAAGAGTAATGACTGCTAATTTATTTGTTATTTACTACGGGAGGGTCACTGTGGCTCCGACTCGTGGTCAGGACTCAGTCTGTCAACTTAAGATCAAGTATGCCTTTAGTTTCCAGCTGGCTGTCTCCGTAAGGAATCATTCTGCTGATCTGTATCTTTTCTAAGCAGTTTGCAACTTAACCATTTTACATGGCAAATTTGAAATTGGAAACTAGAAGTTGCAGAAGGAAATGTTCAGCCTCTGGTTTGGAAGGCCCGAGGAAGCACATCAAGCCAACAAAGCTTTGTTCTGCTACCACTAACATACGGCTACAGTTTTTATACTACAACTACAAAACACAGCTTATTAAATTATGTAAGAATAACTATATTGCTAAATGTGTATGTTTCCAGCTGATGGCTGCAAGAATGCAGAATAACTATTCTACGTCAAAGTTATTTGCAAGTCTATAATTTAAATGATAATGAAATGCATGTTATCAAATACTTAGGTTTTACCATTACTCTCCTTTGTACACAGCTCATACCAACTTCTTACCTAGTGTTCTTCCTGGAAGTTAAAAGTTTAAGATTTAAAAATATGGAATTTTGTATTTACAATATATATGTGTGGTGAAAAGAACGTAAACTAAAGGCTGCCTGAAGGATTGAGTTTAAATCTAACAGCTTTCGGTAATGTACAGTGGAAACTAGCAGACAAGTAATGTGCTGCATACATGATTTGCAGTTAATGGGACATGACCACCGAGAGTGACTCAGAGCCTGTGGAAGCCATCAAATCTGTGCGTGATGTTAAAAAAAAAAAAAAGCCCGCCACCGGTGAACTGAGCGTGCTCCAGCAGATGCTCCCCTTATTCCCCTGCTTTACCACACCAGGACTTACAGAGACCACGGGCACAGTGACGCCCACAGCTGTGAGCACGGTGGTGGACACCGTGCTGTTCTTATAGGCGAGTCTGATGCTCTCGTCATTGCAGAAGAACCCCCTCTGGTAAGGCGGGAAGGGAGACTTGTGCAAAAACACGCCGACAAGAACCACTGCATGGTTGGACAAACATGAGGGCAGGTGAGGCAGGTTTTTTTTTCAGAACACATACAAAAACTGAATATACCAGAGCAAATACAAACCAAGTCTTCCAAGAGGGTCGTCTCCATGATAAGTTTAATTGACAGCAGTAATTAAATTGATAATAAAAGAACCCACAAAAATTAAACTCCAAACACATTTTTTTTTTCAAATTGGAAGATTTTAAATACTTACATACTTACGTGAAAAAAGCTAAGAGTCAATATGCCCCCTCTGCCAATTCATTTCCAAATTTAATACCTACACACTTTGTTTTTTCCCACCTTCATGTTGTACCTGTAAACAAGCTGCTTTGTACCCATGTATTTAAAACATTGTGTATCTGTTGGTGTCCGTTGCAGTCAAGTATTTTCATTAATACTGGGTGTTAAGGATTTTGCGATCACAGAGGCTGGAGCTGCAGAAAGCGGTTAACAGGGAAGTGGCAGATAACTCACCCAAAAATGGTCATACAAGTGCTCAAATCTGACATACAATTGTAATTCAGTTGTGTGAAAACTGTATCACACTATAAGAATATGGCAAATGTTAATATATCTAACCAGGTTTGCTTACAGAAGAATATGAGTAGATTCTAGAACATTACAAATAAATCATCAGTTGTCAAAGCTGGTAGGGATTAACCCATGGTCAGTGGGAAAAGGCCTGTTGTAGCCGACACAATGTCATACCCTAAGAAATCAGACTTATTAACCAGCCAACTGCAGTGTTACTTTATAAAGAGAAGAATGAAAAACATATTTAATGCAGGTATAAATCAATTACTGAAATGTACCTGTTTATTCTATATTTTGCTTAAATCCATGTATCCAAAAAAAAAAACCATACTGTAAGATCCAAAAAATATTATAACAAATTGCTACTTTTCTTTTTAATATATAGCAATTAGACCTTGTATTTTAACCCATGGCGGATACACTGTGAGAATCTAATACCGAACAATGTCAGGTTTCCCTTTAAACCTGGAAAGGAAAACACCCAAAGCACTTCCAGCGCGGCTATCTTTCCGGCCGAGCCTTTGAGGTGGACTTTAAAAGGCCCTTTTTAAGCCGCCTCGGGGGTGTTTGCGTCTGATCGATTTAGTGTCGTAACCCACTTGAAGAGGCGAAAAGATCTTTTTTTTTTTTTTTTTTCTTTTTTTTTTTTATCTGCCGACAACAAACAGACTGGGTGTAACTCAGCTAAGAGCCAATAAGGACGGCTTATTTTCCACAATCTGAGGAGGTCACGATGGAGGACTTTGATATCTGAGGGTGAACGAGGTACCCAGGAGAGGCCTTCATGTCTTAAAGCAGGATTTGGAAAATGTGCCGTCACTTCAAAGTGACGTTTAGCTTTCAAGTCGGCTGCGATCCGCAGATATAAAGAAAAACAAGCAGACTGGTGTCGGGGGGGGGGGGGGGGGGGGGCGTGGTGGTAGAATGGGGATATTTCTCAGACCAAATGTCAACACATGCTTGAGTTGCTGAGCCCCTCAACCCAGTACACCCACCCGTACACACAGAGCTAAGTTGTGGGTTCAGCCGCCCAGCTGGGGCGAGTTCAGGTTACAGAGAGTTCTGGTGCTCTGGGAAATCCAGAATGTCGGTGGGCCCTCCGCGTTCAGCAGGATTCACATTATTAACCTTCAGTCGTTCTTCAAACAAATACCTAACCCGGGGCGACATTCCGCTCGAAAGCAGGACCGGAGGAAAGAGAAACAGGGCGGGACGTCTCAACGGTTCTGAAGCTGTGAAAACATACCCCGCGCTCAGACCTGAATGTCAAATCCCCTACGCTTTGGTTTATCTGTCTCTGAAGAGAACAACACGGGAGGCTGTACAGACAGCGGGCATGATGGAGAAACAGGGGGCAGCAAATACTAGACGTGAACTCATTGCCTCAGAACCCTAACCTCTGCAACCTCTAAACATATTCACAGACTCAGACTAACCACAACCCCAGAGGCAGGGGGTGGGAGGGTTGCAGAGATTCAAAGAAAACCAGATCTGGCAAATGTATTGACAAAACTCAACTCCATTCAGGGTCCGTGGCTGTTAAATGAGCCCTTAAGTGACCAAGCGCATGAAACAGCTTCTTGGAAACAGGGGGAAAAAAATGACAAGAACCAGAAGGTCACAGTCAGATCCTGTCTTCCAGGCATGCGGCTGTTTTTCTTCTCCCCAGCTCGGTGCCATGACCCCTCGCATCCTGCTAACACTGCAGCTTCAGCAGTGAGCGCAACATCTTGGGATTTTCCCCTCCTACCCGCTTGGGCCGGGCCCGCATGAAACATCAGAGGGTGGAGGGTGAGTGCTTGTCGCGCCAACATCAACACCTGTCAGCAGGTGTAGGGATGTTTTCCTGCATTAGCTCAAGTAGAAAAAAAAACAAACAAAAAAAACGCTGAACAGCTGGATTGAAAAAAAAAAAACCCGTTGAGCTCTTCATATCAGTGCCAGTGGTTTGTCTGATCAGTTTGCTGGAAGATACATATACTAAAAAAAGTTAAAAGTTTAAAAGTTACTTTCACAAAGTTTAAACTGACATCATTTCTAATGTTTAAATCCCTTTTAATCAGATACCAGAGAAAGTGATGGGGTTTTATGAAGCATAGAGAAACTCAACGCTGCTGTACCCTGCTTATCAGCCGCTGAAAGAAGACTACTACATGTTTCCTATGCTTACAACAATGAGAAATTAAGCGCAGGGGAAATATTTCTGGTTTCGGAAAACAAGGATAAGCACCAGCAATGCCAGATCTGGCTTTTCCTTGCTTCCACCAATCTCCAGTTTGTTTTAAGCTCAGATTTTAAAATCTGACTTACAAAATTATCATCCATACATCAAAGGATATGTTTATTATAACTATTATCCGGTTTATATTAAACGTGTGCAGAGCACATGCTGGTCTAACTTGTTTAAAAATGGAATTGGGTGACTTTTTAGTTTGGATCCATTTAATGAATAGGTAATTAAAATATGGCTACTCATCATGCTGTTTAAAAGGTGTTTAAAATTACTATTGAAAAGTTAGCATGTCTGTTGGACAGATAGACCAACTGATTACCAAGCCTGTATAAGCTTGTCCTCTATAGCCCCTTTAAGTTCATCCTTTAGTTCACACCGTATTTAATAAAAGGTCCTGACAAGTGGAGGGTTGAAGTAGACCAACAAATGTATGCTGCTGTTCCACTTCAGGATGTAGTAGAAATCCCAGAGCAACCATGAACTGTATGGGACTGTGGAGCTAGTGATCTAGGTGGATTAAGTAACAAATTACAGAACAAAGTGATCTGTAAAACCCCATGATCAGAAAAGGACTTGTAGAGAGCAGAATGATCCCAAACTGTACTTTTCCTACAGTACCGCTCATGATTATCTGAAAACTATCACTAAATGTAGTGCATAAAAGCAAAAGTTTTTATTCAAGGCTGTATTACAATCCATGTAACAAAACGTATGGCAGATATTACAATTACCTGTAATAATGTTAAACCCCTTAAGCAGCAGAACGTGTTTTTGTTGTATTTCTGTTTTATATAAACAGCACCTTAATCAGGCTAGATTTTTATTTTCATGTTTTGTCCTGCTCCAGACCTAGTCCCAATACGAAACAAGCAAATGTTGACAGGTGTCAATGACTTTTTCAGCACCTCCCAAGGTTCCCATCACGATGTCTGTGGAAATACTCAATATATCCTGGAGACATTCAGCAAAACACCGAGTGTGACTGTAAAAACAAACACGTGCACATTTTCCACTTTTAGGCAACGCTCAGTCTGCGGTGGGAATGCGTGAACATGCCTGAGGTGTACACACACACACACACACACAATGACATGGTTGTTTTATTTTTTTACTTTCGGCAGCTTTCACACCGCACGCCAGTCTGTCAGCTGAGTCTGCAGCAAAACTTTGCCCATACTTCCGCAGTGCAAAGGGAAAAAAGACAAGTTTGATAAGCCAAATTCTACTTGAATCGCCAGTGACATTTTCTGTACCAGCAGTCATGGACGTGTTCTGTTTTGACGTTTCAGGAGTAAAATGAGAGACATTTTAATCAGCTACGTAGTGTATTCCTCATATGACGCTTCGGTAAAGGGATTTCTGAGCCGACTGTGGACACGCTGAACCAAGCCTGTGTGGATCACGGGTGTCCAAAGTGCGCTCTGGGGGCCAAATGTGGCCCCTGATCGCAGTTTCAGAATGGTACAAATCTGGCTCTCCACCAAATGGTGCTGATGAAGATGGACACTTTTCAAAGTTTTTTATTTATGTATTGGATCATCGTTGAATTTACTAGATCAACAAAATAGAAAAAGATCTGACCCAAAAACTTAAACCGTGTACCTGTTATTAAGCCAAACCCCTTTTCAGACTTAAAATTTGTTCTTTTCTATTTAGTTTCATTCAAATATCACGTGTTTAATGCCTTTCTTTGCAGGTAAAATGTGAAAGAAACATGATGCCCGTTTGGCTTATTAGCCACGTACTTAGGCTCTAAGTGCTTTGTACGTCAGAGGATTAGCTGGGAACCACTATATCCACCTCATGTAAACAGAACCTGGTCACCTCACCGGGGAGCAGTTCCTGTCAAATCTGACTCAGTTTGATACTTTCATCCTGAAAACTGCTGTCTCTACTGCCAATGACGATCTACAGAGGAGGGGAGCCAGAACACCAAAACACAACCAAACAACATCCTTGGAGGCAGCAACAACTGCAGTGAACGAGGACGACGGAGATTACTAGTTGTGGCCCGCAGTTTCCTCCTTGTGGTCAGTCTCTTTACTCTACAGCTTTAGACAGAAACACACAGCTGGTTTGTTGACAAGTTTGTCTCTGTGAAGTTTACGGAACAAATGATGGAGATTTACCCTCCACAGAGATGAAAGCTAACCCAAAACTAAACCTAGCACACGAGAAAACAGACTGTTTAATCTCTACAAGACTGCTAACAGCTGGTGGGTTTGCCAGGAAGCTGCAACAGTGTTGTTTTGAACGTCTGGCTTGCAATTGTGGCTTCACACTGAAATTCCAGCACATTATTAACTCGTGGTTCCATCAAGGATCGATTAGTATCAAGGGAGAGGTAAATAATGTTTTCTTTTTGAATTGTTTCAGCCGCAAAAACTAAGTCCACCTGCAGCTGGGGCCTAAACGTTTAACAGACACACGGGTCCGGTTAATGACCACTGGTTTTAATTGCGCCACACACACACTGTACAGATGTTCACATTAGAAGCATTCCTGTTGCTGTGAGGAATGTGAGCCTTTCTGGGAAAATATAATGGAAGTCAAAGCTGAGGTTCATTTGGTTACAGGTGTGGGTGGAGAGCAAAGAAATGTAGACTGCCACTCCTTGGAGCACATCATTAGTGGGTTTCCTCTAAATCCAGCACATTTCAGAGACTGAGAACAGAACACTAGGAACTGGTGGAAACCCCCCCAAAACAAAACAACATAAATACAGCTTATTTTTTGGGTCACGCTGGATTTAGATTAGAATTTTTAGCCCCTCCAAGGCTGTGTGGGGCCCTAAACCGAATCTGACTTGAGGGGGTCTTCCCACTACCATCAGCCACCACAGCTCAACTAAAATCTCCTTGTTACCATATGTTCCACAGTTGTGCTTCCATCATAGTGTGTACAACTGCAAAACTAATCAGCTGTACAATATTAAAACCTAAATATGAGATGCTTCAGACACAGGATTTATTACTTGAGATTAATTCTACTCGTTCAAAAATAAACTAATTCAGAGCTCCTGGATGTTGCTGCTGGCTGCATAGGAAGAACATAATCAGACTACTTTGATTTTCAACAATTTATTTCAAAAATAAATACAAATAATTTCAGGATGCCCAGTTAGTACTCCTAATGTTTTAAGTAGTTCCTCTTTACCTCTGTGGTTGAAACCAGCACTTCTGATTTGTATCATCCCTCCTTTAAAAGAGGCTTATGCCCCTTTTAGTTATCTGGGTTCGATTAGATCCTAACCTGCCATTTTTCATCAGAAACAACTGACCCGATGGGGGACCAGGACCAAAAAAAAAAAACCAAAACAATTGGAGTAACAGGATCATCTTAAAGTAAGGTTTTAGCATTTTTATGGCTTATTCCAATAAGGGCAAACATTGGGGATGGGGTAAAGTGACCCGGAGCCAAGACGTCTGGAGTGACAAACCAACATAAATGGCTTCGGAATAATTAGATGACGTTACAAAGCAACAGTGAGAACCAAGAGCCAGAACGGTCCTGCTGTGATGTAAACTGGCCTGCATGTTGTGTAAACAGTGAAGGGGAGCCGCTTACCCAGAAACAAGCAGAAGAGATCCACGGCGACCAGCAGCTTCCTCCTGCTGTGCTCTTTGCAGGTATTGTTGCTCAGTGAACTCTTCGTCTCGGCTGCCATGCTCTTCTCATATATCAGACAGCGTTGCATTTAAAGCGGTTCCCCAGCGCGCCTCTAACCGAAGGGAGGAAACCTGCTGCTGCTTCAGGACTTCAGGAGCCAAGCGGAGCACTCTGGTGGAGGTTGACTCTCGCTCTTCAACACTTTCCACGCTTCCCCGGAACTTTCTGCGATCGCGGCTCACCACTTTCTTCTGCTCTCACCATCCTTTCTTCTGTTCCTTTTTGGACGCGTCTGGGGGGGTTCGGCACAAAGCCACGCCCCCCGACCCCTCCTCCTCCTCCTCCTCCTCCAGGCGGGATCTTCTCCTCCTGCTGACGGTTGCTGGCATCAACACGGCAGCCTGAACACCGAGATCGCTTTCTGTTTCTCCAGGTTCTGGCGCTGGAGGGCTAGAGCCTAAATGTAACCGGTTTTCCCCTCTTTGACATATACGGGAAATCTTGAAGCACAGTTTCAAAATGACTACTCTAGACTGGAAATGCAAACAGTCCAAATCAAAAGAGTCAACATCATTTATTTTATGCCACATGGGAACAGAAAAAAAAAAAATTAAAAAATAATCATCAACACTATTGCAACGCAAAACAACCACAAACGATGGTTTATTTCCACCCGCTCCAGTGCACCAATGGGCTGTGTAGGGACATCATTTTATAGTGCCTTTAAAGGAAATTAAAAAGTGCTCAAACCATTGTGAAAACTGTGGGTGAAATTACAACCCCTGGCAAAAGTTAAATCAAAGAAACAGTTTGTTTGTGAGACTACGCCCCCGGCGTTAGTCTCCATCTGGATGTCTAATGTGGACAGAGCCTCCTTCAGCCCGTGTAGATCAGAGGCTATCGGCATATAGAGGAGGAGGAGGAAGGAGCTCCATCTCGGTGAAGTCAATCTCCTGTTCGCTGTCACACAAAAATCACAACAGGATGCATTAGCTGGGAAGGAGGATGATTTAGGTACAAGTGTATATGCTTCTCTGCAAATACCAAATCCTGTGTGCTTGACTAACACAAATAATGATCAAAGGGAGTCCGGCTCCTCTCCCTGATTAGACGGAAACAACACTTACGGGTACGGCGGCTCCTCCACTGCGCACAAGAAGCCTAGATAAAGACAAGCAGACGCACAAGTCACATCAACTTTGAACTGCTGTCGGTAAAATATGCAACACCAGCTTGTCTCCCAGTTACAGGAAATAAATACTCCCGTCAAGTTGTTTTCCATTACACAAAAGGTCTCAGAGTGGTTTAGAGTGTAGACGCCCCGAGGTGATCTTTAAGTGCCCTCGTTTTAGCTTCACCATAATCAGTGAGAGAAGAAGTGACGCCAGCAGAGTCCGGGAAACAATATTATTGCCAACTTACTGGACGTGTCAGAACTTGAAACAAGATAAAGAGGATAAGCACAAGTTAAAAGCCGAATGAGACAACAGCGGGTACCGTCGGCAGAGATGTGCGGCAGAACTGTACCTGAGAGAGGCTGCCCCTCCGTCACCTAGGTCATCTCTGCTGTGCTGAATCAAGAGGGCTAGTTTCTGCAGCGCCTCGTTCCTGCTCCTGGAAAGTGGGGACACTGGAGTCAGATCTTTCTGACGTACAGGGTGTGAGGGACAAACGTGCGGCCTGGACCCAATCCAACACAATGCACATACGTTCACATGCACATTTCTTTAAGTTAATGTTCCAGTATTCAAATCATGTTTTTTTTCTTTAACTGCGACAGACTTGTTAATGCAAAACAAAAACAATTCAGATACATTAAAAAAAATAAAAAATCTTTCGGTTAAGATCCAGGTTTGGGGATGAGGATTGGAACATTTACAGGACGATAAATGGCACAATTTTTTGACTAAATTACAGCAGACGAGCACCCAATCAGTCTAATCCGTTTTACTCCCCACCCTAATCACAGAGATGGTCGATACTCCTCCGCTTGAGGCTGAACCCAACATGGAGGGACGGAGCCGTCCCCTGTTTTCCAGTCGAGAATCAGGGCCTCAGACTTGGAGGAGCTGACTCCAGTCTCTGTTCTACACATGGCTGCAAACCGCTCCTTTCAGACTTCTGCAGTTCATCCTGGATATCTGCTTCTGGATCAAATTGTTTTTCTTGGACCACTTGCTCCGGAGAGATCGACCACAGGTTGCCGACAGGATGCTCTTAGTATTTTAGGCCATTTCTCTTCCTAGCTTTTTTCAGAGATTCATCATTTTTATCCTCCAAAGTAGTTCAAGCTCAGCCAGACCTGATGTGGAGCATCGATTTACTCTCAAACGTCAACTATTCATAATGGGATTTTGCTCTAGATCCTGCAGCACGATGCTGCCACCACGTTTCACATGAACGGCGGTGTGTTCAGGGCAACGTAGGCTCCACCGCACCATGTTTCACACGTGAGCCGAACGTACATTTTCAACCGCATCTCAGCTGAGCACCTTTTTAGTCTGTCTGCTGTGTTCCTTGGTTTCCATTACGGCGTTTGCTCTCTAATGTTCTCCATCAAAACTCAGGGGCCAGAAACAGAACAGCTGGATTTACACCGATGCTAATAAGACACAGCCAGACAATTTAATTAGGCAACTTCTGAAGGCTATTGGATATTTTTATAAGGCTAAAGGGGTCTGAATACTGAGATTTTTTATTGAAAAAAAACAAGCCATACAAACAAATCAATTTCCTTCGACTTTCCATTTATGCACTACTCTGTCTTGGTCTAACCCACTGAATCTAAATGAAATACACTGAAGTTTGGGGTTGCAATGTGAAAGGAGGTATGGATACTTCTGCAAGGTGCATCACCACTGAGCGCCTCCTCCTAAGCCACAACTGTTAACTATAAACATAAAAGGCATAAAAACAGTGCTTCCTCTGCTATAAGAGTGTGTTTGGGTCTTACTGTGTGTGCAGTTCTTCCAGGTTGCTGTCACTGAGTGTATGCTGGGCATCCACATTAACACCAGCTGATAAGAGGAGCACATGAAGGACACGGGATGAGAATGAGCTGAGGGGAACGGACTTGGCCATGCAAAGACGGTGTACTTAAACGGCACATTAGAAGGCATGTCGCAGTCTACCAAATGTCCACATGGAACATCAACCAACCACAGAGAGGCTTCTCTTCCCTTTAAAGGGCTGCATTTATTGTTGGGAAAGAAAAGGGAAAAAAAAGATAAATATACTCACACATTTCTTGCTCTGAAACAGTCTGCTGGGCAATGCTACGGTATAAAAACAGAAAAAAAAAAAAAAGGTGTTTGCTCATGGATGATAAAATACTTTATCTACTATGATAAGACTTAAAGGACATTTTAAGCCTTTATAAGCAGGGGTCACCAACCTTTTTGAAACCGAGCTAATCATTGGTGATGTGTCATATAAAGGGCTGCCAGTACTGACCTTTGAACTAGAAGAGTCAGAGCTGACCTTAATGCTATACAAAACATAATTTTAATGCTTTTTTGTAGATAGTCATTTTTTAACCTATATAAAAGCCGGTGTGATTACACAGGAAGATTACCGGAATAAAAACATTTTAAATGCTGCTCACTGGAGGGTTGCTCTATTTTAAGAACGGGCTCGGAGGCGCCACATGTAGTCCCCTCAGGGCCACCATTGTTGGTGACCCCTGTTTACAAGGATAATACACAGCTTACTGGCTTTCATAGGATGGTGAGAGAGTTTCATCCTCACAGGCCCACTCCTCGCTGTCATCTGTGACTGTGGAAAAACAAACCGCTGTGATGAAGGTCAGCATGGCTGCTGCTGAGACTTGATTAGCAGCCTCACCCCCTTAGCCTACGTAGAGCTCCTCCACAACAGTAAAATAACACAGCTTTGTAGCAGATGGCGAGCGGCTGACTTGGCGCTTTGTCAGTCAACAAGTGCAAACGTTTTCAGGACCATTCAGTAACTTTTGACACGGTGAGTGATTGAAATGTGACTAACAGGCTGGATATATTTGCAGAGACTGTGGACACTTACAGCTGCTTGTTAGAAGAGGGGGGTTAGAGGATCTGGGATGGACAGAAAAAAAGCATTATTATTTCACAAATGGAGTATTGAACTTATGAATCAAAATAAAGAAATCCACTTGTCTTTTTCAAAGTACCTGCTCCCAATACTGATGGTGTCTGGCTCCGCATAGGCTCCTCGTCCAGCTGCTTGAGCTTTTTTGCCAAGTTCCAGCATGTCCTTGATATTCAACTCAACATTCATCACTGAAATATAACCGTCTGTGATAAAGACAGTCAAAACAATGTAAATTCACCTAAACTCAAAGAGAAGGGATTAGAACCCATATTAAAGCCTTTTATCCCATTTTTAAGAGATGCACCACACGAAATGTTATTCATTTATTCTAAAATGAATTATTTTTCTTTCCTCATACTAAAATGTATAACAAAAGACATAAAGACAGCCAGAGAAATGGCCATTATGAGTACACGTACACTTGTGGTTGGCATCCCGAGCCAACCATTTGCCTTTGGGGCAGTTGGTGGTGCGGATGATGCTGACCGTGTCCCCGTTCTTCACGGGCAGGTCATTCTTGCGGACTTTACTGGCCACCGTGACCTTGGCGTGGTACATTGGCTCTTCCTCCCCGGTCACCTACACAGTCAGCAAAGAGATATGTCACTGCTTAGAGCACATGTGTCAAACTCAAGGCGCCTGGAACTTGAACTGGAATGAAATTATGAAATCAAAAGCGTCTATACAGGTTTAACCGGCCCTTTTAATGACTTCATGATGCCAAAGTGGCCCAATATACATTTGACATTTCCACTTAAAGTTTCAAACAGATAAGCTAAGGAAGCACCACCGGAATTAATTTCCTTACTTTGAACTTCTTTTTCATTTCGTTTTCTTTCTTCTCCCTCTCTTTTTGCTCCTTTCTCTCCTTTTCAAGTCGGTGTTTCTCCCTCTTCTTCTGTTCTTTGTGATCGGCAGTGTTGGGGCTTGTGTGTTGCCTAAAGGAAGACCAGACTGTTCAATGCACTACAAACAAAAATGGAAGAGGGTAAGGCAAATCACCAGCTATGTTCCTGATCACGGCCCTAATGTGTCACATACTTTATTGATGTCATGGAGAATGTTCTGCTTATATGGTGCAACAACTGCAGGGCGATGGCTACAGTATCAGCGATAAAAAGTCGCCTTCTTTTAAGCAAGATTAGTGTCACAAATGGAAAAAAAACAACAAATGAAGCGTACGTTTGAAGAGACATACCATGGATGCCGCGTTCGTTTGTGAAGACTTGTCTCCCTCTTCTAGAAATGAGCATATTTTTAGCAAGCATGGAGCTCCTCGCGAAACCATTCAAGAGCATCAGAACCTTTTTCACATGTGGTCACCTCAGAACCACAGACTTCAATAGATTTTATTGGGTTTTATGCATCAGAACACGAAGCAGCACATAATTGTCCAAAGAAATATACAAATAAAAAATGTCAAAAGTCAGGCATTCACACGCACAGTGCCTCGCAAAAGTAGCCACTCGCTTGGCTTTTTACCTATTTTGTTACATTCCAACCTGTAATTTAAATGCATTTTAATCTTTTTTTATGGAATGGATCTGAACAAGATAGTCTATGTTCCTTTAGTGAAATGAGAAAAAATATTTAAAAAAATAATTTAAATATGGAAAATTGAAGCCCCTAAAACGTTCTTGTGCAACCAATTACCTTCAAATGTCCCATAATTAGTAAAATGAAGTCGAGGTGTGTGCAATCCAAGCGTCACATGTTCTGTCAGTATAAACACGCCTTTTGTGAAAGGCTCCAGAGGCTGCAGCACCACTAAGCAGGAGGCTTCACACCATGAAGACCAAGAAGCTCCCCAAACAAGTCAGGGACAAAGTCGATGAGAAGTACAAGTCAGGGTAGGGTTATATAAAAAAAAAAAAAAAAAAAACTCAAATCACATGGTACCACAACAAACCTGTCAACCAACACTCAGACCAGGCAAGGGGGACATTAACCAGAGAGGCAGCACAGAGACCAAAGATAACGCTGAAGGAGCTGCAGAGCTCCACAGCAGAGACTGGAGGATCTTTCCATAGGACCACAGTAAGCCGTAAACGCCATAGAGCTGGGCTTGATGGAGTAGTGGAAGCCATTATTTAGTTTTAAAAATAAGAAAGCATGTTTTGAGTTTGCCAAAAGGCATATGGGCAACTCCCCAAATGAATGGAAAAAGGTGTTCTGGTCAGATGAGACTAAAATTAAAGGAGCAATAAATCAAAATTTCACCACTAGATGGCCTGAAGAGCACTGTCTGTAGACTAAAACAAGATGTGTGACAAGCTACAACTCTTTCTACTTTCACTCCAGCTGCAACCTGACACCTACTTTCCCCTCCCCGCTCAGGACTAAGCCCTGAGTGGCAGCTGATCACATGGACACAAATGCATGTGCAGCTGGTCTGGCTTTGTAAACCAGAGACTAGAGAACACAGAGAGATGGTGTGTGGCGTCATACCATTGTCCATCTAGAAAGAAACCTTTAGTTCTTCACATCACTTTTTTTTCGTTCTTTCTAAAACAATTAACTTTCGCTTGTTGCACCACCAAAGCCTCTTTTACACCATCCCTACCCGATTTTGCCCGCCCCACTTGGTTTTGCTCGGAACATGCTTTTCAACTAACCTAGAAATGCCTGGAAGGGGGAAACACCTCCTGAAGGTGTGGCCTTTAACCCCCGTCCCAAGTCATGGTTGCAACATTAACACTTAAAGACATCTGCAAGAAACAGTAAATAAAATAAAAAAAAGAAAGAGGAAAGAGTAATTTGGTGGTGTGAAAGTGGTTCGGCTGTCTTAGATCTGACAAACCTTCAGTTTTCAGTGTGCTGCAAAATGTGCTGGAGATGCTCCAGCTAGCAGCGGGAGCACATCAAACCTGTTCCACCAACTGAAGCATTACCACTCGATAGAATATCCTTAGTCAGATGAAAAAGCACCATAGAAGTTTAAGACAACTTGTCGCTGAAACATCTTCCCCACCTCCAGCTGTGTCAAAAGAGAAGCCCGTGCAGCAAACACAGATGGATGTATTCATGCCTTATGACAAGCACTCCAAACACCATGAAGACATTACTAAGGCTGTTACACATTTCTTGCCGACAGACATGATGCTGTTTACTACGATGGAAAACGTGGGCTTCAGGAAAATGATGTCAGTCATCGACCACAGATACGAGCTCCCTGAATGGAAATATTTTTCACATACAGCCCTACCTCCACTTTATGGTGAAGGTAGAGAAAGGGGGGAGTAGCAACAGAAGTCAGTGGTTAATTCTGCGACCACAGCTGACCTGTGATCAAGCCGAACCATACTTGAGCCTGACGGTTCACATTATTGACCAAGATTGGAAGCTTGTCAGCTTATGCCTCCAGTCGGTGTACTTTCCTGAAGATCACAAAAGCGAAGGTATTCTAGCAAGACTTACAGAGGCGCTCCCCTCCTGGGGTTGAGGCAGCAATCACAAGGTCTGCATCGCCGCTGAAAGCAGAACCAATATTGTCAAAGCCGCTGAGTTTAGCACATAGACAAGACTACAATGCTTTAGACACAGACTAAACTCCACTATTGGTAAGTCAGACACTGTTAAATTACATTTAAGTGTTATTTTGTTTATGGTATGAGGATTTATTACTAAAGTCTTAGTAACAAATAAGCAGTACGCTTCACTCTAAATAGCTCCTAACCTAAACAAAGACTGATGTTTGCTTGTTGGTGTGCTTTAATTGGAGAACGGACTAATTGTTGAGCAAAGAAACAAAGCCGACCGCCCATGAGCAGTGCCTTTGGTATCCGCTCTTGAAATTCACACGGCCTCATTAGTGCACAAGAGATCATTCTATACCCTCAAAACCACAGAAAAATGTAATTTGTTGTCATAATCTCTTTAATAAGGATGTAATCAACCATGTGTTAAACTATGGATTTGAATCTGTACAACTGCTGTAAAGCAGCAAAATGTCACATGAAAAAAATACTAATATTTACAAACACATGCTCACTTTTTTTAGATATTGTACCATCACTTGGTACTTAGTTTGCCAACGATTTTGATAAGGCAATGTCATTTTATAGGCTATTTATTTAGGCCTTCATATTTGTATGGATTATACATTCAGCTATTCTCTCATTTAAATTCAAACATGTTTTACTGGCATGGGAACAGATGTCTAATTTGCTAAATCAGATGAAATCGGTCAAATAAACAAATGAGCATAGAATAAGTTCCAGGATTTGTGTTCGCCCACCGGTGAAATGACACCAGTGTTGTGCACGTGCATGGGAGAAGAGGAAAAGCATCTGTCGCGGTGACTGTACAGCTCTTTTGTTAAGAGGCGGAACGTCATCTGAGGTAAGAAAGTTAGGAATATTTCATTTAGCCCGTGAACTCTCATTAATGCATCGACTACAGCAGACACTCGACACAGTAGCCCGGTGAGTGAGAGCATGCATAGCGTCATACGCAGGCGCAGAGGATTCGGCCTGAATCGCTCTTTCGTTAACGGACTAATGGAGCCTACAGAGGCAACTGAGGTAAACGGAGGATAACTCATTTTACATGTCGGGCAATTGTAAGGGAATGTATGGGAAAGGAGATATTTAACTTCAAAACTTGCACTATGCACCTTTAAGAAGAGTTGTGTTTTTTCTCTAAAAATAATATGAATAAAAGTTTTTTGTCAAAATAAAAACATAAATGAGAACTGAGAACTATTTTGAACTTTGACTCGGTGTGTGCACGGCCTCGCCAAGCTGTACGATGTGCTAGCGCTTTGCTTTACGCAGAGATAAACCACCCTGGCGAGGGGCAAGCCATCAAAAATAATTAATTTCACGAGACAGCAGTGCGGTCGTCGCACTCTGTTGGAAAGGCCCATTAGACACAGCTACAAACAAACACATGGCCGTCCACCAGAACTCACAGGTCAAAAAACCTGACCCGAGATGAAAACTGGTAAAAAGAGAGCCATCGCTGAAAGTAAGCCATAAGAAGTCTCATTTATAATTTGCCACAAGCCTTGTGGAGGAAACGACAAACAAGGAAGAAAATTCTGCAATAAGATCAAAATTTTTAAACAGATCCTGTACATCAGGGGTGTCAAACATACGGCCCGCGGGCCGGTTCCGGCCCGCCGAACAGTTTAGTCCGGCCCGGTGGCTAAATGCATTGTCATTATTCAAAAAAAAAAAAAATTTTTTTTTTTTTTTTTTTTTTTTTATTTCCCCAGTGTCCTGTCTGGCAATAAGAATTGTTGTCTCAATGCCAAAAAGAGCTCATCAGATTTGACTTTCACAAGTGGAGCAGTATGGCTTTTGCCATAGTGCTCCGCTTGATTTATGAATGTGAATAGTTTTATTATGATTCATGCGGGGAATAGCTCAAATGATATGGACACTACAATGGGAAAGTAGAAGATGAAAGGACGAAAAAAAGAAAAAGTGAAAGAAAGAGGAGATAAAAGGAAGAGAATGATAAAACAATTATTGAAAAAAACATGTACTTCGTTTAATTGGAAATCTGCAGTTCTTATATTGTCCACGAGGGGCGCTGTGTTTTAATCAGCAGATGGTAGCACTGAGCTTCAGATGTTTATAAAATAATTAATTTAATAAATAATTTCTTAATTTTTATCTGTTTGATGTATTTTGTCATGCAGGACAGTGTTTTTGGGTTTCAAAAAATGTGAATAAATGTTTTTCAACATTGTACAATCACTGTGATCAGTTCTTATGCATAATGCACTTAAGTAAATGTTTAACTGAGTAAAAGTATTGTTGAAATTGCACATACTTTTCTTAAAAACGCTGAGGTTATTCATAATATATTGTGTAAAAGTGAAATTAATTTAATATAAAAATCAACAACAAGTCCACTTTTATTAGTTCTATTTAATCTTGCAATGAGTTTACTCGTGTGGCCCTCTTGAGATCAGATTAAGCTGAATGCGGCCCCTAAACCAAAATGAGTTTGACACCCCTGCTGTACATCATAACCATCCATCCAGCTATACCATGCTGTGGGATACATTTCAATGAAGTTGGTCAGAGATTGCACAGATGTGACCCATATACAGAGGCTGCATTGCCTCCTCATTTCTCAGCTCCCTTCCTTTCATTAAAGGCCACTAGTGCCATAAAAATGACCAAAAAAATGGTCAGAGATGACTGGAAGATGAATGAAGTGACGCAGCGATTTCTAATACAGGGTATGGCTGCTCAGTATTACAAAATTTTGCGATGATAATAATATCGATATATATATTACAATAATACCAGTTGCAATACTGCCGGTTTTCTTCTTTCCCCCCTGTCTCGTCTGGGCTTTCATCACTATGTGACCTTAAGCATTTTGGGCAATGTCATTTGTTACCAGTGTAAGCATCTGTTATGAGACTCTTGTCAAACTGGCTAAATATTACATTAGCATGTAAAGAGAAAGTTTATAACAATTGGAATCCATTAGCCAACAGATTCACACCCACACTGCAATGACGATACATTCACAATATATTGTGAATGTAATACAGGGTAATCTTGGGAGAAAACCTGCTAGAGGCTACAAAAGGACCCAAATTGGGATGGAGATTTACCCTTACGTACCACAACCCCCCTGAACATCCCTATGACCACCACCAGATTTGTTTTTACAAGTGAAACAAATTATTGGGGAAAAACACCTTTCCCAACCATCTACTTTGTTTCTGTTTCGTACACAAAGTCCTAAGCAAATCCATTAAGGTTTCTGGTTGTATTCGGACTAAATGTAGAAATTGTTTGGAGGACTTAATTGTTTTACGAAGCATTGTATGAGTAAATGCCTTTTATTCAACTGCATTAGTATAGAAAAAAATATTTACCCTGTACTTAATATCAAAATGGCTTACCCTTGACTGGCCTTCAACATATGGATCT
Source organism: Fundulus diaphanus (assembly GCA_037039145.1). Taxonomy (NCBI): domain Eukaryota; kingdom Metazoa; phylum Chordata; class Actinopteri; order Cyprinodontiformes; family Fundulidae; genus Fundulus; species Fundulus diaphanus. The sequence goes on from CM073133.1 coordinate 45,235,120, forward strand.
GAAAGAAATAACAAGCGTGTTAAATTAAACTAAGACAAACGTTTGCCAGGACTTTCATCTAAATGAGAAAATAAATTAAAAAAAAAACTTTACTTTTTAGTATGTTCTTTTGTTTAGTTGACATCTGGCTTGCAAGGATCTTCTTGATCTCAACGTCTTCATAAACATTATCAAATGTTTCATAGTAGCTGTTCTGGTGGGGTTCACTAGAAAATCGACAATCCACATATATGAATAGCAATCTAACAGCCTGGAGCTACATATAAATACTAGCCAACTGTTACAAGTTTCTAACAAACCCACGTTGGTTGCGTTTGAGTCTCATGGTCGGATGTTGGATGGACCACGAGCTCAATTTCCTCTGGGACAGACCGGCATTCAACAACCTCCGCATCCGTCTCTTCAGAGCGAGAATTGGGAAAATCATCTACCGCTGCCTCTTCGCTGTAGGACGGCCGCTCTGGTAGAGTCAGCTCTGGAAACTCTGGCAGGCTTATTGGTTCAGGAAAGCTTGCTGGATCAAGGGGTATTATGTGTGGGCTGCCAAGGTTTAGATCTTGGACGACATGGCTCCTTTTGGATTCGGCAGGATCACCAACCGACGAGGCAGAATCTGGGGCCTCGTAATCAGTGACCTCGGATTTGATGGGTGTTGAAAGCTTACCGACGACTATGTCTAAAGCTCTGGTGTCTAATGCGGCAATGTCAACAAGTTCACCCTCTGCTGTTTCTAGCTCTGAAGTCTCAAAATCTGGAAAATCAGGGGCATGCAGCGCAGAGACCTCCAACTTTCTTGGCGTTTGGCACAAACCAGGTGATACTTCTACAAAAAAAGAAACCAAAAGGAGTTTCAGCTGAAAGAAGACTTCTGTAATCTATACTGAGGTTAGTACAGAGCTACAGATTGAAGAGTAACGGCTGCAGCTTTAAAGGGAAAGTTAAATAAAGAATGGCTTTACCTTTAACTAGGGTTGCACGGTAAGAGCTAAGATCAACTGTTGGAGGTCTGGGGGGCTTTACTGGAACCGGTCCAAGTGTCCACAGCTCAGGTAGCGGTTTCTTCAAGGGAACCCGGGGTGAAAAAGGTTCAACTGGCCTCACTCGCAGCTGTCCGGCAAAAGCGGGCTCTTTGGAAGAACAAAAGGGGAAATTGTTACTTAAATAATTGCATCTGTTGGAAATGACCAGAAAATATACTGTTTAATATTTTATATTAATGACATACTGCGCGCAGAGTTGTTGGCTTTGACGAAAGGCCGAGCAGAAATACAGGCCAAGTGTGGAAGGCATGTGGGTGGAGGTGCTCGGCCGCCCGAACCGAGGCTGTCTGGGTTCTTTGGAGACGAAGGGAAGGTCTTCTCTCTGCAGGGGTAGTCAGGCGAAGGCAAACCTTTGGGTTTAGTGGGAATCATAACCTGCCGCCGCGAGAGCTTTCTTTTGGCCTTCTCCAACGTGCTCAGAATCCTGTTGTCAGAGTCAGGATAGGTTTCTGGTGGAGGAGGGGTGACTGTGAACTCAGGACTGGAGACAAAGTACTCAGAGATGGACTGGTCACTCTGGAGGGAAGCGCGTTCTTCAATGCTTTGTTTTTCCATCGAGCAGGATTCACTAAGAGCACTGCTGGGCCTGATGGGTAAATCACCACATGGGGGCTCCTCTCCATTGTCAGCACTGTATTTTGAGCCTTTAGCTGATTTGAAAGGAAGTAACAAACCCTTTTTCTTCATTTTAGTGTGTGGGAAGACTTCTTTTCCCATCCCCGAAGCTTGTCTGTGCTCATTTCCACCAGGCACGTCCGCTCTATGATCTATAACGGACGGGACAGGGAGCACTAAAGGCATGTGTCGGTCTTTGAGGGAATGCTTTGCAGAGCCATCTCCATTTGCAAGCTTAGATGAGGGAGAGGTCTGCTTAGAGTGAGGAGGAAAGGATATCGGGCGTTTACCTCCAGATGACCGAAGCCCATCCCTGAAGAGGACACAGGGGCTCTCAGGGGTCTGGCTTTCCACAGCCTTGGCAATTCCACTGTCCAGAGAGCTGCAATGCCCTAAATAAGGCTGAAGGAGTTTGGGTTTTTCAGCAACAGCTGGTCGGTTGTTTTTTGAACGAGCCAGGAGAGCCTCTTCCTGAAATTTAGCCCTCAGTGCTTTGAAGTTAATTTGTCCTCCCTTAAAAAATAAAGAAATTATTTAGGGAGAAAAAAAAAGACAATTATTTTCAAATTTCTTGGTTGGGTTGATTCTTGAATGAATAAAATAACAAGCCATACTGGTTGAAGACAGAAAGAAATAAAAATCCCACACTTTAAACAATTAAGAGGTCTTTTAAATACTGACATATTATAATGGATAGGCATGTTAGTCTCTTAGAATTGCTTTAGCCTGAAATATTCCTAGAAATGTTAGCTTTATTTTAGTGGTTTAACCCATTAAAGCCAGTTTTTGCAGGTAAACCCAGTATATTTACTTAACACCCCTCTTTTTATCTATTGAAAAAAACAAAACCTGATTTCCATAAAACACATTTCAGGGGGTATTTCCTTGTAATTATCCAATACCTTTATTTTCAACAATGTCAGATTGAAAAACTCACACTGGACTTTCTAAGGACAAACAGGGAAAAAAAGAAAAGAAAATGAAAAGCAAAGGTTTCCTGAAATCTACTGTAAGAATAATATTTTATTTTCTCTACTAGTCTATATATTTTATTATTAAGCCTAGATATGGGCCAATGATTTGTGGCATTAGGGTCATTATTTATTAGCTTTGCTGTTTATTTAGCACTTTCAAATTAAATATTGAGCCAACAAATAGTTTCCTAAAAAGCCAACTCAAACAGCGTCTTCTTTTAAAACTACGTCAGCTTAAAGTATACTATGTAACCTATATAGCAAGTAGGCTACATATTAAATATCAGATTTTGGGTACGTTACCCCACTAAAGGGCAGACTGTTTCCAAAGCTCCATTGTTCTATAACCGAAAAAAAAAAAACATAAGACCTCTCAATAATAAATAAATAAATAGCTTTAAATGAAGCCGTAACACAAGTGAACTTCTTCTTTTGTTGTTGAAATTGTGAGATGAGAAAAACCTTTTGTTAGCACAGGACATGGCAAAGACTGAGGCTGAGCAGGTTTCATTTCAGAGAGCTCGTGACTAAATGAAACGGTTTCTGGCAGCTTTCAGGTCTACCTCTTCCATTGTCGCCCGTCTCACGCATCCATCGTCGTTCAATGCTTCTCCTCGGGAAAACGGGCTATTCGAAGCACCTCGTGACATCAATGCAGCGAACAGCCTCCAGATGCTAAAACAAACCACTTCAAACAGCGCGCGGGCGACACACCTAAGTGCTGCGCGTGCGTTCCACGCGTGCGTGCTACCGCAAGCCGAATAAACCAATCAGGAGCGTCGAAAAAAGATTTTGCTTCTCTTTACAATCTATTTCTCAAGAAAAGTGTAACGAAAACAAACAAGCAAAAAAGAAAACAAAGAAGGCAAAAAGAGGTTTGCTGCATTTAGCCTGCAACTTGTTACTCGATATTTCTGGTTCTAAATGCCTTTCAAAAACGGATAAAGAGGGAAATAATTGTTTAAATTAAAGACAAGACATCGTAATACACAGCCTAGTCCATGAGCATAAAAAAGGGGGAATCAAACGTAACCTAATTCGTAAATAAATGCATACATAATTAAATAAATGCATAAGTAAGAATCAACTTCTCATTAATTTCAGATACGGAATATATGAAGAGAAAAACATATTTTTTCATCACTTACGATTAATTTGTTGCGGAATTTTACTAAATGTCTCTAGAAAAAGGTACGTTAACAATAAATCCATTAAAAGGAATTTGTGCTTCTTATTTTCCTGGAAACAAATATATTTTTCAATTGACTCAAGTTTTAATGCTGATACTGTCTGATGAAGCATAGAATAAGATCCCACTTGTCCAATCCAATTTAATTCTCTTTTATTATAAAGCACGTTGCATTACCAAAAGCAGCAATGTGCTGTACGGGATACATAAAAAATGGCAAATGTCCTTTCACAGACAGAAAGCCATAAACTAAAATCAACATTGCATGTGGTGTCAAAAGGCAAACCAAATGTGAGTTTTAAAGTAGAGATTTGAAATCAGACAGTGATGTGGCCTGTCTGATGTGCAGTTGTAAATCATTCAGCATTTTCTGGAGCCGCTGCAGCAAAAACGTGGTTTCCCGTAAGTTTGTTTTGTGCACATTGAGGAGCAGCTGATCAGCTGACCGGAGTGAGCAAGAGGATACATAATGGTGAAGCAGGTCAGAGAGGTAAGAAAGGGCCATGGAGAGCGTTAAAACCAAATAAAATAGCTATGAAATTAATCCCAAAATGTACAGGAAAGCAGGTCAGGATAAGTTTGGAAAAATATTTGTATTTCCACCATTCATTCCGTAAAATGTGTTACCTTTGTTCCTTCCTTGTGACCTTCCTTCTTTGGCTAAATTGGCTAAAAGCACTAAAAACCCTTCAAATCTGAGTCTACATAAGGTTTTTGCAGGTGAAATGATAGACGCCCAAATCAACCAGACTTAATCTGCAACAGTGAAATGAGTCGCCAGTCATCTGACTCCTTTAGTGTTACCGTCATGTACATTGTAGATGTTGATGAACTCCTTACGAAATGAAAATAGCCAAGAGGGGAATGTCAATAGGTATAATAGTGTTTAGTGTAATCCTGTTTTTGCCCTTTGATTGTAATAAAGACACATGTTGGATGAGAATGATACAATACGGTTTCAGGTCAAGGTAAAGTTAATCCAATATATTAGTCTGACAAATATTCCTGTACAGCAATCAGTTGACCTACTGGAGCCGCTGTAAGTCTACCAGAAAGGTCCACTGCTGCTGCTGCTATAGTGGATGGAAATATCAGAAGTTTTTGGGGACAGAACGTTCGATTTGGATCTTTTGCAGGGGGAAGAACGAGACATGGGGGTTAGAGGTCATCAAAAAAAGCTTCCCCGGCTTTTGTAAGAGCTTGTGTTTACTCTTGATCAATCATTCACTTTTGTTGATCCAGACTGCAGCGGTAGAACTCCTCTCAGGATCACAACATCCACTTTGGGATGTGATATATTTAAGCTTGTTGCTCATTTGCAAAATGGTGACATTTAATCATGTGGCGCTGGCTTTATGTGCACTGCATCTGTTCCTGAATGGCAACCCAATCGTGAATGCATCCAGGAAGCCATGGACAACTGCTAATAACAGGTGCAGTATTTATCACGTCATTAATTGAAACATTCAGTTTAATTCCTCCTTGGCTGGGTCTTTTATGTGGGACTGACAAAAAGTGTCAAATGATCCCGTTTAGGAGGGCCAGAGCTGCAACCAGACCAACACCTATCAACTGTAGAATGGGGAGCTGGTCATCTTGGACACCATGTGACTCCTGCACAGATAAAACGGTAAAGATGTTTTGTTTTTTTTCTCTGCAACACTAACGCAAAATCTAAACCGGTGTTTATCAGATCAGTGCACCGTTGCTGCAAGGTTATTATTGGGTCAGTGAAGGGAGGCTTGGGTGAACGCTACACCTTTCTATCAACAAACACGGCAGCTGGGAACTTTGGCATTTTTAGGTTGTGTGTGGAAAATAATAGAGCTATTTATGCAAATGGACATTTTTGGTGGATTCTGCAGGTTTTAAAATACAGTTTCAGATTTGTTGGTACCCAGCATGAGACTGTTTGATATTATGTTTAAGTGTAGTAGCATAGTCTGGTGCTTGTCGTCTTCTGCTTATCTGGGACTGGGTTGTAGGGTCAGCAGACTCAGCAGAGACACTCAGACTTTCTTCTCCCTGGATATCTCCTCCAGCTCCCCTAAGTGAAGCCCAAGACGCTCCTAGGCGAGTCGAGAGAGATAGCCTCTCCAGTGTGTCGTGGGCCGCCCCCTCCCTGTGAGACATCCCTGGAACTGCTCCCAAGGGTGTCATCCAGGTGGCGTTCGGAACAAATGCCTCAGCCACCTCAGCCGAAGCCTCTCGATGTGGAGAAGGGATGATCAGTTTCAGGTTAATCTACATGCCGGCAGGTCTATAAAGCTTGGAACTCCACACTACTCCAGACATTTTGAATTGATAAAGTTTCCTGGATGGGAAGCGAAACGTCTTCAGATTCAGAATAGTAGTCCAGTTGTTTAATTTTTTAACACGTTTTTGGATTGATCATAACCTGGATGACTGAGAATCTTCACCAACATATTGCCTGAAATGAGCTTCCTTCACAATGTGGCTGGGCACTCCCTCAGAGACAGGGGCCGTTTCTCAATATGCGTTCTTGAGCGTTCTCGTGTGCTTGTGTGCTCGTGACACGTCATCAGCCTCAGCCCGAGCACTGTTCCAATACCGAGAACGCCAAATCGAGAACGCGCCGAATTCCCAGGATGTTGTTCTCGCCCGCCCTCTTTATCGAGCATGCATCAGAGCAGACTTGTGCGTTCTTCAGACTGACCGCTTGCCCAGAATGCACCGCGGCAAGATAATTTTTAGGCTTTTTAGAAATTAAAAATGTTGTTTTAAAAAAATTTGTCAATAAGATTTATTGTGGTGTAGTATATAAATACTTTTGAATGTTAAAGAAATGCTAAAGAACTGTGCGTCTCATGACGTCACAAGTACGCTTCTGTTCCAATACACCATACGTGCTGCGTGCTCGCGTTCTTGTCAAGTCCGATCTTCCTGTGTTCTCGCCAAGACCGGACTTGACGAGAACGCGAGTCCGGACTCGCGTTCTCGTGAATTGAGAAACGGCCAGGGTGAGGAGCTCAACCAGTCGGGAGGGGCTTGGGGTATAGCTACTGCTTCTCCACATCGAGGGGCATCAGCTGAGGTGGCTGGGGCATTTGTCCTGGACGCCACCCTTGGGAGGAGTTCCATGCATGTCCCACAGGGACATCTGAGATATCGTTCTTTTGGTCATGACCAACATTTCATAACCATAGGAGAGGGTAGAAATGTAGACGATAAAAATCGAGAGCTTCACCTTTTGCTGCAGCTCTCTCTTCCCCCTAACAAATCGGTTCAGCGTACTCATTACTACCAAAGTAGTAATCCCCCTAACCTGGAGAGGGCAAGCCACCTTCTTCTGTAGGAACAGTTTTTAACCTTTATTTGGAGTTCAATTACTTAGTAGAGAAAAATCTCATACGTTAAGATATTGTTTTTGTCACTGATGGCACAATGTGTACCCATGATAATCTATATAAAACGTAACCAAAGCACATTTTTTTTATTTCGACTTTACTTCTTTAGCTGATCATGGTTCCTAGGATCTAATTAATAACCACTTACTTCCTGTTTCTGTGGGGTGTAATATGACAAGACTTTGAGCCCATGGCAGCTAGGATCAAATTTAGTGCCACCCTGCAGGTTGGAAAGGGAGGTAAAACTAAATCCTCAAGCCACACTGTTCCAGAACTGTGGCATCACCAAGTCTCCATAATTACAACCTGCATGCACACCGAGTATTATGTGAGCAAAAAGCCTTTGTCTATCACAATTATAAACATTTGTAGTTTACTAAACTGGAACTGTGCGGTTAGGTCAGGCTAGCATATATATGTTTAGGATGCATTTTAGTTTGTAGCTTTTTGCACTTTGTTTCAGCCATTGGCTGTTTTTAAGTGCTTTATAAATAAAGATGCCATGTAGCAACAGATACTTCAGCTGAGTGTGAAATTGGTATGATGGAGGATCTGTAATGCCATGGGCCTAGCTGTCTTTCAAAAAGTCTGGGAAGTTGCATTTTAAATAAGAATCAATGGCAGGCTCTTGCAGCTGGTTTTTAAGCAGGATATTGATCCTGAAAATATGGCCAAACTAACACAGAAATAGCTTGGATGACATGAGATCAAACTTAATTCATGGCCATCTAAGTCCTCAGCCGTTAGACTCTATAGAAAACGTTGAGAGCATAAATGAGACATGGCTCTTGTAATGAACCGAAACCAGACCCAAGATTCACCACAACAGGTCAGTGACGTTTTTAAAAATTTATTTATAAGCTGAGGAAGCAGGCGTCGGCTCTCGGGGCACGCGGCTCACGCTCACTGGCAGGAACCCCCTGGAGGTAGAGGCACAGGTTAGGGCTCAGCAACAACAGGTGAGATAAGGTGGGATTTTGCTGAGAAACTGACCTTGTAATAAGGTGAACCGGAGCATCGGGAGCTGGATCCGTCCACTGGCTGGCGTGGCTGAAGCCGTTGAGTGGCTGAGAGGCAGGCCGTCGGGACAGGGCTTTCCAAGAGAGTTTATCCAGGGGCGGTCCAGGGTCCGGTAACAGAAGGGCCAAAGATCCAGCGGCGGTACAGAGGGGTTATCCGGGAGGCAGGTCCAGGTCCAGGTCCAGTAACTAGGAGGCTCAGAGTCAGAAGGATTAGGCTAATTCCAGTACTCACAAAACAGGCCAGGTCCGGTACACGGGAAGGCAGTCCATGGGTAAGGGTTCCAGGGAAGAGGGGTTCCAGGCAGGCAGAATCAGAGAAGGACCAGGCAGGCTCAAAAACAGGCAACAGGTCCAGGTCGAGGTCGGGCTACAAACAGGCAAACAGGCTTGGTCAATGAATTGCTGGAAGGTTCTCACCGTGAGGCTCAAGACGATCTGGCACTGGAGGCTGATTTGGACAGAGCTTATATGCAGGTGAAACCAGGTGGAACCAGTGAAGGTTGATTGCAGGCAGGGTGGAGTCTGAACAGGTGTGCTGATTGTGAACAGGATCAGCCCCAGTGCCAGGATCATTACAGCTCTGAAGATATCTGGAGCAAGGGTGTTCAAACTTTACGTCACGTGGGCCAAAATGTTCAAGCCCAAAGCATTCGATGGGCCAAAAGCTACAATAAAAAAAACAACTAAAACTACTAAAAACTTATGTGGTGAAGTCTTTTCCCCTTTTTTTTACCTGATATTTTAATGAATCAAATTAGTCTGATTTTATGTAGGAAAAGGGATGTGTCAGTCATTATAGATCCAAAACTTCGAAAAGTATTTGCACATTAGCCATTTTAAAAGGAAATAAGGTAAACCTGTCTTGTCTCTTCTCAGCAATAAAAAAACTATTTCGCTTTGTCTTTTAGGAACTTTTAAGAAATTAATATGAGAGCAGATTTTGATGTCCCAAAGTTTGAATTTGAGCAATAGTCAGTGGCTTGAAGTGGTCCTATTTACTATGAAATTATCTAGAATATAAATAGTGTGGTTATTAAAAGATGAATACTGCATGCTGTTCCAAACATTTTCAATTGGAAGAAGATTTTAACTTGTCTGTAATAATGTTTTAACCATTATTACAGACAATTCAACCATTCTTGAATTGCAGTTGGTAGGGGCTGCACAAAATCAGCCAAGGGCCACAAATGGCCCCCAGGCCACACATTGGACACCCCTAATTTAGAGGGATTTTGTAAAGAGGAACAGTCAAAATTGTCTCTGTTTAAAATATTGGGCAAAGGGGGTTGTACAAAGTATTGCCAGCAGGAAGTGCCGACTACAATGTCCCCTAAAATAATTATTAATGTTGGGTGTTTTTTTTGTGCCCCCAATTAAGTTTGGCAAATATAGAAATTTGTGGTGCCAACAAATTTTTAAAAGATTTGCCGTGAATAGCTCCCATCGGTAGTGTAGCAGAACATATTTGTTATATATATATATATATATATATATATATATATATATATATATATATATATATAAATATATAGTTCATTTCAAAACGCTTCTTTGCTTTGTTTTAGTTACGTTTCCGACCCTTGGAGAAACCTGCACAGTTTGGTGGGATAGACTGTGTTGGGGCGTTGTGGGACAAGCTGGCGTGTCCTAGAGCCACCACGCAGTGTATGGTCAAGGATTACTGCGGCGAGACTTTCACCTGCAAAGACACAGGCAAGTCCTACCAAAGGTCCTTTAGGGCAACCCGTTCTCTCAAGTCAAGGGAGGTTTGTGTGTTGCTGTGAAGTCGAACCTCTGTTTCGTTTTCCCAGGACGCTGCGTCAGCCAGTCACTTCGCTGTAATGGTGAACCGGACTGTGAGGATTTCTCAGACGAAGAGCAATGTGATCGTGTCAACAGAAGAGAAGACAAGTGTTCAACCCTGATGGCCATTCCTGGCGCTGAACGTGGCACACAAGGGTAATTATTGGACACTTCCATCAGACATTCCAGATGATATGAACTAATTTTAACCTCGCACAGTTATGACAGAAAATACGTTTACATTTTTTGTGTTTTTTTTAGGTACAACATCCTAACCGGAGACTTTATGAATCAAGTCCTTGACCCTATGTACTTTGGAGGAAAATGTGAATATGTCTATAATGGAGAATGGAGCAAATTAACATATGATGCATTCTGTGAAAGTCTACAATACAATGAGGATGAGAAAAACTACCGGAAGCCTTACAACTACCATGCCTACCGTTTTGTGGTAGGTATGGGCGGCTCTTGTTGTATATAAAGAATAGAATGAGTGATTCCTATAAAAACGATTGCTTTAACTAAATGAGAACTTTTTACAGGCTGAAGCCACGTCGAAGGGCTCCCATGAATACTATGAAGATATGCAGAGCCTCCTGAAGGCGAGGCAGACCATGTCGTCCTTCAACGTTGGTGTCTCAGTTGGGGTCGCATTTGTGGAGGTTGGACTGAAAGGGGGTGAAGAATCAGAGTTTCTCAAGAATCTCACAAAATACCAAAGCCAGGTATGATTCTAAAAAACAGCCGACAAGAAGAAGAATGTAAAGTCCAATGTTTAAATGCAGGACATTGTGACTGAATATCTTAAAAAATGAAAAACCCTTTGGTGAAACTATATATTTGTGCTTTTGAAAATATGCGTTGCCTTAATGTACCCAACCTGAAAACAGAAGAGATGAAAGATGAGGTGATTTGCACATGCATAGATCACTTTTTTCCTACCTGAGCAACCAACATTTTAACACCTAAACAATTCAGCTGTGTCAAAACTATTCAAGCCTTGTTTCACTAGAGTAAACCATGATTGTCTTAGTTAAAGTACGTACGTTTGTGGAGGATACCGTTGCTTCCCAAAAGTATTCTTGTCCCTAGAATGTTTCCATATTTGGTTCCATGTAAAGCAAATACTTTTCTGCATTTGACTGGTCTTTCAAGTGGCAGGAAGGACAACTATATATTGTTTTTAAAAGCATGATCTATATGCTGGGGTCAATGCTTTCTAGGACCGCCTTTCAGGGTAGTTACAACTTAGGTTTTGTGGAGTATGTGACTGTTCCTCTTAGCAGAATAGTCCTGGGATAGTTGGAGTTCGAGCATCTGCAAGAAGTTACAAGAGATTAAAACACATGAGCATGTTTTAATCATCAGTTTTTGGCTTTATGTTTAGGGCTGGAAGGTGAACACCAGACCTCATAGTGTGTATTTATGCTGGGGATAAATGACATTGTTGGGCTTTACATTACTAATTAAATTACTAAGTAAATGAGTTCTGATGGTTTCTCATGGTAAAGGGATATGAACGTTTTACTACAAATGCTGTTATTGAAGTTAAAATAAATAAATAAATACTAGTCACATTTCTTCCAACTTACAATTATGTGCAAATCTGTTAGGATCAATCAAACAGACGGAGGACTGTGGCTGTATCGTAAGAAAATGTAGAAAGGTTCAGTGGTCAGGAATACCTTGGTGAAGCGTTGCACTTGTGAACTCTTTTCGGCTGGCTGAGAAAACAATATAAGAATCTCATGTGTTATGAAACAGGAATCAGGCTTTTCTGCTCTGTGTTCAGGACCTTGGTTTCATCAGGCTTTGGTCCAAAGTCAAAAGCGCCCATTTCAAAATGCGAAGCAACCAGCTTATGCTTCATGAAGATTTCTACGTGGCCCTCATGGAGCTTCCTGAGCAGTATGAGTTTGGTGTTTACTCCCGCTTCCTCAACACCTTTGGCACCCATTACGTCACCGAGGGAACCATGGGTGGGAGTCTGGAATACGTCGCCATCCTAAACAAAAGAGCTATGGCCGAGTCAAGTAATACCCTTTTGGTCAGTTGAAATTATGAATTCTGACATCAAGTCAGCTGCTTCATCTTCTTCTTTCCCAACTCTTCCAGATATTGAGTCGGAAAGATTTCAGAGTTGCTTTGGCGCCGCTCTTGGCATAACCAATCCAGTCAGCGAAAGTACAACTGTAGGTTTCAAGATTAAAGGAAGTTACTGTGATAATAACAAGGACACTTTTAAAGGTAAAAAAATCACAAGTCAGATTGAAGACTTTTTCAGTCTCCAATTCAACTGGCTTGTATTTTTGTGTTTTAGACTGATCTTTTACTCTCTGTTCAGTTTTAATAATTTTAACCTGTTTTGTATTAAGGGCTGCTTGTTTGCTAGAGCTTTAAAGCATTGTGGTTTGTTCTCGTAGCAAACTCATCCGAGTCCAGTGTGGTTGAGGACATGGTCACTCTGGTGAAAGGAGGGGTCACAGACACTGGCTCAGGACTGCTTGCCATCAGGAGCCCAGACACCTACAGAAAGTGGGGCGCTTCTCTCAAATATAACCCAGCTTTGACTGATTTTGAGGTGACATTGGAAATTCAGAAGTGGGAGACATTACGTTTTTCTCCATGATTTTGCTTCAATCTCTCAATTTCTTTTCCTGACTGTAGATTTTGCCCATTTCTGAGGCCGTGCGCTCCAGCACGGCTGCTGACCATGCAGGGGCCAGGATAGACAACCTGGAAAGGGCCACAGATGAGTATCTGCAGCAGTTTGACCCTTGTCAGTGCGCCCCCTGCAGGCACAATGGGATCCCCGTCTTATCAGGCACCACCTGCAGCTGCACCTGTAAGTCAGGCTTCCAGGGCATGGCCTGCGAGGAGACTCTTCGAAGAGGTGAGTCCCAGCTGGGAAAGCAATAAAGCTAAACATGTTTAGACAGACCAGTAATTATTGTTTGCAGAAAGTTTGCACCTCTAGCTGATTCCCATTTGTTGAAGGCTGTGGATTTGTGCCTGTTTCTAGCAAACCAAGCGTCCATCTAAATGCATTCCTTGAAAAGGTTTATGTCTTGGGTATAATGTGCTTGATTATTCTGTGTGTATATTTAATGAATATCTCCTGGACAGGAAATATTTAAGTCTCCTTAAATTAAGGAGAAATTAGGTTTAAAATTCAATGAAATACCATTTACTGAAACCGCTACAATATTTTTGCCTTTCACAGCACTTTTTTTGCAGTGAAACATTTTCACTCACTTATGGATTTTAACCTTCAAACCTATCTTTTATAGAGGATCAGACAAATATTAATAGCAGACAAACCAGTCATACCAAAAAAAACTGACTGAATTAACAATTTCGCAAATACAACTAGGCCAGAATTCCTTTAAAGTGATCACTTTTTCATATCCAGCATAGTTGATTTTGTCAGCTTTGTTCCCTTACATGAAATGAATGTTTTGAATTTTTTAATTGACTCATGTTATCTTTGTCTTCAGCATCTGCGATGAAATAATCAGACATTTCACACACACACACACACACGCAATCCCTTTTTTTGCCCTAAATTAATAAAAATTGTATTCTTGGAGTGTAGTGTAGCAAATTAGAATGTTAGCTGTCTAGGTGCACATACATATCTTTAAGTTGTTTTTGGGTCATGGTTCTCCCCCTTAAAATGAACCTTAAAAAAGATGAGATAATAACATTTTTGAACACTTTCTAAAAATCCATCATTACCAGTAAGACCGGTGCTTTAAAATAATGCAAAGGTTAAAGATAAGCTGAAGATAGATGGTTGATATGTGAGATTGGATTGAGAAAAGGTAAACACACTAAACGGATTCCAAACTCTGACTTTCACCAGAATTTAAATTACAAGCTTTGGTCTCAAGAACAGCCTACATGTCTCTTGTAGATATCTGGAGGTTTCCAGTACTTGCCTGCTGTCAGTGCAATGTTTCTGACAATTCCTGTTTATTGAAGCAGATTACAGTAAATTACAAAGGTTATTTTTCTTTTGATTCAATCAGCACTGCTTGCTATTCAGTTTTTAAAAGTTAAACAGTTCATCTTCCACAACCTTTTTCCTGTTATTCATTTTGGACATGTTTTGCTAAACATGTTTTAGTTCCATGTTTTGCTAAATAAAGAGCTTACCCTCTAACCTTGTTGTTGTTGGCAGCACACCGGCCCCTGACAGGAAACCTTGACAAACATTGCTCATGTTTACTTCATTTCAACACAGAAAAACAAACTGATGTGCTTAATCACCAAAAAACTCCAGAGATTCCTTTTTTTTGAGAGAGGGTAGAGTTCCTTGGAAAAATGTTGATGTTTTCAAGGAACTAAGCAGAATTTAGCTGTGGACAATTAATTACATTTGCAATATAATCACAAATTTAAAAAACACAATTTCCAAATCACAGAGGTCTGCAATTTTTGGCTGTGTAACAATTAATGGATAAGACGTGTCCCTTAGTTGTCGGTAATTATGTTTCAAGTGGGTTTGCCTCCACATGACAGGGAAGAGAGTTACAGCAGTGACATAATCTAATTTTATTATTTGTTTTAGAGTTTGTATAATCACAAGAAACTTCCAGAAATCTGATTTATAAAAACAGTTACATTTCTTGTTTTAAGTAGCCCTGGTGTACAAACGTCTTTAACTACAGGCCATTTCTGTTGCTTGTGGTTAATGCAGAGAAAAGTCTAAATTGAATCACAATCCCACTTATGGTTCCAATAAATCACAATTTAGCTTTTTAGCAAAATCATACAGCCCTGGCTGAATTCATAATAAGATTATAAATTATTTAGTTATTTTCATTTTCTTTGCAGAAGTATTGTATTTTTAAAGCAGCTTTGATCAAAAGTTCTCCAGAAGTTTTTTTTTAAACTTTGTCTGTCTTTCATGCATTTTCATCCCAGTTCCTGACGCTGCATACTTTATTTGACCCTTTGAGGAATTGGGACCCAACCATTTCCAAAATCGTGCTTTTTGTTTCGATCACATAACTGATAATTGAATCAGTCAGGCATTAAAAATCTCATAAACTGAAGAAAATTAACTAATGTGTTTAAATGTCAGGCAGTTTAGCTAATGCCCTAAATTTTTTAAGCTCTTTATTACTGTTGGCCTTCCTTTATATTATTTGACAGGAAATGGTCTTTTTGTCCCAGCAGTCAAGTCTGGCGAAACTGGTGGCAGAAAAAAAATCAAGAATCTTTATAGTCGTTATGTAAACATAATGAAGTTTTAGTGAGACACGGGCTAAGAATTCACTATGATTGACTTTTAACACACAGACACAACAAAACAAAATATTCAAATAGTTGAATGCACCGATAACACTTCCTGAGAAGCTAAAATAGTCCTCAGAATGTGATAAAATGTAAATGTTTGACCCAATAAAAGACCAATAGCAGTCACTTTAAAGAACAATGTAAACCCTTGTGCAATTGCACGAATGGGTTTTTATAAAGTGAAATTCCGAGAAAACCTTTAGAAGACTTTAGCCTGGAGAACAATGATTTAGCACAATCCTAAATAATCAAAATTCAGTGCTGCAAATACTTCCCCTGGTGTCTTAAGGTTTTTGAATATCAATGTCATCTTTCTGCCAGACGCTTAAAGAGCACATTTCATCACTTTTCATGTTCACGGTTGAGATCTTTTAGTTTTGACCAAAGGGGGTGAAGAGACTTTGCCCAGCAGTCCTGTACTCCAGCAGGTGGTTAATTCTTAAAGGTCATTCGTCTTACTGATTGACATCATGAAATATATGCCCAGTTGTTGAGCTAAAATCAAATGTGTGTAAAGCATCCACCAAACAGAGCTAAATCCCTTTATCACTGGCTTTAGGCTGTGCAGAACTTTCCCATCAAAATGTCTCCTTGAAACCATGTCCTTTTACCTGACAGACGCCAAGACTGACGGCTCGTGGTCGTGCTGGGGGTCGTGGTCTTCCTGCTCATCGGGGACCAAAAGCAGGACAAGGGTCTGCAATAATCCTGCACCTGACATGGGCGGGGCGGCCTGCCTGGGCTCAGCCACTCAGACTCATCGATGCTAAAAGGACCGTCCATTTCCCTCCAGACGGAAGCGATAGCAGGGATAACGAGTGCTCGCTGTTGCATTGTGGAAATAAAAATAAAAGAGTTTTGGAGGACTTGTGTACCTATGAGCTTCGATTAATTTCAAGAGCTGGTTTCACTGTGTGCAACATGCTGTAAATTCTCTATTGCTTGTATCAAGGTTAAATTTGGGTAACGGCAGCTGAATCTGGGTCAGCGCCTGCAGCAGACCTAGTTAAGTAATGCACTGAAAGGAAGACACAACCAGACATAGCCCTCATGGTTTAATGTTCTCCATAAAATTCTCTCTCATGGGACAAATCATGCGACAATAAATCACCACACCACATATGTGTTGTTTAGCTGATACTTTATATTTATTTTTGACTTCTTGACCGTCAGCTATTTTAAAAGCATTCAGTGGACTCCTGCTGCAGCCCTCTGCATGAGAGACCTCCGTTGCTCGGTGCCGGGTTGTTACACTGCCGACTCCGGCTCATTCTCCCGCCGCTGCAAGAGGACCACTCCCCCCAACAGCTCCAGCTGCCATCGATGCCCAGCTCTGCAATGAAGAACCAGGCCTTTTGTCATGTCTCAGTGCACCGAAGGGTGTATAAAGGATACAATATATGCCATATAAATATTTCCAGGGTTTTGCTTGACCTTTTTGACTGTAAGTGATCTCACAGCTCCGTCCGGTGTAGCCAGAAGGACACACGCACTCACATCTTGTGCCTGTTGAGCAAGCAGACAACTTTACTACTGCTGTCACGGAAATTAGATTCAGAGGTGACAATTAAAGGCATAATAATTGTGTAACCTGAACTTTTTAACAGTTATATCTTAAATAGAAGGAGCATCCTCAATGTCATCAAGTAATAAAAACCATCTAAAATTATTCACAGCCGCAAACAGACGTTTACATTCACTTTATAGAAAGCACAGCTCTTTTTTCTCTGTGTCTGAAAATAAACCAGACTAAACTTGTCCTGTCCGGGCCCGCTAGGATTACTAAGTTAACTATCGTTAAGTTATTTCTCTTTGTTTCTGTAAATGCCAGAATAATGAGAGAAGAAATTGGAGTATTTTCTCCATATAGGGAAGCTTGACAATATTTTCCCAATATTTGGTAGCATTGCCTTAAAATCTACGATTTGTTTCGAATGTTTTGGTTGCCCTACATGCTTCCAACTACAGCTTGTTGAGATTTTGGCCCATTCAGTCCAACTTACGTCCCAACTGTAACTTCCTGGTTGATGTCTAGAGGAAATTCTTTGTCATTGTCAAACAGTGCTCATTCCCCATGATGCCATCTGTTTTGTGAAGCCTACCAGTCTCTGCCTGAGCAAAAACCCCAGCCAGTGTTCAGTCTGACAAGCTTCCCCTTTTATTACTTCAAACCTAACAACAGCTACTATGCCTATTTCTTACTGGGCGAAAGGCAGGTTACCCTGGATGGACCACCTGTCCATCACAGCACACATGCACGGGGAGAAGACCACAGGCCAAGAATGGAGCTCAGGATCTTCATGCTGCAAGGCAACCATAAAACCCTGCACCATGTAAAAGTCCTGAACTAAAAGGTTGTACTGGATTCTCAGTATGACTGTGGGTAGAAGATACATCTGAAGAGCTCTGTGAAACTGTCCAAAGTGTGATACCTTTTAAAACAGCCACTCCATTGTTGTGACAGGGAGCGCAGCGACAGGAGCTGGTCTCCGCCAGGTACTCTGACAAAGCTCTCTTCAAGTTTCTCTTCAGGCTGGCATCCTGGACAAAGTCTCTGGAAGTCACAAGCTCGTACAGGGGCTTGGTCTGAGGAAACACATAATAGTGTTGTTGCATCATATCATTTTTTTTTACTGTTCAAATGATCTGAAAATTAGACATTTTTCCTCGGAGCCAGCAGGAAAGCCTGGAGAGTGCTGAAACCCATCCATGTAGCAAAAAGCCAGCCGATTTGTCTCTGGCACCCTTACTGCTTGGAGTGTTTAGCTGCTTGCTCTCCAAATTGCTATTGATCAGTTCAGCTGTACTTTAGCTCTGTGTGACCACGCCAGTGCTGGCCGTGCATCAAACTGTCTAGTCAGTTTCATTGTTCTCGGCTTAATTATTACTCCAGATAAAGATTGATCAATATACAAAAAAGACCTATCGACCTTGTTCATGTCAGATGAGAGCAATGCATGCAAAAAGCCCTAAAAACAGGAGGACCCAAAGAGAAAGAAAACACAAGTCTTTTATGTCTTGTCCATGTAGAGTTTGCACTCACTGTCATGCGAATGAAGTCCGGGTTAAAACGGACACCTTCACCCCAGAGCCTCATCAGCTCCGGGCTGGGAAGCTTCTGAGACAAGAAAGCAGTGATGGATTCGCTGCTTCCGCCCCTTACAACAGCCACAAAGTCCTCCATCATTGCCCCGTTCTTTGTGTCCTCTAAAGACACACAGAGAAACGTGCAGTCGGGTAAAAACCACTCAACTATGTGAAAGGTGTAGAAAATATTAATCAGAGTGGAACTCCCACCTCCCATCTCCTTCAGAAGGCCACCACAGGATCCGGCGTCAACGCCCAAAGACACAGGAACGCCCTCAATGGTCACCCCGATCTTGAAGCCTACCTGCACGCAAGACTTGAACTGGTCCAAGGTATAATCTGGGATGATAAACCAAACAGATGTTAATATTTACTTCTAAATCAGACCAGGCTTCCAGCAGATAAAGACCTGTAAGTTTTTTTCAATTCCACTGTGATAATCACTCCCAACCTGACTTCTCCAGCTTTTTTTTGTTCAGGATGATCGTGTGCTGAAAGTCTCCTCCGAGGGTGGCCTCAGTGATGTAGTGGGTGCCGTAGTCCCTGTAGATCTGTCTGTACTCTCCGTAAACGTACGCCTGCGGCAGAGAGCGGAGGCGCTGCAGGAACTCGGGGTGAAGCACCAAGCCATCCGACTTCAGGATGTACTGGGCTAGCTGCAGCTCCGCTTTGGCTTGAATGAAACTGTTCTCCTGGAGACCAGAGAGCATAGATGTAAGCTTGCTGGCTGCTCCGCGGATCATAAGGGACTGAGGCATTTGGAGTAACATAAGGATGGTCCCGGGTTAGAGGCAAACTCACAACTCCAGAGGCACGTCGAATCGTGCTGACAAACTTTCTGTATTTGGAATCGTTGTAATTGAACCCCAGGCTGAAGACGCCCGGAACGCTAAAGCCGAAGGAGAACGAGGTTTGGGTCATGCGTTCCCTGAGGGTGTGCTCCATGTAGTCAGAGTACGACGTGAATGACTCCAGGGTGAAGTCGTACGACCCTCCGGTCTGTGGGCAAAATGATATTGTTAGATGGTCACATGTTGCCGTCATCTTCATTAGTTCAAAAGAACTTTAACAATAATGGCTTCTACAATTTTGAAAATGTCAAAATTGTAACAATGCCAAGTTGTTAAATTTGTATTTGTGGAGGATCACGTTCTGATTTTTTCTTTATTAGCTGTTAGCATCTGACTCAACCATGTTTCCTGGGTGTATATGAGAATGCAAATGAATGACTCACTGATTAGAAAATCTATGGTTAACCAGCGCCGTTTCTGTTTATCAAACCAAAATCTGGGAGTAGTGATGGACTCAGACCTGAACCTCCAAAAGCATCTAAAGACAATTACAAAGTCGACCTTCTATCACCTGAAGAACATTTCCAGGATTAAAGGATTAATGTCTCAGCAGGATCTGGAAAAACTAATCCATGCGTTTATTTTTAGTCAAATTGATTACTGCAACGGTGTTTTCACAGGTCTGCCTAAAAAGTGGATCAGACAGCTGCAGCTGATCCAGAACGCTGCTGCCCGCGTCCTCACTAAGACTAAGAAAGTAGAGCACTTCACCCCAGTTCTAAAGTCCTTACACTGGCTCCCTGTATCTCAGAGAATAGACTTTAAAATACTTCTGTTAGTTTATAAATCCCTGAATGGCTTAGCACCTAAATACATCACAGACTTGTTATCAGTGTATCAACCATCCAGACCACTAAGGTCTTCTGGCTCCAGCCTTCTCTGCATACCTAGAACCAGAACTAAACACAGAGAAGCAGCATTTAGTTCCTATGCTCCACTTATCTGGAACAAACTTCCAGAAAACTGTAAAAGTGCTGAAAGCCTGAGTTCCTTTAAATCAAGATTAAAAACATTTGTTTAGGACTGCCTTTGACTGTTCTAGTAAAACTGTTTTACTGAAACATCATTAGTTCAACTTTGTAGTCCAACTGTTTTTAATGTTTGCTTTTAGTTTCTATTTTCCCATGTTTTATTTTTTTCTACATTTTATTCCTGCTTGTTTTTATTCTGTTTTATTTTCCTATGTTTTAATCATGAAAAGCACTGTGCATTGTCTTTGTACTGAAATGTGCTAAACAAATAAATGTGCCTTGCCTTGCCTTAATCAGAGGCTTATTGCCTACAGGTCAGGAATGTAAACTTTTGTTTCAAACTTGTTAAGCGTTGTCCAGTCCGGTACCACGGTGTAACGTGATACTTTGGATGGTTTATATGAAAGCGAACATTTCTGACAGTGGTTTGTATATTTAGTTTATTAAAGCCCTTACAAAACGATGACAACAGGCAGTAATAGGGTAATTGGCCAATGGCTGGCTAATTACTCACTAAAACTCCAGATAATGTTGTGGTTTGTCTCCCTACGAACATTGTGGTGTTCATCTTTGTTTAACTTCTTTTTTGCAGTAGCCCTATCATTGCACGTACCAGATTTAGTAAGTAAGCAAGGTATGTTTCATTTTGACATGACCTGGACCAAACTTGGCCATTTTGACCTGTAACGTGTACTGTTGCAAGTTGAAAGGCTTCCTGAATGGGACATCCTGGATGTAGTGAGGCAGGCAGCCACCTCCATAGTATCTGTTATCAAGCACCACACCTTCCACGTGGCTGTTCAGGACGTTTATCCTGAAAGAAAAGCAGCAGAAACGATATTGTTGGTAAAGACAGTTGATTTTGGAGTTTGACAAAAAAGCAGCATGTTTCCGTAACCAAATGGTTTCAGGGGACTCACCCTTTGGCAAGATTTTCTATTCCCCAGTACTCTTCAGCCTCCTCCCTGCAGGGCTTGGAAACCCTCTGACAGCCAGCCTCGTCGGACATGTCCCCGCAGTCGTCCTCCCCGTTGCACTGCAGGGTTCTGTGGACACAGCGACCTGAGAGAAACCAATGAAATGCTCTCTTACAAGTTCAATGGCTTCCATTTTGCATTGTATTACATTGAAATAACTGTTGTCATTTCAGCTTTTAACTTTTTGTTCTCTCTCTTTTTTCTTCATAGTAGGTACACCTGGTCTGACGTTCTGTTAACTGTGACATCATCCAGAGAAGACAGATCACCCACTATTACCATCTAATGTAGAACAGATTACTGGATCAATGTGTGCTTCTGTGCTTTTTTGTCTGTCTTGTTGTGTCTCTGCTCTGTCTTCTCTAACCCCCAGTCGGTCGAGGCAGATGACCGTTCATACTGAGCCTGGTTCTGCTGGAGGTTTTCCTTCCCGCTAATGGGTGGTTTTTCTTTCCACTGTCGCTTCATGCTTGCTCAGTATGAGGGATTGCTGCAAAGCCATGGACAATGCAGACGACTCTCCCTGTGGCTCTACGCTTCTCCAGGAGTGAATGCTGCTTGTCGGGACTTTGAAGCAATCAACTGGTTCCCTTATATAGGAAATTTTTGACCAATCTGTATAATATGATTGATTTGACTTTGTAAAGTGCCTTGAGATGACATGTTTCATGAATTGGCGCTATATAAATAAAATTGAATTGAATTGAATTGAATTTTAAGTTCTTATTTTACAAATATTACCGCTATGAGAAATGAATCTGTGTTGAATCGTTAAAAGTACAGTCACAGCAAAGCCAAGATTTCAGTTTTAGTTTCTATCAGAGTTTAAAATAATGCAAATCTGATCTCAGATGAAAAACTATATTTTTGAGAATTAGTTATTATTCATGTAAAATTTGCAGGAGGGATGTAATCATGACATGCTAATAAACAGATAAATGAAGTTAGACTACCAGAGGAAATTGTTAAATGTTGTTCCACTGCGTTGTAAAAGTATTCACCCCCTTTTTATTCGATTTTGTCATTTCTTAGACCTAAACGTTAATGTGTTTTATTGGAATGTTTTGTAACAGACCAACACAAAGCAGTGCATAATAGTGAACTGGATGAAAAATTAAGCAACTTTTTTTGTTTTGTTTTTTCATAATTAAAATCCAAAAAGTGCATTCATATTCAAACCCCAGTGTGAATACTTTGTAGAACCACTTTTCGCTGTAGATACAGCTGAAGAGAACATAGGTGGAGTCCATTTATTTTAAACAATTTAATGAAAAATTATTAAACAATTTCTTTAGCTGAATTCTGAATATTCTGATGATCATGTGCCGATTAGTTTAGGTAAACATTATTTAGGGGACTTAGAGTAAAGGGGGCTGAACCTATATGGGGACAGAAATACCACATACCTGTTTGGGTGCAGAGGAATCCCTCACACAGAGGCACGTTGTCGCAGGTGTAGCGGGCTGGAACCTCACACGACTCCTCCTGCCTGCCATTAAGGTAGCATAGCTCTCCTCCGAACTGAGATGGCCGCTCCAGTTTAGCATAGCGGTACTGGGTAGAGTCGAAGGGAGAAGGGTCAGCACAAAGAGAGAGAGCTTTGCCACTATCCGATTAGTGTGGCTCGGCAGCTCCTCCGGAGAGCTATAATGGCTGAAATCACATTAGTGGACTGTTTTCACTTTGTCATGTCAAGTTTATTAATCCCATCTCCTGTAAAGTGGGTGAGATGGAGGACTGGAGTGGATGGGCTCCGACCTTTGTCGGCCGTGGAGGTCTTTACAGTCCACCCAGAGAGGACCAGCTCTTACATGTTTAAATGTCAAAAGCCCCAAAATTGTCTGTCAACTGTTTCTGTGCTACAGGAATTCATCTGATCTGACTCTGTGATGATGGCGCATCTTAATTAAAAACTAGTAAACTGCTATCAGTCGGTGTAATCAGCTCTGCCTTTAGAATATGTTCTTATCTGAACATGTATTCACTTCATTGTTATTCAAAACTGCAATTTTAGTTAAAAAAGGCTTATTTTCATGCTAAATAATAGCTGATTCTTAGTTTGCTACAACTCTGTGTGTGCTTGTGGAGGGATTTTTATTCATTAGTAATGTTGTTGTTTTTGTGGTTTTCTTTCCAGCTACAAAGTCTTGGGTTTGAATCCCAGCTGGGTTCTTGCTGAATGGAGGTTGCATGTTCTCCCTGTGCATGGTGGGCTCTCCGGATACTCTGGCTTCCTCCCACAGATAAAAAAACAATATATGGGTGGATGTATTGTTTTTTTTTTTATAGAACCAGACGTTTGTCTCATGGCTACTCTCTTGCTAAGAAGGCTAAGTTAGCTAACAGTCATCTATGACATGATTCACACTTCAGGCAGTGTTTGCTTAGGTTTCGGACAACAGCTTACAAACGTTCAGTGTTATAACATTAGGGGATTTTCCATGATTTACTCAAGCTGTTCCTTTTCAAGGTCAGACTTGCAAAAATATTAGCAACCTGTTCACAAAAGGGTTGAATATTTGATGAGATACGAATCGTCAGAGGTCAGAAATGCATGGCAGCCATACTGGATTTTAAAGTCAGGGTCGAAACACGGAAGAAACTCCCTACTTATCCACCTAGAACTCTAACTTCAGGAGACCTTTTCATTAATCATCTCAACTTGGACAACTTCTTGCCTGAGTAAAATATGAGCACACTATAAACAACATTTATCAATAGATAATATGTTTACATTTGACAAAAGACACAAAAGTCTTATTGTGCTAGTCTTTTAAAAAGTTTGTGGTGTTTGGCACATGTAGAAGTACAGACTGTGGCATAGCCAATGTGAACAAATTAGTTGGGAAGTAGAGCTAATGTATACCAACAGGTGCACCAATGCTAACTTTATTACTTCAGTGGAGAAACTCCAAGAACTCCCCATTGCAACCGAGGATGTTGATGGTGAACCAAGAACAGGTGCTGATGTGTTAAATGAGCTTATGGTGTTAGAACCTGGGTCTGAAGCTCACTGTTCACTGCTGGAGGATTGTTACATTTTCCATGTGGCTGGAAACTGTAACGATCAGAAAGGCATATAAACACTCACTAAGTTGTACATGTAAGGCAGCCATTTTGGATTTTGAGACTGAGGGGTAGCAAGAAACCACTGACTTTTCCACCCATGATTCCAGAATCAACGAAAATGTTAGTTTCCCCGACCTCCAACTTTGAAATTAAACTGCAAACCATTTAACCAATCAAGCAATCACCCCCGTTTTTATGACAAACCAAAACAAACTGGGATTTGTTTTTGTTTCGCTGTAATAGTCATACTGAAGTAGTGTCTAAAGTGGTTTTAGAACCACTGGTCGATGATTGTGGGGTAAGATAACGGTCAATATAAACGTATGCGTAGGTGCCTGAATTGGTAAATGTAAGTCAATAAACGTGCATACATGTAAGATTTGTATTTGTTCCTTGTTGTCAACTCACACATACTTGTGACATCAGATTTTTCATCTGTGAGAATACAAGTTTAGAAGTTAGGAATCCAAGTCACAGAGTTACAACTTTGCAACAACACACATGCAAATCACAAATTTACAATTACGAATCTACGACCCCAGATGAAACTGTTTTACACTCCTTACCAGCTGGTGGTGGTGAATCACCTGAAAGATGTTCACCGACCACCATTAAACGAGAAGACAAAGAAGATGAAGAAAACAAAACTTGTATTGTCCCAGATGACACATCTGATACCACATGTCATTACCACCACCAACTGGTAAGGAGTGTAAAACAGTTTCATTGTGATTTGTACTTGTATTGTTGCAAAGTTGCAACTTTGTAACTCATATTCTCACAGATGAAACATCTGATGTCACAAGTATGTATGAGCTGACAAGGAACAAATATAAATCTCATTTATTGATGTTTATTAACTTAAGTATACAAACCCAGACACCTACGCATACATTTATATTGACAGTTATCTTACCCCATAGATTATTGTCCACCGCTGGTAGAAACTGTCTGTGAATGGTGTATTCTTGTCCCCTGTCGTCCTACTTACTCTCTTCTTTGCGCAGGTGTCACAGCGGGACCAACGGCTCCACTCTGATAAAACACAGTCCACGGGTTGAACTACCACCTGACCGCCCACTGAGCGGGCTTCACGGACACCGGAGTTCCCATTGCTCGCCGTTGCCTGGGAAAACTCGCTGTGACGTGTGCACATACAATGAAAATAATCAGAACCAACCGAGTGCAGTGTGAAAGCTAACGTGTTGTCATCTAAAGTGATTTGTGAGGAGTCAGATTTAAAAGCAAGAAAACAACAATCTTAGCTCCTTTTGGTATCAGCAAAAAAAATGCAACATTTTGGAATTACAGAATAGTAAATACCCTACCTTAGCAGCAGCAGGCCGAGAGCAACAGTGAGCAGGCAGCTGTGGGAACTGAGTCTGCCCGGCTGTATCATCACAGAAAACATGATTGTGTGTTATGAGCAACTGTGACTGAGGGCTCTGTTCATCTTGCTGTGTAAACACGGCGCGGATCAATACTGGCCTCGACATGAACTCACTGCTTCCATTAGACTCCGCCATGAAGCCGACTGCACTATGCTGCAGGCCATCGGCGCTGCACAGCGAGGTGTGGGTTTCCTACGGCGTTGACACAGTCCCAAAGCCTGATTAAACACTGCAGGATTTACTGGCACGTTCAGCGGACCGGGCCTGAGATAGCTCTGTCGTTTGCATAAACTTCATTATGTGTGACATGTCATATCTGCTTCTGAAGCTCACAGGAAATGTGTTTCTGAAGACATGACAGCGGTGAAAAATGAGCGCTTTGTAATGAGGTCCAGAGTGGTGGCAACATCATTTGAGTTGAGCCGTGGAGCGGCAACCTTTAAACTTTGTTTAACTTCACCCACTGTGGGTTGACCCGAATGGCGCAATCACGAGAATTTGCAGCAGTTTACGTACTCTGAGAAATGTGCCATAATACTGGTAACAAAGTAAAAATCTATGTACATGCTGCTGCTCTGTATTGTAATGATTTTAGCACCTGAATTGGTTTTCAATATAAAACTTTCAATAGTTTTGAAGAAACAGGTTAGAAAATGTAGCAAGTCTGCCAGATTGGTTAACAAGAAAACCTTTGATCAGTTTCACTTTAAAGAAGCATGCTGATGATTGCAAAACTAATGCAAAGCAGAGACAGGACATTAAAAAAGGCAAGTTAGAGAATTCTTTTTAACAGAGCTTTGTTTTTCTTCTTTCTTTTTGCTTCCCAGGTTTATCTTGAGATCACATACTGTAACTCTGGCTGTTAGACCCTGCAATGATTTACTGCACATTACCATAGCTTGGATCCAATCAGGTTTTACAATTCACAAAATCTGTTTAAATTACTGTAAAACTGTTGTCTTGTCAGTTCGTCAAGTGCACATCAACCCTCTTCACTACATCCATGATCCTCCAACTTAAAATTTCACGAATTCTAAGATTCTTCTTAGGATTTTACCTCAGTAAGATGAAAGTTATTCACAAAGCACCTTAAAACTTAAGAAAGGTCCCAGTGACAAAATGTTAGGAGTAGTGAGGAGGAGAGATGGTGGAAACAGAGAGAGTTGATTGGCTGATCCACCACCTAAACAGTGGAGGAAATGAGGACATAGACTTCTTTAATGATCATGCAATTATTAATATGTTGATAAGATAAACTTTATCAACTCCAACGGGGGAAATGTATTTGTTTCAGTGGGAGGATGAGTTAAAGGCTGCTCTAGTAATGTAATTTTGTTGAGGATGAATGAAAAATAGGAAAAATGTTGAATAATTCTGAATAAAATGTGGATAAATGTGCAAAGAATATAGTACAGAGGAATTCTGATATTATTTACAAAAATGCTCTGAATAATAAACATTTTAGAAGAAATTGAAAAAGTTGCAGAAAATACATAAATGCACACTCTAGACCAGCTAAAAGAGGCAATAAAGTATTTGCTGTATCGCATGATGACGTCAGTAGCCTAAATGGTCATCTAGAAGTTTGCTGTGTGATGCCATCTCCTTGCTTTTGATTGCTGCACAGAGCGACTCTCACTTTCCAGGCTGGTGTGTAAACGCACCAGGATGTGCAGAGAAAAAAGCTCAATGATCTGCAGCAATGTGCTTCAAAGTCCGTGTGTTTGTGCTGTGATCCAGGGGCCAATTTACCAATCTACAATTCCCTCCTCTATTCTCCTCCCAGAGCTGAAAAGTGTTTTCACCAAAAGTAACATTTTCAGTCAAAGATTCATTTAAACAAAAGTCATCTTTTTTCACATTTAACTAAGATCCATACAAAAAGTGATTTGAAGTGTATCTGTTGATGCAGGGAAGCCCCAGTTGTCCGTTTCCCTCGCCGTCACCTACTCTGTTTAGAAATAAAAGCAGCAGCAACCATGGGAATCACGTGGTCATTTATTTGTGACAGAACAGTGTCATGGATACAGCATATGGGGGAAGTCATAGACGTACAAAAATCCCTTTTTGTGTTTTTCAGCACAGTTCTTAATTCCATAAATAAACAATACAAAATATTTTTGGACAATTTGTCTTGTTTGTCCCACACGAGCAGGGGTACGGTCACCACTTATTATTGTATGTCTAGCAGGTAATGTTGGCTTGTGTTGACCGTTAGAGTGGTCTGTAAGTGCTTTGTTACAACAATGCAATGACCTGAAAGGAGCAGGGACTGGAGAACACAAAGAAACCCCAGTAGAAACACAAGTCCTATTGTCTTTGAGCTTGTGATTGTTAAACCATCCACAGTGCTTTGCAAAGGTAGTCATACCCCCTTGAACATTTGACGTTTTGGCAACCACAAACTGCAATTTATTTGATTTGGATTTTACCTCATAGAGCAGCACAAGGTGTTTCATGACTGTGGAGGAAAAGGAAAATTATGCTCCGTGGTTTTAATTTGTTCCATCAGTTCAGAAGCTGTTGAGAAGTTTAAAGCAGGGTTAGTTTACAAAACAATGCCCCACTCTTTAAACATCTCACGGAGTTCTTTTCCATCCATCACCCAAGAATTAACAGTTTTCTCCAACTGCAAACCTACCACCGCATAATTGTCTGACTGAACTGACAACTGAGGCAAGGAGAGCATTTCTCAGAGTAGCAGCTAAATAATGACCCCAAATTTTAAAGCCAGAGCTGTGATGAAATGGTTCAGATCAAAACATGTTCACGTGTTAGAGTCGCCTAGTCAAAGTCCAAACCTAAATTCAGTTAAGAATCAAAGAGTATGGAAATTTGTTGTGCACAGACTTTCAATTCCATCTGATGGAGCTTGAGCTATTTTGCAAAGAACTTGCAAAATGTTCACATTTGTATTCGCAAAAAACTTTGAAAACCATGAAATTATTCACCCTGCTTCAGAATTATGCTCTACTCTGCGTTAGGCTGTCACATAAAAATCACAATAAAACACTGAAATTTGCGGCTCTGTTGGGACTAAATGTAAAAAATGTCAATGGTAGGAAAAGGTTTTCATCCCATTGTATTACTAAGTTTTTTTCCCCCCTGCCTCTTCAAAGAAAGCAAACAGAGACATGACCTTTAGAAGTAAATTGTAAACAACGTGACCTTAGTTGGAAATGATGCCTATCTAAAAGCTACGAGAAAGTCTGCCACTAGACGCTTGTAAAAGGTAATATCTCTAGTCCCGCCCCCTTTGCTCTTGTGTCAAGTTTGGAATCAGTCATCTGACTTTTTTCTGACAGAAATTGTAACACATAGTCACAGTTCATTTTTTTTCCAAAAAAACTGAAAAAACAACACATTTTAGAAATTAGAAAAAACATGGCTCCAAAAAAAAAAAAAGAAAGAAAAATCAAAACAAAATTAATTTCCAGATGGTAAAACTGGAGATGCTGGTGGAGCATTGCTTCAGACAAACACACGTAGTTGGCATCCGAGAGGCAGAGCGCTATCTTATGGCACAGAGGCTCAGGTTTTAGGAGGGGGGATGGGGGAAAGTTTCCTATTTACAAAATAGATGTTTGGCAATTTTTCATTTCTACATTAGAGTCACCTTGATGTCTGTAATGACTCTCGGGTCACCAGCTAAGAATTCACAGCTTTATAAAAGACGAAAAATCTTAGTTTTTCATTTTGTTTCGCGCCCACAGCCTAGGTCGTCGAACC
Source organism: Fundulus diaphanus (assembly GCA_037039145.1). Lineage (NCBI taxonomy): Eukaryota > Metazoa > Chordata > Actinopteri > Cyprinodontiformes > Fundulidae > Fundulus > Fundulus diaphanus. The sequence goes on from CM073133.1 coordinate 45,264,510, forward strand.
TGCACCAAGTCTGTGTCATGTAAACTGATGAAACGGTGGAGCAAGATGACGGAAACCTGCTGGAAACTGTCTCTGCTGGTGGCAGCTGACATGTAGAGAGATGCTGCTCCTCTTTGACGATTCCCGAAGCACTACTTTGCATCATTAGCATCGTTTTAAACTCGTTTCCCCTCTCAGTTCAAAACAGAAAGATGCACACACCTCCTGCCCAAGGATCAAGTCAGAGATCAAAGGTCACTTCCTGGTAGAAGAGTTATTTGATTGGACATGCTGAGGAGAGCAATAGAGTACAGTGTGTGGCCTCTGGAGAAAAAATAAAGCAGATCCTCTGACAGCCAGAAATATCCTTTAAATGTTCTAAAAAAAAAACAGATAGTCTGTGTAATCACAGTCACTCATATGTCTTGTTTTTCCCAGAAGCTCCAGTCTCAGGATTGAGAGCTTCCACATCCTGAAAGAGAAGAGAGAAAATAAATCCCTGTAGTGTAGTTATACATCTCACCACCAGGGGGCAACACAGTGCCTTCCCATCTTCAGACTGATTCACATCAAGGTTGCAGTTGGCAGCAATGCATTCATTCACAGTAAAAATGGGAGGTATACTGACAGATGGAAATATGAAGCCAATAAAGGGCAGAAAGAGGGTTTTATGGGGGAAAGAATGAGGAGAGGGAAGTCGCTTGGCATTGAGAGTAAAAAGAGCAGGGGAGTAGAGACACAAATGTCACACTGAAGACAGCTGATTAATAACTGTGGGAAATGAGAGGAAGAACGGGATGATGAAATGCTCACCATCTTCCCTGTCTGCTTCCCTCTAGCTGTCTTCCTGTGGACCCGTCTGATCCACGGGCTCAGCAGCTTCTCTTGGCACCGGAGAATCCGACCTTGCAGCAGCAGAACCCTGGGATGGGGGAAGATCAGGGCTTATCAACTCTTCTTTGAGCAAACATTCACAAATGTTTAGGAAATGAGAACTGTAATCATTCTAAAAGATTTCACCTTATTACACGACCTAATCAACACTTTTAATTCATGTTTGACCTTTCGTGACTAATTGATTTGACATTTTTTCCTTGACGTAAATAACCTCAGTCCAGTTTGCCCATGATAATCACATGACATTCTGCTCTGTGCAATTATACATCATCCCCACAGCAATAAGAGTCAGTTGGTAAGTCGCATCCATGAATCCTAATCGAAGGACATGCGGCCCCCGGGGAGGGGCGAGCACTCACTGATTGTTCCTCCCTGGCGTTGCTGGGGGGTCCCTCTGGGTCAACCGGGGAGTGATCTGTCAGGGGGTCACTGCCCTGGGAGGGGGGGCAGTCTGAAGATGAGCTCTGCTGAGGGGCGGGTGTGGATGCTGCGACCAGAAAAAGGGGGAAAAAAGTCCAATGAATACGATGAGATGAAAGATCAAAATCTAGATCATGACCTTTATGGGACGTCTGCATTCAGCCATGCAAGCTTTCAGAAGAGGCACGGCTCTGTTCGTCTTGACAGTTGGTTACACGTCTACTGCCGCCTCCTTTTGAAGGCGCGCAGCATAAGAACAAGACTGAAAGGTGTGTAGGAGGGCAGACAGGCTAATGGTTTTGCAGTACAGCTCTGAGACAAACACTAACGTCTCACAATTAGTGGTAAGTAAAAGACTGAGGCTGTAATGCCAGTTTCCAAGCGAACCAAAGACAGCAGAAAAGGAGTAAGAATAAAGATAACAGCTCAAAGCGGCTAAGCAGACGTTTGCAGCAATTACAGCGACACAAGTGAGAACAGAAGCAGTGTTATGCAGAGGATGTTTGGACGGTGAGAGACATACTTTGGAGTGAATGCTAGTAGGGAGACAAAATCCAGACCCATATGTTCAAAGTTTTTTTTTTAAATCACAACTCTATCCAGTCAATGGATGCTAGAGTTTCACCAAGAAATCAGCCAATGACTGAAACCTGATTATTTTCAGCTCAGTTGACCTGACCAATGACCAGCCAGCTGGAAGCTTAAAGATCTGACCATTTCTCGATCAGTGAACACTTCATAACTAAGCGCTACCAGGTCAAGCTGATAACGACACTCTTGAGGTAGCTATCTTTAGTATCAGCGAGGTGCTTAAAAATAAAATCGGAGGAAGATACTTGTAGAAAGTAGATTGCATTGACTACAACATGCCAAGACATTTTATGGTTCATTCAGGCTGAGAGTGAGAAGGAGAGAATGAGAGTTTAATGAGATAACATGAAGGCTAAACATGTCACAGCAACATTGCTCTGTTTTATCATTTTAAGCTGTCAACCTCAATGTCTTGGATCCGTGATGGATTTTGAAATGTTGGCAGCCTTTTGGAGACCTCTGTCAAGGTAATAATCTCCCTTCTTTAAGATAAACCCACAGATACCGCTGTTTTAGTCATGCTAACTGGGCTAAATGCCTTGGAATAGAAGATCTCATATAAGAGGCTAAAGATAATTTAAAATGTTATCTGATTCATCATTTTGTGTTTGCCTAAAAACAAACAAAGTCTGCTTTACAGCAACCATTGTCTTACATACACACACTGACACTGCCATTGCTACTAATATAAAGATTTAATGACTGCTCGGCTGGCAGGAAATAGAAAAAAGGATGCTGAAGTTAATAATTGAGTTTGAAAGCTGTTCCCATGTCTACCAACCTCACAGTTCATGAAGAGAACAAGAAATTGACTAGATTCTGCACTGGAAAAAATAAACATCGGACATCAGCCAGAAAATAACATCTTCAGCGTTAAAAGTTTGTGTCCAAGATAAAGAAAGATCCAATATTAAAATTTACTACATTTAATTAGGGAGAGAAAAAAAACAAATCCCTAGTGAAACAATAATTGGCACCCCCAGCAATACCTTCCAGATAAATGTAGCTGGAGCATCTTTTAATATTTAACTCAAACTTTACTTTTTAAAGTTGATTGAAGTTTCTTGGAACATTTAATTAATGTCTGGTGTCTTCCTGCTTCCCCTGGGATATAAATACGTGACACCGAGGCCCATGTCTCTTAGCCACTGGCCAGGAGCCCATACTTATCATGCATAATGAGCAGGCTGGTAAGGAAGGTCTAAAGAGAAGCTCCCATGGCTCGGAATAGAGGATTGCAGCAAAGAGTGGCATCATAGGGGTCACAAAGTCTTCTTAATAACTATTAGATATCTACATTAGATATCTACATGCCAACCAGTGGTCGAGGTGTGATGACCCTTTTCTTGTCCTACCGTCATAAATGCAAATGTTGGGTTTGCTGAACAACTCTGTGCTTTGGTCAGATGAGACGGGTGTTGTGCATTTTTGGCAGGAAACACTCTGGATGAATATGTGGAGAAGCTCCTCATGCCAATTCTTAAGTACGGTGGAGAATATGTGATTTTATTGGCTGTTCAAAACACCCAGGAGCCTTGTAGCAAGACATCATGAACGCCATAACACACCGGCATATTTTAAACAAAGAAATCTGGTGAATTCTGTCAGAAATCTGAATCATTGGGTCTTTTAACAGAGCAAAGATTCAAAACATAGTCTCAACCCAACATGGAAATGGTTCACCTGAAAGAAAAAGTGTTCGGACCTTAATCCTACAGAACAACTTTGTGCTGAGCTGACGGGAGGAGAGCATAAGAGAGGAGCCAGGACTCAGGACAGCCTAGAGGGATCATGCAAAGAGGAAAAGCCAAAGATCCGTCTCTCTGTGTGACTCAGTGCTGTAATAACCAGGGTCTACAAATATTAAGCCACCAATGATTTAGTTAAAAACAACAACAACTCAAATTAAAGGTTGGATTTTCATTGTGACATTGGGCTACCTCAACAGAAATGTACTTCTAGGCTTTTTGACTCATCTTTAGCAGGGTTGCCAGTAAAACTGGCAGTGTATGTTACATGCACAAAAGTCAAGCTTTTAAGATATTTTCACATATTCAGCTTTAACAAAGTGCATTCAGAAAAGCTTACGTGATTCAGTTGATGGTGAGGTGGAGGTTCCTGGGCTCAAAGTCATCCTGGACAGATCAAGGTCACTACAGCTACCCTCTTCCTCCTGGTTGGCTGCAACCTGAGGTGCCAGCAGCTGACTGCAGGCCAGCGTGTCCGGCGCGCTCATGAGACCCGGGGTTCCACACCTGCTCACCCCTGCAGACAGAGCACCAGGTCCCGCCCCTGCCGCTCCCGATGTGGACGGGCCCTCACCTGCGTCCGAGTCGGCGCTCAGTCCTTCTTTGCCCAGGCTGAGCTGCCTTTGGAGCAGGGCAGGGTCGACCATGTGCTGGGGGCTGGTGATGGCAGAGGAGGGCGCAGACAGGTCGCAGGCTTGGGGGCACACGGTGGTAATGGGTACCAAGCCTTGGAGCATGGCAGCTGGTATAGCGTGGCCCCCCACTCCCACCGTCTGGGCCGGCATATAAGCTGCCATGGCCGCCCACTGCTGCTGAGTGGCGGGGAAAATGTTGGCCTGGCTCAGGATGATTGGCTGACCACCGGGGAGGACCTGAGCCACCTGGAGGGGGCCCTGCATGGGGAATGCCAACGTCTGAGCTTGGGTGGAAAACGACTGCTGAGCCCACTGAGCCGCCTGAACCGGCCCCATGGTCATATAACCTGAAGGGATAAAGAAAACACAGAGTAGGCAGATGAACGGAAGGAATGTCCAATATCCCCAACATCTCACAGAGCTCTGCTCAATCCATTATCTGCCAACGAAAACAGTATGGCACAACTACAAACTCACGGAAACACGGGCTTCCACCCAAACTGACAGACCAGTGGAGGAGAGCAATAATCAGAGAAGCAGCCGAGAGGACCACTCTAACGCTAAAGGAACTGCAGAGATCCACGGCTCGGGTGGGAGAATCAACTATTAGTCATGCACCGTTTTGGACGAGTGGCTGAATGAAAGCCATAAGAAGCCGTGAAGGGGAAACAGGAAACCTGGACGAAGCTATTCTGTTCAGAGCAGACCAAAACGTAACATTCTGGCAAACAAGCAAGTAGCTATGTTTGCAGGAAAACTAGCCCTGCAGATAATCCTGAACACACTATCCCCACTGTGAAACATGGGGGTGGAAGCATCATGCTACCGGGGTTGCTTTTGTTCAGCAAAGAACGGAAAGCTAGTTGGAGTTAAGAGGTTGGATGGAGCTAAATACAAGGCAACCCAGAGAGAAAACCTGTTAGTAACTGCAAAAGGGTTGAGATCAGGGCGGAGTTTCACCGTCCAGCAGGACAACCACCCTAAACATTCATCTAGAGCTACAACAGAGAGATACTGTTGCTGCAATAGTTCTACAAAGTAGTGACTGAGTGGGGCTGGTTAGAAATGCACGCCACATCTTTCACATTTTTATTTGGAAAAAAACATCTGAAAAACATGTATCCTTTTTCCCCCCTACCTTGTGGTTATGCATTACTGTATATTTGTCTGTTAGCTAAAATCTCACTAAAACAAATTAGGATTTGTGGTTGCAAGGACAAGATGTGCAAAAGTTAAATGGTGTGAATGCCTGTGCGGGGCGACATCCGTGCTTTGTTTTCCCGCTATTGTCAGACCTGCCCGTCACGATTTTTTTCCCCGACCTTTTGATTAGATTTCCCAATTCCTGCTCATCCACCAGGTTCTGTTTGATGGAAAGTAAAGCGAGCAAGTAAAGAATTTGTTGTGGTGCTAATTTTTGCGTTGTAGGTAAAAGCTGAACTTCGGAGGAGGGCTACCTGACGGCACGGAGGTCGGGCTGAAGGGGGCGTACAGCTCGGCGGGGTTGTGCTGCTGCTGGCGGCTGCTCCTGTTCGGGTCCAGCGTGTTGGCTGGCGACGGGGGCATCTGGGAGGACACGCATGCAGAGATGTCACCTCTATCAAAGTCAGCTAAAATTCACATCAAGCTCGATCTCTGGGCTTCTGCTGTCAGTTAATCGGAGTAAACATGAAAGTGGTTTTGCGAGAGGTACTCACCGAGGGAGGGGTGGACATGTCACCGAAAAGATCAAAGTGGTTGATGTTCTGTGGGTTGAACCGTGCAACAAGGGGGAGAAAAAGAGAGGAGGAAAAAAAAAAGCTCTGGTGACATATCTACACCTGAAAACACAGAGTCACGACAGATTTATTTTTACACAGGCTAAGGTGGTAGCATGGCTGGGTAGGTGTGGGGAGTACAATCTATTCATAAAGACACGTTGTGCTGCAGATGGCAAGAAACAACTATCCCCTCATTTCATTATCAGTTAATGGATCTAAAATGAATCTTTCATGCTTCGCTATAATTGAGTTGGTAAAAGGCTATTGGGTTCTATAAAACAGACTCTGATTAGATATTCTTATGTCTGCCAATCATGAGAGGCCCCAGTGAGAGCCTGGGCCGCTTTGTCATGCTGATTCTGCTCCAGGAGGAGATGCGTATACACAGAGGGGTGGGTTTAATTCAACAAATAATGGAAGAAGACCCTAAAACCACCAGACTGAGACCATGGGACCACCTCACCCTGTATGAAGGCATATAGGTGACCTACTCTACCCCCCCCCCCCCCTGTGGTCTATTCACATTATATACAGTGCTGTGGAAAAGTATTTGCCCCCTTCTTCTGTTTTGCTTTGTTGTCACAGTTAAAGATTTTAGTTCATCAAACAAATGTTAATATCCAACAAAGATACCCTGACTAAATGCAAAGTAACCCGTTCATTTATGATGGGAAAATGCCTGTCCAAATCATCCTGGCCCTGTGTGAAAAACAGAATTGCCCACATTTAAAAAAAAATTTTTTGATCACTGCCAGAACCTCAAAATGGAAAAAAAAATCACTTAAACAGAACTTGTCTGACAATATGAAGTCGGCTAAAAGCTCCTAAAAAGGACAACTTTAAGAACAACAAGGAACAACATCAGCTGCATCCCTCAGTTTAGAAGGGTGCTTACAAAGCCATTTGTAAAGCATTGGGAATCCAGTGAACCACAGGGAGAGCCTTTATCTACAGATAGAGAAAACATGGAAAAGTGGTGAACCTTCCCAGGAGTGGCCAGCCTTCAAAAATAACTTCAAGAGCTCATCGACGACTCATCCAGGATGTCAAAAAACAGCAACATCTAAGGCGCCGCAGGCCTTACTTACGTCAGTAAAGGGTGCTCTCAATAAGAAACAGACAGTTTTGCCCGTGTCAGCACTTGGATGACTTGTTGTATTTCAGAGAACCACAAGTTCTACTCTCTACCAGAAAATCTGCAGGGAGAAAGTCTGGCCAACCAGCCTTAAACTCAAGTGGATCTGAAAGTTCTGTTTTTAGCTAAATTGCTAAAAAAAAAAGTAGTTTGGAGAGGCCTAGTCAAAGTCTGGACTAAAATCAAATTACGAGGCTGTTAGAATTTGACATCCTTTACAGCAAAAGATTGATGACAGTACTGGCCTCCAACCAGTTGTGAGGGTTAACTAGCAGTTACACAAAGGATTCAACAACTTCTGTATTTATTCAGGTTATCTTTTTCACATATCAGAATTTAATTATCTGTAACACTTAACTGTGACAAAAAAAAGCAAACCCAGAAAAAATCTGAAGTGGGGGCAAAAACGTTGTCCCAGCCCTTAAGGTAAACATTTTAAACCTGGAATGGAAAGGTTGCATGGAATGGTTGGAGCCATGCTCAAGCAGACAGTGAATGGGTTTAAAAGCACGGAAATTCACACACAACACATGGACTTGCATGCTAGAGCTGAACTCACAGGAAAACGGCAAGACTAAAAAGAAAAAAACAAAAACACAGAAACAGGAATGGCAGCAGTCGGTGTTGCTGCCGATGTGGTGTTTATGTCCTCCTCCAGAAGGTTCGGACATAAAGGGGTAACACAGTTTGCACGGCACGCTGATACCATCGAGGGGCCACTGAATGAGTCAGAATTTGGAAAGAAAAAAAAAAAAAGCAAACATTGTACACAGAGGTCCTTCCCCCAAGGGAGCTGACACACATCGGAGGAGCTCGAGGCTCTCAAAAAGCTCCAACTGAATGAACAGACAAGCAGTAACACTTAGAGATATGGAAGCGCTGCTGCCTAAAGTGGCATGGGCTGTTTAGGTGCGATAGCAACTGGGCCGAGACAGTTTATCTGTCTGATATGCCGCGCTACAAACAAACAAATGACAGTTGTTGTTTTTTTTTCTAAGTGAATGTTGGGTAAAATGGGTTTGAATAAATGTATGTTTCTAAAGAAGAAACAGCGCTATCGTTGCATGGTGGAGAACTGAGATGGACCTAGTTACACGTTGATAAAAGCAGGGGAGAAATTTCCAATACTCTCGTCAATATTCAATACAATTTTCTAGTCACATAGATTCTCTGAACAGGGTGCAGTTTTTTTTTTTTAGAGGTGTTTCTTGGCCTTGGTTGTAAATGTAAACGAAACGACACAACATGCAACTTCTCCCACCTACAAACCTCTCATTTTCACCCTCTGAGGAAGACAAACACAGCCATTCCGCTATCTACGGCGCGTAACCGGCCCAGTGTTCCAGTTCGATGGCACAGGCAAACAGATTTTTTATTTGTTGCCTCGACCATCTGGTTATGATACGCATCTAATTCTGCACAAGATTGGATTTTGTACACAAAGCTGGCCCATCTAATGTTCTGTGTAATTACAGATGACTTTGGTCGACCAAACCGATGGTTTTAAGTCCTCAAGAATCTGCTTTACCACCAGCCTCAATATCATTACACAAAGCATTTTCTGTGGCCTCATAGCTTCTTTTTTGAGCCCATTTCTGGCATTACTGCAGCACCTGAAAAAAAAAAATCACACCCCAGGAACTTGTTCAGGTGTCACGTTCCAGCCATAAAACTTTACTATATTTTACAGCTTTTACGTGATGGGCCAACACAAAGTAGTCCTGAGTGAAACCTTTGGATATATTCTTCTATGAACATTACCTCGTGGTCTTTCAACAGGATAGAGAGCAACCGTGAAAACCATTATTCAAGTCTTGCCGCAGAAGTCTGGACTTTGACTAGGACATTAAAATGCGTAAATACGCTTTGATCTAAACCAGCAACCTTTGAAGTCCACTGAGCCATTGTTACCCCTGCTCCTGCTAAAATAAAATATCTCTATAGGCATAAATCAACTGGATATGAGGGGAAAGAAAGATAGCTTGTTGAGCTTTACATTTCCTACACAGAAATGTGCTCATTTCTATGATTTTAAATGTAAAAAAAACTAAATTTTTTTATTTTGCTTTCTGGGTTGTAGCGCAAAGAAAAACTTCTAAATTTTAAAATGAGATAAAAAAATCTGTGGTTCTTTTGGATCCAAGTGGACCATTTTGATATTTTGAAAAAAGGAACAAAAGTTGTTTCCACCCAAATAAAATTGATAATTTGTTGCCTATTTAAATAAGCTAGAGGGGGGGGGGGGAAATTGGTACGCCTCTAGAGTCAGCCTGTTTTAAATTCTGAGTATAAAATTGAATTAAAACAGATAACAGTTAAATCCAACCATTCTATTGCATCTATATTTTAAAATGTCACTGTGTAGGGGCAAGGAGCCCCATGCAGCTCTGGAGCCATTGACCCCACACCCTTGCATTGTAGCTTGGGCTGCCTGTTCTGTCTGTTCAGAGACATTGTCTCACGTACGGCTGTGGTGGTGCTGTCTTCAGGTTCATGCGCAGTGTTAATTTTCTACCACATGCAGCATTTTGCATTTAGGCCAAAAAGTTCCATTTTGGTCTCATCTCACCAGACCAGTGTCTTCCACATGCTTACTGAGCCTTTTACGTGGCTTTTGGCAAACTGGAAAAAAAAATATGTTTAAACTTTCTTTCAACATTGGCTTTATTGTTGCTACTTCTATAAAGGCCAGATTTGTAAGGTGCACAGATATAATAACAGCCCCAGTAAGGACTTCCACAATATCCACCGAAGCTGTGGAACTCTGCGGCTCCTCCAAAGTTACCATTGCTAGTTCTCTGACAAATCTATTCCATGGACAACATGTCGGTTCAGTAAGACGGCCATGTCTTGGTAGGTTTGCACTATGTCATACTGTTCCCATTTCAAGATGATGGACTTAACACAGCTGTGTGAGATGTTCAAATCTTAGGATATGGTTTTACAACCTAACCCTACATCCACAACTTGATCTCTGACTGCTGTGTTCCTTGGTCTTCATGATGCTGTTTCTCCACTAATATTCTCTTACTAACCCCTTAGGTCATTTCTACCAAGATAAAATTACATTAAATTATAATGACATAGATTCTATTTAGTAATTGGGTGACTTCAGAAGGTTGCATTGGATTCGATATTTTTGGGGTATCAGAGTAAAGAGTGCTGCAGCACAGCTATTTTCATTCCCATTCACCATTATGAACAACTTCATGTTGGTCCATTCCATTAAATCCAAGAAAATGCATTGAGGTTTCTGTCTGTACTGTGACAAAATAGGATAATGTTCAAAGGGTGTGAATACTTTTGCAAGCTACTGCACTGCAACTATTAAGGAAGTTGAGCAAAATATTATTCTTTGAGTCTGTCTTTTGTGGCTTAAGAAACTCCCTTAAGGAGGGCCCTAAAGAGAGGTTTGTAAGCAGTTAAGTAAGAAAGAAAAAAGTAAATAATAAAAATGAAAACACCTACAGTCATGAAATGGCGTTTAGGAACATCATAGATCCCTTCCTTCTGCTGACTGGTTGGGACCTGCGTTAGATTGGAGGTCGGTTGATATGGAAGTCACAGATCAACACCTTTTACCTTTTCTTTGCTAGTCAAGTACTTTAAACACAGGACGGTGCAAAAGCTGAAAACATGTCTATTGAAATAGAAAACTGTTCACTCAATCAATTTCCAACCAGGCTAATGTTTTAAATGCACTTTTATCTTTCAGCTGCGCAGGATTATGCAAATTCTACAGTTGGATCAATTCTGCCTAAATCGATATTGATGGCAAACCAAGCTTGAAGGAGGTTCAGTGTGTATAAAGAAAGCCTATTGTTATTCAACAACAGTCTGTGCTGTCTCATTTGATGATATGAAAATGCCTCAGCTCTGGCATTTTTTCCTCAATTCTTTTTTTTTTTTCACAGCTATCCAAGCTATCTGCTACTCTTAACCCTGCTGCTTGCCTCTTCAACTGCTCCCTCAACTGGTTAACTTTCTGTTATGTTTCCCCCCCAAGTCTATTGATCTCATTTCACTCTGAGATCAAATGGCATGGCAAGTGATTAATCTCTCTCTCTCTCTTTCTGCAACTTTCATCTTCAGAGAGGCAGAAAGAGGAGGAGGAAAAGAAAGATCGGGGACCAGGAGGGTAGAAGGCGGGATTAAACCGTACCATGGGTCACCAGATTTCTATCTAGTCCTTCAAATGCTCCAAAATCAAAAGGTCATGGTGTTGGATGTGCAAAAAGATTTTGGTGTATAGGCAACAGGGGAATTCAGATTGCTCGATTCAACACTTTTTAAACTGCTTTTGATAAGATTTGACACAATGTGCCTTGAAAAAGTATTTGCCTCCACACAGGTCTCTTTTATTTTTGCTGGTTTGTCACATTTGAGGTTTTCTTTATCTTAACAGTTTTCAATTTCACTTTGAAAAACTAAATCCAGACCAACCTGGCCCTTTGTGAAAAAGTAATTGGACCCTGACAACAATAACTGGTGGCGCTGCCCTTGACATTAGATGTTTGTGATAAGTGACAATGAGTCTTTTACATCAGTGTGGATAAAATAAATCCATTCTTCTTTGCAGATTTAAAAAAATATGGTGATTGTTTGAGCATGAACTGTATGTTTATGACATGTAAAACCATCTCAGTATAGTTTGAATCTGGAGTTGGACCATACATTTAGACCTTTTATTTAAGCCAGTCAGTGGTGGACTTGATGGGGTAGTGTGGATTATTGCCCTTCTGCATAACCCAGAACCGCTTGAGTTTAAGGTCTCTATTGGAGAGCAGCTTTCCTGGTTCCACAGAATTGCAGCAAGTTCCCAAAGTAGCTTCAGACCCTCACACTACCACCACCATGTTCGACTATTTGTAAGATGGTCGTTTCTGAAATGTCAGTTTTGCTCCAGATGGAATGGCAACTCAAAAAGTCTTGTGATGTTTTTTTTGGCAAATCTGAAATGGGCCTTTGAGTTCTTTTTTTACTCAGCAGTACTTTTATACTTGGGATTCTCATTTTAGCCCAGCCTCATCATGATTGTTTGATCACCAACACTGATCGTAAATGAGGCGAGTAAAGCCTGGGGTTCTTTAGTTGCTTGATGTAATTCGGTAAGCCACACACTCCTGGGAAGGTCCACCACTGTTCCATGTTTTGCATTTGTTTTTAATTTGTGGATAATGGCTTACTCTGTGGTTGACAGACAGGGCCTATTTTAGTGATATCTTTATTCTTCAGGTCTGGCATTGATCAGTAGCCAGATTGGTTTGGATAGCTTTTTCCCCTTAATAAGTGAAATCAACCTTTAAAAAACATATTTTTATGTTTACTCAGGTTACTGATATCTGATTTTAAATTTTGCTAAATAACCTAAAGGTGACAAAAAAGCAAAATGCGTCTTTAAAGAGGCAAATTAATATTTAGAGGGGCAAATAGTTTATCAATTATTTTCTTTATCTTATTATTGTGACCTTCAGGGTTACTGAATATTATGAAATCTTGAAATTTCACCTTCCTAAGTGTCATTTAAGTCTCTTTCTTCTTCCATTTTATTTTGAACTAAAACTCAATAAAGACCTCTCTCCAATAATAGTCAGCACACTCGAGCGTCCTTCAGGTGACAGCCATACCCTAAGTACTGCTATCTTTTTATAACAAGTTATGAAGAGGGAGAAAAAAGGTTGGGCAAAACTTGTCTTTGTACCTGATAAACGCTCTCCTCTGACTGGGGGCCACGGAGGGGTTCGTGTCCAGCCTCAAACACTATGTACTACAGAACAGAATCAGTGGGCAAGGCATAGAGATGCAGAAAATAATGAGAGAGAGAGAGAGAGAGAGAGAATATGGCATATAAAAGAGAGAGATAGAGATGGACAGAATAAGTGACAGCACGAAGGAGCCGGGGTGGAGTTGAATAGGGAGTGAAACGAGATCAGGGGAAGGGTGTGAAAAGTAGGACATGGGAAGGAGGAAGGGAAAAAAGAAAAAAAAAAGAGTGAGGTGGGAAGAGGAAAGAGCACAAGTATAACAGGTCAGGCAATAGTTCAAGGCAATGTGGAGGTCTTGAAGGTTAGCCGTCAATCTCAGCAATGTGATACTCCACCACTTCTCGTAAAAAACTGCTTCAGATTTTTCTCTTAAAATATGTTACAACTATAAATCCACAGAAGTTGATGTAAAAATGGAATGAAAAAGGAATAAATTAGTTTGACATTTTGGGACATATGAGTAACTGCTGGATAAGACCATTGCTAGCTAAGCACATGGTTAGTAGCGCATTAGCAAAGACATCAGAAGCTAATTTTACACCTATGTAAAAATAGATTTTTGTAATTTTTGTAACGTCTATTGACGTTTTCCTCGATAAAGTAGACATTATTACTTTTAAAGTACTGTAGATGAAACATGCTCTAAGGACAGTTTAGGCTCATAACTAGCATACTTGCGCTAGAAGGTTGCAAACCTAATGTTGCGTTCTAATGGACTCAGAAGGTGGAAGTTGGATCAGGGACTTAAGTTACATCCAGCTTAACCGAGTTTTAGTTGCAAGCCAGCAAACCTGTTGGAAAATCATTCTGCTCACCAGGCTAACAACTATTAGCAATACAACCTAGTAATGCAATAATGAAACACATTAAAAGGTTGCACAGCTATGCTGCCAACCTTTTATTAAGATAAGTAGCTACTGAAGCATTTCAGATAGTTTTGCAAACTTGGAACTTGGAAATTCAAAAGTCTGCTTTTTCTTCACCTCGGAAATAGGACATCAGATTTGAGCAGAGCTCTCAAGTTTAATCAAAAGCTGAGAGTGACATTATGTTGTTAAGGTTGTGCGGGGCTTGTGAGGGAGGGGTGCTTTGGTCAGTGCGTAATGCTGTCGATTGGTGGGGGAGTGGGTTGTCGGCGGGGTCGATGAGCTCCTTTTCTACTACCCTGTCTGTAGCGCTAATAGCAGCGTCACCCTCTGTTCTCCCAGCCTATTTCTTTGCCCGTTGCTGGGGAGGATCCTATAATCGTGCATGAACTTTGCCCATCAAGCTGTGAAAAAGGCTGAAACAGCTCTGCAGAAGGCGGGGCTCAGACTGAGTTTTAAATGGACAGAGCAGTGAAAGCATCACTCTGCTCAGGCTAAGTTGAACTACCTATTAAAAAGTAGAAAACAAGGTAAAACAGTATTTTATGCATTCAAACACTGTAATCAGATGTTCACTAGCTGACATTGTAAAAGGTTATTTGTGTGATGGATTGATGGAAAAGAATCTATTAAATAATTTGGCAAAAGAGCAAATAAAGAGTAAACGAGGGCAGCTAGATGTTAGAGACATGGCAGCCATATTGAATTTGGGGTTGCTGAGAAACGTCCCGCCTTCTATGTCAAAATTGTGACTCAAGGGACCTGCGCATCAGTAGCATCAGACGCAAATCCAAAAAAGAATAATCAAACAACCCTCACTGGCTAAGTCTGGTTGTGGCAGCTCAGCAGCCCTTTTTGAACCTGTACTATTCACAAGCATTGATAAGGGCTCCAGCACCGTGTCCTGTCTTGTTACATGATTATTCTTAAGGTGTGTTAACAGACAAGAATCAAGTGTCTACCAAAGTGTGTTCCCCTTAAGTGTGGCTATCTACTAAATATTTCTAAAAAAAAAAAAAAAAGAATCAGAAAATTAAATTTTCTGAGCAATAATTAAATACAGCATTCGTCCAGCTGCAGATTTCCTGTGTACTCATTAAAATTGAAGTAATCCTCTTAATAAAGTCTCAAACATCCATATATCCCAAAATGTCAAAGATTCATCCACAATCAAGCGTTTTGTCAACCAGCATCAACAGAAACTGAAAGCTACAAATGGAATGGCATCATGTAAAAGACACATCAAGAGTAAAAACCAGAGGTGTTTGGGGGACGACTGGACGTACCACTGAACATAGCATTCAGAGTAAGAGTTAGTGTTGTCTGTATTCAGTGTGAGCAAACACAGAGGGAAAAAAAGTCATGTTGAGCCAAATAAGTGCAGGGCAAAACGTGGGGGCGGGATAACATCCAGTTGGGGGAAGTGAGGGCATGTCTTTGGAGGAAATCCGAACACTGACACAGATTCACTGAGAAAATATGGTTTTACAACACTGCACCGGCAAAATGAGAGTTGAATGGTTGAACAAAACTGTTCACTAGGATGGTCTACTGTGTATTACTGAATGGTGCAATATTATGAAATATTAATTCAAGCAGATCAGTGGCTGAAGAAAGAAGCAATATATTAAAGAATTTCATTTGGTGTGCTTTTATTCCAGCCTTTAGATTTAGAAACCACAGAAGCCAGAAAAACAGTCCAAGTAAGCAAAGTGTTTTGTTTCTGCTCATAGTGCCCAGTTACCTACCTGGTACACCGGATCATCCACTTCATCCTCAAGGATGGTCTGCGTTTGAGGAAGAGGGCAGACGACACATTTTGTTTTTCAGTTCCATCAAAAAAATAAATGAAGATAGGCTAAAAAAAAAGAAACATTCATCCCAGCGTTTCACTGTAACCAAGCATAATTACACACTGAAGGAGCGCCGCTTCAACTAAATCAATATTTAAACACATCACAGGCATCAGCATTGTATGATTGGAGTGAAAACAAATGGATAAAAATCTGTTGATTATATGTAGATTTTCAGTACATAAATGGATAGGGTGTATGAACTCAAAGCAGGGGGAAACTAGAAATCATAACATGTGTTGTGTGAGGGAAGTGCTAGCTGAGCCACAGTGTGAAAAAAGCTAGCTTTAGCTTAGAGTCCTACCTGGTAGACCGCCTGCTCACAGTGTTTGTCCTTCTGGGCCTTCTTCTCCATCTCCTCCCGCTGTTTAATGTCGTAAATCAGCGTGAAGAGGTCGCGCAGGTCAAGGATGAGCGGCTCAGCCTGAATGCAGAAATGACAGAATGTGTTTAAGAAAATATCTCAAAATGCCGAACAAAAGGCCAGAATTTAACTTTGAAAGAATACAGGAAATAAATACTAAACAATATTTAAAAAATAGAAAGACAATGTTTAGAAAGTGTCCCTTTTCTTTGTTGCGTTTATTTGTGTAAACTTCCCAGCAATTTGACCTAAATTACTGGCCACTCCCGACTTCTTTTTATTTGATCAATTTTATCTTTTTAATTGAACATTTTCTTCTTAGGCCTATGTTTGATGCCTATCATTATCTCATATCTAAGGTATTTGGTTGAAAAATATAAATGTAACCATCCTTATTCCCACCTGATATCACATTCGATGTCTCAAGTAAAATAGCTTACTTCTCTGCAACTAAAGTGCAACTAAATAAGCACCTTCAGCCGATGTGCTTCTAGAAGGTACTTCAGTCATTTTGGAGGAAACCACGCCACTAGATAGAGCTCCGCAGTCAAAATGTTGTTCAAAAGAGACAGTGTTTGTAAAGTGAAAGGTGAAATGAAGTTTGCGGAAAGACGTTAACTGCATAACGTGGTTAAAAGGTGGTTGGCGTTGATCAAATGGCAAAATAAAGCACATTTCATTCCAGAACCTTGCAAAAGTATTCCCACCCGTTAGATTGTTCCGCATTTTGTAATGTATTTTGTGGAGGTTTTATGTGATGAACAACAAAATAGTACAGGACGGGAAAAGGATTTGGTTTTCATTTGCAGATGGCCCTGATGAGTCAATACGTTGAATTTGTCTGGGCCATTTGAAAACATGGACATGAAGCAAAATCATTTCACTGTAGTTCTGGTTGTGGGCCAAGGTTTATTGTCATGCTTGTAGGTGAACTTCTGCCCCAGTCTCGGTCTCTTGTCCTTACTTAAGAAAAGCATCCCTGCAGCATAACACTGCCACCATCTTTCTTGCTGGGGATTGTGTGATCAGGGTAATTTGCAGTGCTGATATTTCGTGACATATAACATGCTACATGTCAGCCAAAGGGTTTAGATTTGTTTTCATTGGACATTAAGAATGAGGCAAGATTTGTAGAATGCACAGCTAAAATATGTCCTGCCTTCTCTCTGACCTATCTAGTGTGTCTTCATGATGCTGCTTGTTCACTAATGGTGTCCGACAAACCTCTGAGGCCTTCACAGCACAGCAGCATTTATACTGAGATTAAGCTCCCCGCATGCAGACTCTGATTGCTTAATAGGTGGCTTTTGAAGGCAGTTTGTTGGCTTTGATGTTGACATTGGAGTAAAGGGTGCACGCCACTTATTTCTGATTTTTATTTGCAAAAACCATAGAAAAAAATTCACAGTTTTTCTTCTACTTTACAATTATATGCCCCTTTGCCTGAGTCTATCACAAAAAAATTTGGTAAAATACCTTATTATTCATACACAAATGTGAAGGAAAATCACAAGATTTTGGACAGCTCTGTACATGTTAAAATCAAACATTGTTCATATTGTATCATATACTTTGACCTCTGGTTTATAATTGGCATCGTGTTTTTAGCTCTACACAACTGCCAGTGTTGGACAGTACTTACAGACTGTGCTGTCTTGATGGCCACAAACCTGTGGTGGCCCTCCTTCCCGCAGACATACCCAAAGGCCCGGTGGTCCCTGGTGTCCTTTGCAATGTAGCTGATCTCATGGACCGAGTGGTGATGCAGAAGCACCTGGAGGACAGAAAGGCGGGGCATTACCTCAGGCTAAGAGAGCAGCAATAGGTAGCATTTTTTGCTGGAAATATAAAATATCCTGTTTTTTTGTTTAATTAAAAAAAGGACACAGAGCAGCAATCTTTGTTGGCAGCAAAAGTAGGTCAAACCCACTTTGAACATCTTTGCATATTGTCGTGCAAAGCAAAGCTGAAATAGAGGAGACACTTCAAGTGTGTTCAAACCTCTACTCTGATGTATGTGACTGATACTATAGCTTCTGCAGGAATGAACAGTCTTGCATAACCTGGTTGCATAACGTCCCTGCTGTCATAAAATATCAAAAGCTAAATAACTAAATGAGTGAGCAAAGGATATCCCGAAACACCTTTCCACACAAAACATTCAGCTATCACTGAAGCACACCCATCTGCTGCGACTCTATTAAGCAGGATGAGCTTAAGCACTGGGGAGGAGCTTTCATTTGAATATTTACCCATTTTTTCGTGGGGATTGGTGCTGGTAATGCTCCAGATTAATGTTAAATACAAAACTAATATGACAAGTGCACTCCATACAGCACAGAATCATGTCAGCTTTGCAGAAAGCATTTCCATCTAAATGCTTGCCGACATAGCCTGTAGTGGAGCGATCCCCGTTTCCACCTAAACAACCCATAGAGGCATATGAAGTGCAGTGTTATTTACTGCCATGTAATCAGTAAATAAAATGAAGAGCATTAGGGGGCATGATTTGTACAACAACAAATGAGCCTGTCGAAAGAGGGCGAGCTCTTGGGTTGTGGCGGGAGGCTAAATGCTTTTTTTTCTCATTTCAGGGTAAACACGCAAAGTTGAAAGACTGAAAGGAGAAATAATCCAAGGTTTCATATTTGGGGTGCTGGGGGTGGTCGGGTGGGGGCAGGCAGCCACAAGACAATCACTGTTGCACAATTCTCATTTTAGCAGCAAAGAGAGCTGAGGTGGAGCTATTGTGTAATTAGCATTAGCAGCAATGATCATTAAGGGGTGGAACTGAGAGCTTATTAGCGGTTAGCGCTGATGAGCCAAGTGGGCCTGTCTAAGCAGCGCTGCGCTGCGGGACGGAGGGGAAGAGCCCCTGGATCATCCTGTGACGGAATAGCTAGCCTCTGAGCCCTGTGTGTGTGTGTGTGTGTGTGTGTGTGTGTGTGTGTGTGTGTGTGTGTGTGTGTGTGTGTGTGTGTGTGTGTGTGTGTGTGCACGCTCCCATTAACCCACAGAGTCTGAGGAGTCTAAAAGACGCAGCAGAACCACTAATCACATGAGGATGCAGTCGAAGGTTTACATACACCTGTCATGGAGAGGAATGTTGGATTATTCTGGGCTTTAATGATGTATTTGAACCATTATTTTTCTAGGGGGGAATCACAATATGACATACAACTTTACTGAATTATCAAAAAAAGAACAAGGGGCATGAGGGTGAATTACCCGAGGATTTTCTCCTAATCCACACAGGCTCCGAATTCTAAACTCATGTTCTAAATACTGTAATTTGGATAAATGTGGTTTACCAAGTTGCAAAGAAACAGCACACTTTTAGAAGCCAGGAGCAATTTCCTGGCATAAATATGGCTGAATGTTTGACCCATCTTCTTGGCAGGAATAGTAGAGCTCATTTGAATTGGTTGATTTCCTGGCAGTGGCCTGGCTTTTACATTTTTTTAAACAAGGGGTTTAGGACTGAGAAGGTCACTTAATGGTTGCCTGGATCTTCCATGAAAATGTCACTTTTGATGTATATCTGGGGTCATTGTCGTGTTAGAAAACCCATCTGCGTCAAAGTTTCACTCATGTGACCCACGCTGTCAAGCTGCAATGAAAGAAAACTGGGCAGCGTGTGTAGGAAAACCCCAGGAACAACCAAGGCCTAAGTTCATCATCTACTGGAACAAGCTGTGACACCAGTCTAATGTTGACATCCTTAAACATTGCTACAATTGGATGTTGCCCACATAGACGAGCCAAATCTCTTCCGGAGAAAGGCTTTATGGCAAGACAGTATAAAGGCTGACCTATATGTTCCAAGGTGAGGCTTTCAAACCTATGAACTCTGTGCCAAGCATAGTAGCAGTAGTGTCATGCTAAGGATCTAATTCAAAGCCAGTGGTAATGATGCATTGCACAACATGGTGCTGGAATAAAGAAAAGGAGGATAAGCTAAATAGACTGAATTTGTATAGTGCTATTTTTGATCATACTGACCACTCCGAGATCTTTACTCTAGACCCTAGAGCCACATTCACTCAGTCCCAACCGCAAACGCAGACGCAGAGAGCGGTAGGCAACTTTGCAGGGGAGGAAGCTGGAATCGAACACACAGCTTTTTGATGGCAAGAGGACCACTCTTCCCAATGAGTCACAGTCCCCCCAACACTTTAAATACAACTTCCTCTCCAGCTGTATGAGAGCTCATAGATGTGCATTTGACCCTGTGCAGATTGGAATAGAGAAACTCCACAATAATTTCCAACTCATGGATCCAAGAGTTCAACAGTTCAGATGCATAATTAAAGGAGCATTGCACACGTTTAAAGGTTAAATAATATATTTTTTTCTTTCCCATACATGCTCTTACAATTGCCGATTTGTAAAATTAGTTTTCCTCTACTTATCGCAGTCTCCTCTAT
Source organism: Fundulus diaphanus (assembly GCA_037039145.1). Taxonomy (NCBI): domain Eukaryota; kingdom Metazoa; phylum Chordata; class Actinopteri; order Cyprinodontiformes; family Fundulidae; genus Fundulus; species Fundulus diaphanus. Next base: position 45,284,950 of record CM073133.1, read on the forward strand.
AGGCTCCATTAGTCAGTTCAGGAGAGAGTGATTCGGGTTGTATTCTCTGGGTGGGACACGCTGCACACTCTCGTTCACCTGACTACTTTGTTGACTCTCATGTTGACGCTGTCATTGACGCATTGCAGAGAGAACATTTTTAACTTTGCGGAAGCAAAACCGGTCATTGCGGTCTTCAAATCAGTTGGTTTTAGAAGTCCCAAGGTCAAGGTATAAACGGTGGGGTGATCAGGCTTTTGCAGTTGCTGCACCAGAATTCTGGAACAAGTTACCCCCGGATATTCGCACTGTTACAGATATCGCTCTTTTTAGGTCCAAACTCAAGACATATTTGTTCAGGTTGGCTTTTAATACGTAGCAGTGGTGTGACAATTTCATTCTTTTGTTTCTTGGTAACCTTTCTGATTTTATTGTTTTCTATGTTCTCTCTTTCTATTGTATGTTGTGATTTTACTCATTTTGTTAGGCACTTTGGACACCTGCTGGTTGCTGTAAAGTGCTATATAAATACATTTTGATTGATTGATTGATTTAGAACATGAGCCAACTTCCATATTTATAACTTTTGTACCTCAGAAGACATTACGTCTCTAAACAAAAGACCTGTGCAGCCGCAGATGCTTTTCTCTCTTCTCCCATGCACTTACACAACACTGGTGTCCTTTCAACTTGTCACCAAAGGGGGGGGGGGGGGGGGGGGTCAAACGTCTTAAACCTCTGACTAAAGCTCTACAAGGTAAACCTCTTGACTTGGGTCAACGTCAAATTTCAAATTCTAAAATTTCAATAAAGTGCTGTCATGTTTAATGTTCTTTAACCAAAGCACAAGCTGCCTTGTGGGAAATTTCAGTGTTTGAATTCAACTCTGATGGAATATTTAAAGTTTTGGTCAATGCACACTCTGAAGCGTGATGGCATTGATGCTGGCAGGCAGTCAGTCAGTGGTCTAAGATGGCGGCCCAAGCAGGCAGCTGTTGTGAAGCGAGGCGTGCAGGCTCGCGTCCTCTGGATGTCCTGTACAGTGGGCTCACATTCACGGCAGCTGGCAGCGGAGTTGTGAGGAAGCAGCCGCCGACATGCTACTCACCCCTGATCTTTCACAGTAAATCTTGATCCCGCCGAACGAGACCGTCACGTAGACTCTCTGCTTGTGCTCCCCCTTGGAACGCGCTGACGAAGCCATCCCCTGTAAGGTGCATAAGGAAAAGTCATGACACGGGGAGATGAAGGGTGACAGGGGTTGCTTGTTCTCCTGAGGCTCAGGTGAGGGTGAGAGCGGGCTGGTTTGTGATTAAAGGGGGTTCACAAGAGGGCAGGCTTTATGTGATGGATTGGGGTTGGGGGTGACAGGCGTTACATAAGGTATGATTGGAGAGAATGTTCTTTTATCTGCCTTTTCATGAAGGGTCCCTGTCAGAGGCACATGTCAACTTGTGCAGTGAATCTTATTATTGCAGCCTCTTGAAGTAGGTAGTCTGCACTTTGACGTGACAAAACACAAGCGCTATCTACTGACAATAAGGTTAGATTTGCTGACTGAATGGATCGCGCTGCTGCCCGACCAGCTTGCTCCTGCAACTTCACACATAGTGCTGACTGAACAACCATTCCAGCCTTTGAAGTATAATTTTCCCATGGATCTGCAGCCGCTCTTTCTCTTTTTCTTTTTTCTTCTTCTCTCCTGCGCTCTCGGCTCCGATAAAGAAAACAATTAAAATTTCCGCCGTGTTCCGTTTGATGCAACCTGTGAGCTTGACATGCCTTTCATTGAACGACGCCTGAGAGAAAAATGGTCAGGAGAAGAAAGGCAAAGCGGAGCGATGATAAGAGAAGAAAGACTTTGCCTTATGAGCGGAGGCTACGGCTGACAAAGCAGCAGGTTCAGTTCTGATAAAGAAAAGTGCTTGACCTCTCCTGTGCAGCAGATAACTTCTACCTCCAAAGTCTTCCTTTTTGAATATTTGTCCACTCTAGAGCATGAAATTCTATGAAACTGGACATTTCAATCAAGTTGCACCCAAAATTTGAATGTACTTTCAATACTTTTGTGACAGACCAACACAGCGTAGTGCATGACGAAAATGATACATGGTTTTCAATCTTTTTTTTTTGTTATGAATAAAGTGTGGTGTGTGTATTTGTATTCACCCCATCCTTTGCAGTATTTTCCTATAAGAAACCATTGAGCTTGAGCCATACACAGTCATATTCAATAAATTAGAATATGCATTTCTAAAAGGCCTGTTTGTCAGATTAAAAGTACCCTCGGAAAAAAAAATCAACCTTTAAGCCGGTATTTTCATTAAGCCCCCCATTTCTGCATGAAAGATTTTGCTTTTTTCATTGGTCTGATGCAATATTCTAATCTTAAATTTTGTGTTTTCATTAGCTGGAGATGGAAACAAAATAACAAATAACAGAAATAAAGGCTTTAAAACATCATCTGTCTCTGCTTATCTATATAATGTGTTTCCCTTGGTAAACTGAGTTACTGAAATAATCAAACCTTTTAATAATATTCTAATGTATTGAATATGATTGTTGTATGATACAACAGGGAATAGCTTAAAAAATGGAAGGACCAAGAGTGGACAAGCTTAGGAAAGAGGTGCAGTAAGAGAGAAAGAGGTAATGTAGGTGGGCCCAAGAGCTGAAGGGTGTTGTCAGTCAGCCATCGGCTTTTCCATTTTGTGGATTAGTCCCAATGGCAGCGAGAGGCAGCTCAATAGAGACCTGTTCCCTCCTCTATCCCCTGTCCAGATAATAGCAGGTCTGTATCGACTGCTCCATTGACTGTAACTGGCTTCTGGCTTGTGACTGCTGGATTTATATGGAGGGCACTGCTGAAATGTCAGATCAAGGCAGCGAAAAGTTGTTTAATTGGACATATTCCCTGGGATGGGGTATGGGTGAAGATTTGCTTTCCGGCAACACTACTTCTCCTTTGAGGCATCACACGCATTTAAACTCCAGAAAACCAAGAGTGGAAGCTACTCAAACAAACCATGCATAAGTGTCTTCTCTGCAGTTTATCGAGCCAGCCACCTATGAAGAGGCTTATATGAAGATTTTCCATAAAAAAAACTGTAATTTATTTTTTAATTTACAAAAATTAAAAGAAGCATGTTGCTTCCTTCCACATAACACAAAGGTCAAACTGGTTTAACATGAACCACCGGTTTAAATAATTTCATTTTTTTCAATAAGAAATAATAATTTATCAATCGGGTCTCCAGCACTTTAAGCCCAAACTCAGAACAGAGCACAACTAAACAGGCACCATGAATCGAGTCTTTTGTGTCCAACTTGCACCCAAAATCCTTTTATAGAACGCACCTTCCAATGGATAGCTCCGTGTGGTTTAATCAGGAGGTTATGAGCAGTATCTTAACTGTTTATCGTTTTTTTTTATTGTCATTCAGAGCAGGGTCAAGACAAGAGCTGACCTTCAGTAGACTTGGCCATGGTAAAACTCCTCAACTCTCTGAAATGTTAGAGCGGTTCTTGCAAACGCTGCTTTGAAAACTTTAAACCATCAACATCGTTGTTTTAAACTATTGCATTACGTTATGTACATTGAAATCTATAGTTATTCACAACAAAGACTGTGGTTTACTCATTAAATATGTCCAGGAAGTAAATATTTGTTCCAAAAGTAAAACAGCGTAACAAAATTATAGCAATATAAGTGACCCAGAATCTGCAATCAGAAAGCTAATCTCTTTAAATCATAATGAAGATGCTACGAAATTATTGATTGACAGCTCCTAAACTTGTAACATAATGCTTATTTAAAAAAAAAAAAACCTAACTATATTTTAACGTTTCTCTACAGGATATGTTTCAGGAAAGCCTTGTGTGTGATTTCCACATTTTACTCAATACTGTATTCCCACTGGTCCTGGACGCCGGTGCTGTCCAGTCTGTTCTGTATTGATTCCTCCGAGATGAATGATGATACGATCAGAGATAGCATCGCCTTTCCTGGAATTCTTCTCTCTACTCTCACCGAACTAAGAGGCTAATATCATTCAACATATTTTAATTATCAGTTTATTTCAACTTTCCTTATCTATCCTGATACATCTTGGGTGTAATGCCAGACCAGAGCTTTTTATTCACTTGTGTTATACCTGGTAAATTATTTTAGAAAAAAAGTCAGAGCAAGACAGAATATTTAGTGAGTTACAGAGCTTCCCTGTGCATCCAGGGTATCCTGCTGCCACGTGGAAAATATAAAGATATGTGACGGTGATTTCTAGAGATAGAAGAAACTGGTTGCCTGACCAGTCCTGTTTGGGGATTGGCTGGTAAGAAGCTAAAAATCTGCTATCTTTCTGCTCAGTAAACACAACAGACCTAAACTGTAACAGCTTGCTCTGACAGCAGAACCATTTTGTGTGGAAGTTCAGAAAAACAGTATGCAAGTATGCAATTCTCAGTATAAGCGAGGCATTTAAAATGAAGTAAAAAAACAAAACAAAAGAAAAAAAAACACAAATGGTGTAAGAAGTTTCTAGAAAGGAAACTGTATTCTGTGTGGACGTTTATCCGGGCTGTCACTTAATTTAAATAGTCAGATGTCAACAGACAAGGAACTTATTGCTTCGTTTTATCCATCTGAAGACCCTATCCAGCATTTGGACCGCATTAAGTCATGTAGGTCTAAATGGAACGGTTAGGGTGCTTTTGAAAATCTCAGAATTAAAATGAAGGTTTAGTAACTTTTCAGCGAACATGTACTCCTGTTGGGAAAGTCAAACGCACTAACTCACAAAATGACCACGTTAAACTCCAAAAGATGCTGAAGACAGCTTAATAGTCAACTATGTACTCATCTTGTCTTTGTCTTGGAATAACATTGACATTTTTTTTTAGCTTGAGAGCCGTATAACTGCTCTCTGTCTCTGACGATGTGACGTTGCCTCTGGTCCTCATTTCAATAATCAACAATGTATCACAGAAAGGCTCCTTAAGGCATTTGTACAGTCATAATAAATGAATAAATCAGTTAACAATGTAAGACATGATGGTAAATGTGAGCTTTTTGCTCATTTGGTCCACTTCTACATTTTAAAATGTGCAAAAAAGAAAAAGAAAACAACGTTAGAGAGCTTTGATCTGTCTCATAAAGGAGTAAATTAGACGTACTGTGATTCAGTTTTATTTGTACAGGCACCCTGTATACATTTATAATACACATTTATAAAGATATTTACATTTTCAATTTCTTGAGAAAGTTTATTTACAGTATTTAAAAAGCTAAAATTGATATTGGCAGGTCTGACATGTCCTAAATGAGAAACTGGCTGTGTGATCTCAGTTCAGTGCATCTCTAACAATTTATTATTTAACTCTAAAGCTTTATTTAACAAGACACAGGATGCTATAGAACCATCTGGGACAGTATTTTGGCTGTTGTCCACTTAAAATATTAGTGTGCAGTTTTAAATTTGTTATTAATTAGGTTAACACCTGGTTATGCTAAGACCCTCCAAGTGTGTCACATAATTAAAACCTGGCAGGATTTTCTGTAATTCTTATCCTTGGGATTAACTAATATGCATAAAGAAAATGCACAACTGCTCGCACCCAGATTTTTTTTCTGGCGCTATGGGGCTGAATTTGACCTGATTCACTTGCAACAGTCTGCAAAGAGCACTAGCCTGCCATAACGTTATCTGGGTCATGTTATCACAGTTTGCACATGTGCCACAAGTATAACAGCATGGACTTTGTTGTAAAAATAGCAGTCAGTGAGTGACACGAAAAAACACAGAAGAGACAGAATAATTGGGGGTAAGTTGGGGGAAATTTTCTACTTAAGTCTTAAACAGCTCGGAGCGTCTCAGGATAGTAAGCCAGTTTGCCTGTGAGGTAAAAAATAAATACCTGTGTGAATTAATGCAAATGGCTCTGAGCTATACTAAAGGTAAAGCAGCTTACTAGAAGAGGACTGAAGTGAAAGGGTGCCGTGATTTGGTGCCAAACGAACCTATTAGTATTTTTTTTTTTTTTTTTTTCATCAAGCTGAGGCAAGAAAGGATATGACTGGGCTTTCCTTTGTTCCAGCAGGTCAGTCACAGAGTTTCAGTGAGTCACACAGGAGAGGACAGCTCCCATGACTCACTCAAAAAGACAATACAGTCATGCTCGAGCAAGCCTCTTCCAGATCAGACTGAGATGATGAGAAGAACCTCAATGACCCCCCCCCCCCCCCACACACACACAAACACACACACACACACACACAGGGAGATGACACATAAAACCAGAAAGAAACCTTCACCTTCAGCTTCATCATGGAGTCCTGGCACAGCTTGTCCCCGCGTGCGGCTGTCACCTCATCAATCCCAATCAGCTTGGCCTTGTAGCGCACTCCATCTCCGCGGAAACGCTTAATAAGCCCCGCCTCCGTGCGGTCCTGACCTGCATGGAAACAGTAAGAGAAACGGAAGAAAATGCAGGAGACAAAGATCAGAGAATGAAGCTGAGGGTGAATACTGGAAATTAGGATGTGTGAGCTTGCTTCAGTTTTGACAGCTTTTAGTAGCACGCCATGTTGGAGCTACCGTAGTGTCTGTGTGCATGTGTGTGTGTGTGTGTGTGTGTGTGTGTTTTGTATAAATATTTATGGAATAGGAAATGCAGAGTGAATGGCAAATTAAATGCGACGAGAGAGGACGAGGAGAAGATTGAACCTGAAATTGGAATGAAGTTGGGCAAAGCTGGTGGACGAAATGGGAAAATGACTGGAACGCTGACAACACTACCATGAGCTATTATATCACTCTGTGGGGCATTGAAAAACAAAAAAAGCAAGCTGGGGGTGTGGGGGGGGGGGAGATTAGGGGAGTGCTTGCTCTTCTACTGCACCCATGCCCGTGGTTCCCATGGGTGCTATTGCTGGTGACAAACCAGCTTGACTGGTTCCTATTGAGAGTAATTATCTCGGTCCAGCGATCGCCCACAATCCGCCGAAGCCCTCCCCATGAGATGGATGCTGGGTGGCAGCAGGAGTGTGGTGGGAGGGTGGGTGGGTGGGGGGATGACTGTCACAAGTATGTGGCTGGATGGCCTAAGGCTTTTCACTGACATCGCCCCTCCTCTCCCTCCCATCCTTGGTGCTGAATATTCCGTCTCCGCAGACACCCTGACATCTCCTTGACACAGACACCTTTCTCATTTTGTCACCGCGCTGTCTGCCGACGCACCGTTTTGATTATGTGGAAGCGAGCCTTGGGCGCTATCTTGCACGTCAAAACTGTATACCAACCCCCTTATAACCTGTGTGGGATGAGAAAAGCAGGTAATCGCACAAGGAGACAGTAGGATTTCAAATCAAGGTTACCGGCACGTTGGAGAGAATTTTAAGGCCCGTTCCTCGCTCAAATCTAGGTCACGAAAGCATCCGGTACATCAGTTAGCAGCACACTTAAGAGGCTGGCTAATCCACGCACATGAAGTTGACAAGGTAGAACATCCCCAACAGCAACTCAGGCACCAGTCCAAGACCGCGCTACACCAAATGAGCTTATTCCACCCAAAACTTACTCTATTTCCAACTATGCCGCATCAAACCATAGGGAATTTCTTCTCCCATCCACGCATTTTCCAAAGGAAAATCAAAGAGGGGAAAAAATAGAACAGAGCAAATTAAAGGGCTTGTGCAAATGGAGGAAAAAAAAAGAAATGTTCAAATGCAAGTGCATGTCTGGGATGTGCAACCCTCTCACTTATTCATGAGGCCACAATTCTCAAAAGATGGGGGAGGGCTTGATGATTCCTCAGTCATTAAAGTCTCCAAGCAAGTGAACGTTGAATCTGGGTCTCATTCAGACTCACTATTTACTCCTTACTCAACCAGTGGATAATTGAAGCGTACACATCCCTCCTGGTAAAATTCCAGAATCACAAAATTGAGATCTCAAGTAATCATTTCAGGACTTTGTCCATTTTTGGTGTGCCATACATCCCGTACAATCCGTGTGAAATACTAGCAAATCTGCAAGGGCAGAGGACAAAACACACGAAATGGGGAAATGCAATAGCTGAATAAGTGATCACATCCTTAAACTAATACTTCAAAACACATTTGGATTTGGATATAGCATTCAGTCTTCTGTGGTAGAAGTGTATCAGCATACTACATCTTGACTCAGCAGCATAACAGTTCACCTATTCTGAATCTCTTTTGAATTTAGCTCTGGACTCTGGCCAGGTCACTCCGATTGTTGTCACAAGTAGACAACTCATGAACAATTCTCACTTATTCATGAGGCCGCAATTCTCAAAAGATGAGGGATTGTCACAAGTAGACAACAACTTACAAGAAGACTGTAGACAATAAACACTTAGAAGATGCTTGCTCGGTGGTACTCTCGGCCATGGAGGCTGTCAACAGGCTCATTTCCATCTTACGGTGTCATTAGTTTTGGAAAAAGACTCCGTTTTTGTCTCTGTGGTCCTGGAACTTTTTGTACACTTCTCCTCACTGATACCTTTTTACAATTTGATCGTTTCAATCATTCATAACCCCTCTGCAAGCTATGACTCGTAACAAAAGGTGCACATGAGAAAATTGCTGCAAAATCCAACTAGGACAGCCCAAGTACATCTCTGGTTCAACAAAGGATAAGTGTGAAGTTGAGAAGACTAAATGCAGAGATTCAATCCAAGGTCCTTTATTCTTTTACATTTTCCCAGTACAGGTTTTATTTCCAGTTGAATTGTACCGGATATATGTTACATGAAAGGTGGAAAAGGTTAGAAAAATATTTATCATGGCCTAAAAACCTGTAGATCCATGGTACTTCCAGCCTCCATTTAACAGGCTGGTATGCATGAAGCAGCCCTGCTTAGACACAGACATTCAGAATTCATTGACAGACTGAATACGAAGATGACCAGCAAACGTGTGAGCCATGTTTCTGCTGTGATAATTGCTGTTGTTCAAACCGACCCTCCTGCTGTATCTACAGTCTATTCACACAGTCTTAATCCACTCTTGCTTGATCTTCCTGACTCATACACTATGTAATGTAATGCAAAATGCATGCTGCTCCACTTGCATTTTAAACACAATCGGCCCAATTCAGAGCCGCTCACTCAGATGAGCTCTAACCAGATGCTGCGTGCCATTTTGTTTCTTTACATGCAGCGTGCCTTTTCCCCTCCAAATGACACTTTGGGAGAGATTCTGAGGTTCATACACAGATAAATCCTCAAGAAAAAAAAAAAAAGCGTGTCTTGCTTTGGGAATGAAGTCTCAAGTCGGTGTCGTAACTTGTGGGCGACGTGCTCTGGGTTCAGATCGAGAGGAGCAAGGGTGCTGTATTTTGAAAACTAAAGAGCTGAGGGGCATGCTGTTTTATGTTGCTGCACACTGTCAGATCGAAGAGGCGAGAAGGAAAGGTGTGTGTGTGTGTGTGTGTGTAAGTAAAGGGAGGTGACACATATTCCTCTGGCTTTCTGGAAGGCCAAAGCTGAGTGGCCCTCACAACGATTTCGCTCCTCACGATGGAGACTCACAGTTTGTCTGACCAAGAGTTTCCTGGTGCGTATATCACACATGACACTACACACCAGCTGTTATAGAGTCCTGGTGCTCTGACGTGCATATACGGGGCTTTGCAAAAATATTCACACCCCAACCTTTTTACATTTCTTCACAATGCAAACTCAAGCTCTGATGCGTTTTGTGGGGATTTTATGTGACGCACTTCAGTTCCATAATGAAATGGAACTGAAGGCAACAGGAGGAGAGGGGAAGTGCAAGGAAAACGACTCATAAATATAAAAACCTCAAAAGTGTGGAGTGCTTTTGTATACAGCCTTCCTTTGTCAATACTTTCTAGAACCACCCTTTTGCCGCAGTTACAGTTTTGTGACTTTTGAGGTATAGGCCGCTGCTGGCTTGGTGTTTCTAGACAGTGATATTGCTGCACCCGCTCAGTCAGATTTGACAGAGACCATCTGTTAACAGCCATTTTTAAGTCATACCACAGATTTTTAGTTGGATTAAGGTTTGTACTTTGACTGGGCAATTCTAAAATATGAATAAGACATATTCCAAACCATTTCATTGCTGCTAGGGCTCCAACAGGACAGGAGTAGGCTCCACCACTATATCTTGGCACATCTCAATCACATCAGTTTCTTCCCAGTAGATCGTTTCCCTCTAATTTCTAATGATGATGGAAACCTGAATAGTAGAGTAAGGTTTTCAAAAATGAAGCTCAGACTGAAGAGGCAGGATGTCAGAGGAAAAGGAAAGCGAAGGAAACAGTGAAATCCCCCATCTGACACCGAAGCTGTGCACCAGGACCATGGAGGGAACATTTACTGTTCGCCGTGCTCCATACTGTTTCAGGGCTCGTCTGTGATCGCATTGCTGAATGGCTTTCCTTGCCACAGCAGAATGGGGACAGCGAAGGCACAGATGGCAACAGATGGAGAGTCAGAAGTGCCCCTCCAGATATGAGGACTTGGCAACAGAAAAGTTTTTGTTGGGGATGCAAGCATCAAGGCAGGTTAACCTCGGAACCTTTCTGAGAGCGTCTCATGGTGTCGACCAACCCTCCCTCCCGCTCCCCATCTGCCAGTATGCACCACACACCATCCTATTTTAATCTATCTACATGAAATATGCAACGGTTACAAATTTCTTCCATATCTCAGCACAGAGGACTGGATATTCCATAACAAAAAATAACACCAGGTATGCCCTGGCGGAGCAGATGCCTATAAGACGCGGTTAAGAAAATGGATATCTGAGAATAGAAAATCTGTCCCCACCATCTGCCTCCTCCATGTGTACAGCATAACTATCATAAGCCTCAGCAAACACACGCAAACGACATTAACAGCAGCTGATGTTCCCTCATTCAGCTGCACCAATGTTAAAAATTGCTCCATGAAACACAGTAGCGAGGTCCATGCTAATCGAGCGATGGCTGAAGCAGTTCTGTGCTAATAAAGGGATCCACTTAGATTTTCCTCGCAGTCGATAGGTCACCGCCTGCAAGCCGACTTTTATGCTATGTGCTGACAGGTGTTGGGCCAGGGCAGTCGCTGGATCAGAACTCCACAAGATTGCTATTTCACCAGAATAAATGGTAGCTAATGAAGAAACATAATTTGCCCACATGTTTGAAACTGAGTCTGTATGTATATTGGATCTAGGCAGTATGTTTTTCTCTGTGTTTCAAAGTGAAATGTCATATATATATATATATATATATATATATATATATATATATATATATATATATATATATATATATATATATATATATATATGTATACAATTTTTCTTTTTTTCTGCAAAAGCCAGCCATCAGAGGGACAATCAGGTGAACACTATGGAAACCTTGCAGCCAGATTTGTCAGCTACACTGTTGTGAAACAAAATAAGGATATTGCACTTTCACAACACACAACCTCTCCTTTTTCTTTTCTCTACATAAAAAAATACCGTTTTTATGTTGCATGCCAAACATCTGCATTTTTTGAGACCTGCAACCAAAGTCATATTCCTTCATCGCCCACACATGGTCAAAAAAAGCTGATTCTGATTCTGCTCTAGACAGACACGGTACCTACACACTTCAATTTGCTGCAGGTGTTTCTATTGAAAAGGCCATTGTTCTGTAGAGCAACTTATGTTGGTCTACACTGTAAATACACCTAGATTTATAGATAAGAAGGCTAATAGGGATTAAAGGTAAAAGGAAAGTGCATTTTATCTTGAACCATTCTGAACTTTTCTGGCTGTTTTATCATGGCAGAAACCTGCTTTGCTCTTAGCCCTGCTTACAGTAGCGCAAGAACTAATCTAAAAAAAAAAAGAGTTATCCAGTGCAGGTAAGAAACTGACTGACACAGAGTCAAACTTTTCTCACATCATCATGTCATCACAAAAATGTATTGGAATGCTAATCAAACAGTGGATGAGAAAAGACAAAATAAAAGAGAAAAAAAACTGGTATGCTTAAGTTAATCAAAAATGTGGCGTTATAATCACAAGGGATAAATGCATTGCAAAGCCTGCATAGTTAATATGATAAATCCATCCATTTTCTATACCTACTTAATCCTATTAGGGATCAAAGGGGTCCGCAGCTTATTCCTGCAATGAGATTGTGAGAGGCAGGGTATACCTTGCCTAGGCCATCCGTACACTACAGCACAAAACAGAAATAAATGAGATAAACAACGTGATACAACATGCCCTCACATTCTAATAGTAATTTATAATTGCAAATGGACTTAACCCAAAATATGATTTTGATGGTGAGAAGGAACAGGGATACCAAGAAAAAAACAGTATTCTTATTTTGGGGGTAAGCAAAGTTTGTGTGCAAAGTCCACACAGAAAGGCACCAGACCCGATTAAATCTGGCCATGCCCTACAGGTATTGTCACACTGTTTTCTATGTTGCTCTGTGTGCTGCAATTTCCTGAAATTCAAGAAATGAAGAAATGGTGAGGAACACCAAGTCTGGTCAGGACTTTTAAATATCTTTCTTTTGATATGTTCCAAATTCAGAATAGAGCAGATGTACTGGAATCAAGCGTGTGAAATTCACGTTCTCCAGCCTCATGACCGCATGTTACCGTCGATGTGACGTCACTGTCTCATTCTATTTAGTTAGCTATTTCATACCCGAGGATCAACGGATTCTTTGTAATGAAATTCCAATGTGTTGTGTGCCCATGTGATCCGATCATTATCAGCTGAATTATTCTGAAAGTAAGACTACCGTCTGTTTAACTGCCAGTTTTAGGCATCCCATATTTTGAGGTGAATTAATCTTCATCAATGCAAACAAGTGCCTGCACACTTCATTTTGCGGTAGGTGGTTCAATTGAAAAGGTCATTGTTCCATAGAGCAACTCATATTGGTCTACATGGTAAATAATCACAGACATCAGGCTAATAGTGGCTCATCCTTGATAACAATAAGGCAACAGTTGGGCGGAACTTTAAAGGCCGCCATTAGAGGTGGAATTCAAGATGGGATTTAAGATAAGGAAGATAAGGGTCATAATTATTTATCTGAGTGGAGATTTTCATCCATCAGCCTGACAGAAACGACCTGCTATTCTTTTTTTGCAGCAGCATCCTTCAAAAGTCAGTGGTTAGAGAAACCACGTGCGCTGTGAATCTCCATCTGCTGAGGTGACTGCAGCACTTCAGAATTTTTGAAAGCAACACATTTAAGTCTCTAAGTCTAACTTAGACAGTTTGTCATCACAAGTCTTTGAACAAAAGCACCAGGGTGGTAATTTAGACACAACACTGACACATTCAGTTGTCATTGGACTGATGGAGAGTAGAGAAGGTGTGAAATGGATTTTACAGTATGACAAATGACTTCTGAATTAATCCGCTCTTTTCTCTATGTGTGGTCTCTGCAAATAGAGATGCGTGGAGCTCTACTACAAAGTCACAGAGAAATTGATATGCTTTTGGCATCCGCTTTGAAACAGCTAGGATTGCAAAAGCATGGACTGGCCTGTTCTGACACAGCAGATCAGCTTTAAAAAAATCTTCTGCCCCTGAGGTCCTCCAACTTTGTCCTCACATTTTCTTTCTGTACCACATGGTTTCTCTGAATTGCCATAAAGGGATAGTTCATGACATTTGAAATTGGGTGCTGTTAGTAGGGTACAAGCACTTAATATTTTACCAGCGGTAGATAACAACCCTGAAGCAAATGGCTGTTCAGGAGGGACCAAAACCAAAGCAGACTTCTATTGCCTTAATCAACTCCAACTTTAAAAATGTCATTGCGGTTTATGTTGACACTCTTAAGAACCTTTAGGCCTTTATCCCATTTTGAATTGAGAGGATTATTAAACAGAAGGCAATCATTATTTACAGAGAAAAAGGAGGTGGCGGTGTGTCACCAGGGATCTTCCTGAGTGACGCAAACAGAGAAGGGAGCTTGTGGTCAGAGTAATCACTTGATGTAAACTGGTAACTAAAGTTCAACTGTTGTAGCAGTTTAACGGGTTGTGGTCATTTTGCCTCTTCACCATTCTATTCCTTTGTAGTTTTGGTTGTTCCATACTTGAATTTTTTCCCATTACAATATGCTGAGGACTTTTATGGCACATTAGTGACTGACCATGACTCTGTTTAATCCGACAGTCACTTTAAACTCATTTTCTATATTTGACTCATCAGTCCTCTGTGTTCTGACTCCAATAAATAATATCTATCAGCAGATGGTTGCTCAGAGTTATTCTATAATCGGGGTAAAAATCTGCAAATGGACAGAATATATGGTGTATAGAGCTTTTCTGATCATACCAACCTCTCAAAGGGCTTCACACTAGAGCCACATTCACCCAGTCACACACAAATTGATATGTCAAGACCTACAACAACAGGAGTCTTGTCCTTAAGTGCCTTGCCCAGGGGTACATCAACATGTGGCAGGAGGACGCTGGAATCAAACCCAAAACTTTCAGATTGCAAGACAAGTACTCTACCCACTGAGCCACAGAGGCTCGTCTGGTATACTTCAGTAAAGTCAATCAGTCCAGACTGGAATCATAACCCCATTAAATGGAAATAAAGGTATAAGTGAGATTCAAGCATAACTTTTTTATGCTACACTTTGTTTTCAACCTCGGGGTCGGAGGAAATGGTGATGAAGGAGGGACCTATTGGCAAAGGAGCTAATTGACCCGGGCCCATTTTAACTAAACCCCGTTTCATGATCAAGACACTTGATCATGGAAAATGCACTTTTTAAATATGTTATGATGCTATTCCTTCATCAAAATCATGGCCAAAGTGGTATTTTGCTTGATTCATGCATGTCTGAGTAATCCTTGGGAATTCTGCGGTCTGAGCAGCAACCCCTCCCATTCCTGGAAAAGGAGTGGTTCATTACTGGTCTACGTAGAGCGGCCATTACCCGCCCCCTTCAGGAAGTATCTACCTGCCACCTTTTAGCAACTCACTCTTCACCAACCTTACAAAGCCCGGTGGAACGGATGCTGTCTTATCATACATCAAATGAGCAGTGTTCATACAACCCGTAACATTACTGAGAGTTAGGAAGATTTAAATATAGTCCGCCTCAGTCCGTGTGTCCATCTGCAACACATTTCTCCCACATTTTTTGACAAAGGAGCAATGGTACATACTTGTGACATCACTACCAATAACTTAGGCTTTCTCAAAGAGACATCACACAGTTACGACTGTCACAGACTCTAGAGCAACCCCACATGGGGAGAGGTGGCATCACAGTGAAGGCAAGCTTCTTCTAGGTTGGAAAGATAGTGCCAAAAAACAACTAATATTTCATAACAAATTAATACTTTGTAGTGCCAAAGGGAATATTTCATCACATATATGCCTGCAGTTGACTTTGGAAGGCTTAAACAAAGCATGATATATAACCTTTAATTTAAAATGCCTCACTATTCTGTTGGATACATGTTCTGAGTACGTTCTAAAATGAAAATCATGAGTCCTGTCTCCTTCCTCCATTTCTCATGTCTGCCTATCAGACAAGAATTGCCAAGTGCAATCGTAACAACAGCTTAAAGGTTGTAAAAACAGCGTTTGTATAAATCGCAGTAAGTGAGACTGGTTATCTTTCAAGATGGTCGAAGTCCCCTTTGGTCTCGACCCCTCTCAGATTACCTTTACCTTCCGCGTGGAAACCATTTAGATTTGTACCAAAAGAAGGAATTAAGAGACTGATGTACTGCATATAGCACATAAACCCTTTTAAAACCACTTTGAAGGTTCTGAACTATCCCTATTTAAAGCAGAGCAGCAGAACACAAAGAAGGTGGACAGTCCAAACTTGAACAGACAATGTAAAAAGGGTCTTTCGTCTATATGCAGCCTCAGTTCCCGGCTCTCTCATTATCTCTGTCTGCCACTGGTTTGTCCTTTTTGAAATGTTTCTTGTGCACAGATTACAGTAGGACAGCAACAGTTGCTATGGAGATAGAGTAAAGTCACACATGAAAGGAAGTTTTGTAGATGTGCAGAGTGGAGCTTTAGCTCTACAGGGCAGACATTGCTGCTGTACATCCCTGCTAGTGAGTGCGTCCACCATCACGTTAATGTTCTGAGTTCATCTCATACCCATTAGAATTGCATGAGAAGTAAAGGGCGGAGAGAAAAAGCAGCACAGGATGCATTAGAGGATCGGGCTGGGATCTATATTTAGCCATTAGCTGGGAACTCCACGAACAACAAAGCTAACGTTAAATCCATCAGATATCAGAACTGGGTAATTACTCATTACTGAGAAGTCTGTTATTGTGCTCTAACCCATTTCAGGATGTTGTGTCAGGGAAAGCTAAGCGTAACAGAGAACAATAACATACAAGGTGCTTATTAAACTAGGATTTATTTCTTGGTGGATGACACTGTTATCCTTTGGGCTGGATGGAAACTGCAGGGGTCAGCCTGAGTTGTTTGACATTTACACCCCACAGCTTTTCTTTTCTTCCTAATCTCTAAATTACTTTGATCAAGCCGATGTTTTCAGCATTGGGACAAATAATGAAAGTGTCAAGCTAAGTAATGAAACATCATCCCATTTTGCTAATGAGGGAACTTATTAGGGCTACAAAGTTGAACAAACTTGGCATCCCTGGTAAAGATACATAAAAAGCCATGAATTTTATTCCAGTAGCACAATCTCTCGCACTGAAAAAAAAATTAGAAAACAAATCTATCTTTAATTGGAGCACATATATATGCTCTCTGTGTGTCTATTTGTACTTATAGCTGAATGAGACATTTTTTTGCACATTGTACTAATAAAGTGAGGACTTTGATGTAAAGTGAGGCTTTTTTTCTTGCCCTAACTTTTTTCTGGGCTAGGGTGGGTTTAGGACTAAGCTCTGTATTGGTAAAGGTTAGGTTTAGGGTCAGTAAGCATTTAAAACAGAGAGAGCATATGGCATATAATCCAGAGAGATAGTGGTGATTAGAATAAATCACAGCACAAAGGGATTAAATGTGATCCAGGCCTCTGGACCAGGACTCACATTCATATCTTAGATGGTAAGAACAATTAACTCTCCAGGGGGTCTGGTGAGAAGTAAAAGATGAATAGTGGAAATTACGTCATGCCCCCTGTTAAGCAAGGTGGAGGACCCATGATACTTTGGCCTGTTTCTCTTTCAAAGGCCCTGTGAATCTTGTTATCCTCCATAACATAATAAACTCTTTAAACGATTGAGAGATTGCAAAACTGATCTGGTGGATTCTCGTAAAGCCCGTAATGGTCAACACTGAGTCTTTCAGCAGTGCTGTATCATAAGTCATAACATATGGCCAAATCAACACAGAACTGGGTTACCTGACCAAAAATGAACCCTCTTCTATGGCAATCACAGTCTCCAGACCTAGAAACTGTAGAACACCTGCGGGTGGAGCTGAATAGCAGAGACCATAACTGTGAACCCAGAACTCTGAACAAAGAAGTCAAAGACCAGTCTCTCAGTATGTTCCAGTCATTATGACCAGTGATGTTAGAAAAGCTGGTCTGACTTATTGGCAAAAGGAGCTGAACACAATATCGTAACAAAGGGTCGCAATGTTTGTGAAACCAGTGAATAAAAAAAATGTCATTCTCAACATGTTTTCATTGTGAGTAAGTATTATATTTCTAATAATTTTAAGGCTTTTTACACATTTATAGAAACGTGTCCACTGCTGTGTGTTAACTTGGGTAAATAATGGAGAAACGGGGTGGTAAAACCAAAAAATCTCTGCATCTGCATCTTTGACCTTCTTTGGAGTTGTTCTCAAAGTTGGACCATCTTTTCCCGATCCACCCCAGGTTCTGGTGAGTCAAGGGTTGTGGGCGCAGATGAATGTGGATGCAGAACCTCATAAGCTGAAAGAACAGAGCCAACACGCACACGTTGAACGCTAAATACTAGTCGAGAAGGGGTGAAGGAAACTGGTTTAATTAATCCAAGGAAGCCTATTGTACTGTATGTGAAAAAAAGAGACAATGGCGGCTGTGGCGAATCTGAGCATTTTTCATACAGCAGATGTTTTTCGTTTATATCTTCTATCTTTCCTTGGGGAAAGCAGAGCAACAGGATCTACATGAACTGCTTCCCAGTGATTTGGCCTTTACAGAGAGAGCTATGTCACACGCGCACAGACAAACCTGCAGACAAACCTGCGCTGCAAACTGGGACTTGAGTTGTTAAAGACATTCCTACCTTGTTGTGACTTTACAACAATTTCCAACTATTACACAATTGTCCTCTGACAATAGTTCACGGTTTGACATGAAGTTTTAAGAGTACACTTTAACAGTTCATGTTTTTTTTTATTTAAAGATTGCTGTATTTCTTTGTATAGACCAGCTTTGAGAGTTGTCATTAGGAGTCAGAAAGCACATTTACCTGCATCTGGTTTTGGCTTTGTCCTTGATACGTTTAGACAGGAGCAAAAACAACAACAAAAAGCAGACAG
This sequence comes from Fundulus diaphanus, assembly GCA_037039145.1. Lineage (NCBI taxonomy): Eukaryota > Metazoa > Chordata > Actinopteri > Cyprinodontiformes > Fundulidae > Fundulus > Fundulus diaphanus. Next base: position 45,303,434 of record CM073133.1, read on the forward strand.
TTGATCTCCACAATTATATCATACCAATCTGGTCTGCTGCTTCCTGCCAAAATAAAAAGGAAACCGTGTTTTATATGCAGAACTGTAAAAAAGTAATTGCCCCTCACAGAATTCTCCTGTTCGTCGCTTTTCCTGTCACATTTACATGGTTCAGATTTAGAAAAATGGTAACATCAAAGATAAAGTAAAATGCTATTTTCAAATGATAATTTAACTTATTGAGGTACAGACCAACCCAAACCATGTAGCATATAATTGCATGTAATTGACCCCTAAACCTAATAGCTGGTTGCTTCACCCCTGGCATTAACAACAGCCATCAAGCCTTTGTGATAACTGTCAGTGAATTCATTACATCAATGTGGAGAAATTTAGGCCCACTTGTTTTTGCAGATTTGTTTTAATTCATCTAAGTTGGAGAATTTTTTCCCAGTCTTTTTATGGTCGCATCAGAGCATCTCAGACTAATCATTTTTGAGCCGTTCAGATAAGGCCTTGCTCGTCTGTTCTGTCCTGCTGCATAATCCAATGGGCTTGAGCTCAAGGTCACAAACCGAACCCGACATTTTCCTCCAAGATTTTATGGTGGTGTGAAACAAAAAGCATGTTTCTGCGAATAAAAACTAATCTGCCACTCTGCTGGTCCAAGTCCTGAACCAGCAGAGGAGCGGCAGACAATCAGACAACCACCACCTCGTTTGACTGTCGATATCATGTATCATGTTTCCTGAAACACTGTCCTCTGTTAATGGGCAATGGCCTTCAATGTGGTTTGCTCATGTCTCAAAAATTCAGATCTGGCCTTCTGACCTTTTCATAGGGATGCATGTCTTGAATTTCCTTTACATATGTTCTCAAATGTCCTTACATCGGGGCATGATAATTTTCTGTTTTAGATCTTTGAGCCTCCTTCATGTTGTCAGCCAGGTTCTGTGTAAGTGATTTCTTGATTCTATACATAAGGCAATAATCAGGCATTAATATGAAAGGCATTGCCAATGAAAATGATAAATTACAATTCATCATAAAACCAGGAGAGAACTGTATTTTCACGGGATAAGGCTGGTCTGGGTGGCTTTTTCTAAACACTTTTATGTGGTTGAAATCTCTCTTAATCTGAAATATGTTAGTGTGAGAAAAAAAAGCTAAACCAGAATAAATCCATAAGGAGGCCAATACATTTTTTTTCCAGACATGCCATGAGCCCCAAACTGGTTAGTGTACCTCATGTAGAATGGAGCTAGAATCATCATGCAGCTACCCTACACATCAATCTGCATACATTTATTTTGCATGCGGTCTGTATGCAGACCCAATTCTAATTCATATGGATCTAAAAAGCATCTTCACTGGTTGTGACAAGGGCGCCTGGAGCACATAATTAACATGTTAAAGCCAGAGGCTGATACTTTGTGCCGATAGCCCCCTCTCATGAGTCGTCTGGCAGTGCAGTCACTGCAGCTCAGCTCGCTCCCCCACCTCTCCACTTAACTCAAATCGATGGTCCCTCCTCCAGCCGAGCCATTTATCAGAGCAATCCGACAGAACTACTGAAACAGCCACTGAGGACCTGGCCTCACGACCTTGTTACAGCAAACTCACAGTAACCAAACTCACTGAACTGGCTGAAGGAGCTTCGCTCAAGGATGGAGAGATGAGGAGAAGGCTACGGAATGAAGAAGTGGAAGGCAAACAATAAAGCTCCTGCTGTTTCCGTCGACCTCAAAGAGAATCCCGCTCTCTGTACCTCTGTGTGTCTTCCTGTTCAAAGCCAATCCCATCCCAGTGCCATCTTTTGGAGTGCAGAGGATGCCTCTTCCAATCAGATCACTTATGCTGTTCACCACGGCGACATGGTGTGAATTACCCTGTCCGTGACACCTGAATCACGGCGCCAGCGAGCCCTGGGGCTACATGGGATGGCTGTTACTACTTCTGGATCCCCGAGATGAGACACGAAAGCTCTGAGCAGACCCGACTGAGGGACGCTTTTCCTCCATGTTGTCTGAGGTTATTTAGCTCCATCCATAACAAGGTGCACAGTTATGTTCACTGCCTGTCAGCCCACCAAAAAGAGCCAGTTTATTCCCAGCCTGTTTCTTTCTTTCTAAACACTTTACATCAGTCTTTGTCTAAAAACTCCCATGAGGTGAATATTTTAAATGCATTCGCAGTCCAACTGCACTCAATTGCTTAATTGAGACTATGGTTCACAGGAAGAAAGGAAAACCGCCGCATCCCTCCAAACGGGGTTTTAAGATCTTTTGTGCACGGCAGTTTTGAACCACATTCTCACATTGTTTAGACAGAAGGCAACACCATATTTAAAATTCTATCCAACACATTTTTGCCCAGGGGGGGTCCCTGTCCTCAGTGACTCTAACCACCTCATTCATGGGGATCCCAAAGTGTCTGTGTCAGTGACTCATCGTTACTTATTTATGTTTTGAGCAGGTGTGTGAGTCTGTATGAAACAGGATTTAAATACAATTTTAATACAAAGATAAATGTTATATGGACCTGACTTTTGAAACTGTCTGAAGTATCTTACATAAGCGATCGGCAAGGTTACCACAGCTAGCATTGGTAAAAAAATTGTGCAGTGTGTATTTCCTAACAAATGTAGACCTTCAATTTTTTTTCTGATTTCAAAGAAACCGGTAATATTTCCAACTCCAGCAGGTTTCATGACAGGCAGAAATGGAAAGAAAAAACAAAAAAATAAAACAAGCATTGCCATAGTCATTGCTGCCTTTCTGTTACCTGCTGAATTTCTCGCTCTTGCTCACATCACAACATCTCGCTTTAATAGCTCCTTGTGGTCTTTGTGCTTTGTCTGGTTTCACTACTCACTCACTACTTTCCCATCTTCCCCACCAACAGGGCTTAGGTACATTGTGTTAACTGATCAGAAAAAGACCAACAATTTAGGTTTCGGTCCACTGTTAGGGCCAGTCATGGAGAAAATTGTCCAATTCCAGTCATTACCCAATTTCTTGGTTCATGTCTACTCATGACTGTATGCAGAGGTTTAAAACATACTCAAGACATTTCCTTTTTGCCTCACCCGAGCAGCGCCTGCATTACCACAAGGCCAGAATCAATCAGTCAATCAATCTTACCAATACGTTTATCCATCTCATGCTCCATCATCTATCACCCGACCGACACCAGCCTGTCAATGAAAATTGAAAGCAGTTCTGTTTGAATTGAACATACCTTTGATCCTCCTGGACTCCTTTCGCTGGCTGGTTTTGACACCCGACTGGACCTCGGCCTCTGCTGACATTCTCCACCGCTGAGTCCCTTGTCCTGCTCACAGCAGACCCACCATGAGTTAGCAGCACACTAGCTAATCCTTCAAGCGCCCAGTGTCCGGCTCTCCCTTCTCGCTCCTGTGTTTCTCACAGTAGCTCCGTGACACAGATAAACTCAGTCAAATCCATGGTGACATGTCTGCTCCTCCTCAATAAATGAAGATCCCGCATCAATAAATATGCTCTGTCACTACAGGTCCATGGTGTTTGAGTAATGCCGGGCAAAACATGAAGAGCTGATTGAATTATGAGCTCAACTATCGTCTCGAGGGCAGCTTCAGATCAGATTTGACATCCTCTGGAGTGTACCTGAGATTTCTCAGAGAAGGTCAAGTATCACATGGTCTCCACTGTTGCTCTTTATGAAGATTCACCTATTGCTCAGGAGCAATCCCCCTGGGGGAGACTTGCAACATTGATTGAATCAAATATTGTTCTTCAGAGTAGGTCAGAAGTGGATATTATTCTTTGGCGGAGCACTTCAGATGCAGCTTGACAACCCATCACAGTCTGTAGCTCTCGGCACTGCAAGGCAAGGAGACAGAGATGATAAATGTTAAGCTGGAGGTGGTTAAAAATTAAAATGACACATTCCCCTTGTTCACTCATTACAGTATTAACATATGAAATGGCAGGCAGCAATTTAACAAATCAACAAAGATGGCATTATCGCTTCTGGATCATCAATCCTTGATGAGCATGCAGCTAATGCTCGCTGCTCCGCGGCCACCCATGAAGAAGACCTCTGGTGAAATATTTAACGCTCTGAGTTTATGTACTGCTCATGAGTAAGTACAGAACAGTAAACCATGACCGGCGCTTCTGTGCACGCAAAGCAAATTTTCTGAGGATGGACTGTTAATGGTTGTAACAGCAGGGGAGGAGGGGAAGTAGGAGAGAGAGGAGCAAAAGACCGGCTGCTTCCAAGCAAACAATAAACTGGAAACCCCCACATTGTTTTTTTAATGCCCTTGAATCAGCCGCTACTAACACGGGGGTTGTGCCAAGCTGGCACCATGGCTGGCACAGCTTTTGTTGGCAGGGTGATGTGCGATTGTTGGAGAAACAGGGCTACAAAGAACCGGGAACCGGGAGCACATTGTCCAGTCTGACATTGTGTGACATTGTTAGTGCATTTAAGGAGATAACACAACTTGGAGTATCATTTTAGACACGTGATTTTACACGTGCAGTGGTTTATAATTCTTTTTAATAGTATCGTTAAGTTTTAGAAGTTTGCTTAAGGACCCTAGCCAGTTCCCCTGAAGACCGTTTTAGTTCCTGTAGGTCTATGAACCAGACTTGAACTTTTATAGTATACTGCCAAAAGGCAAGTTTGGCACAAAAACACACATGATTATCATATTTACACATGGTGACAATACCACCACAGTTTTTTTTTTCAAAAGTTAGAACATTTTCCATTAAAAAAGAACATATATTGAACTTTTAATGTAGTCCTACTAGCTGAGCCTCTCTTGTGTCTTTACATTGTGTTTTACTTGCAAGTACCCAGGCTAAAAATTAATATAAGCAATACGTGTCTAGCATCCATTAATGGTTCAATTAGACTCTTTTATTGATGTTCAATTCAATCCCTGTATATAGTAATTGTAAGAAGATTTTTTTGTTTAAACCTTCAACACAAACAGCTAAAAATCATAAAAGCTTTAAATCAGTAGTTCATATCTTACTCACTGGTTGCACTAACATTGTCATTACACATAACCGCCAATTTAGCAGAAATCTGTCTCTACTTTGTCACGTTCAGTTGAGACGCTTTTGGGCTAAAAGTTATTTTGTATGTAACTTAATGGGGAAAGAATACGAATTTATCTCTGTCAAGTGGTTATGTTTGGGGCTTTCCATAGATGCAACCCTTGAAATAAAGAAATGTCTGTGAAAGGCTCTTCAGGGACTTTCACATCGAAAATATAATTCATCCCATCTATTCTGAAGTGAGGAAATTTCCTCTCAAAGCCCAGACTGGTACATTTTTGTTGTTCATTTTGCAGTTCTCTGTGACAAAACAGGTGGTGAGAATGTTGGATTTGTAAGCCAGCAATTCTTGAATTTGCACTTATGACGAACATAACCAAAACGGTCAGAGACACTTTTGCTTTCCTATTTAAAACATATGGTCTCTAGAGGCTTGCATGCTTTCAGACTGGCATCAGCTTTATCATATCAGTTTGGCCAATGTGAAGACATAATGAAGACAGAGACATAATAAGCAACATCTCTGTGTGAAAAAAGCTACCAACTTGCATAAAAAGTTCAACTTCTTGAACTGAAATTTTCAACCCATTAAAGGGTGTAATGGTACATTCAGCTCATGGCACGAGATGAGGCACAATATTGAGACAAGATTCTAGTAGTATTTATGGAAAAACCAAGATCTCTTTTTTGATTTGAACATTAGAATAAAGCTCTCTCGATCCACAAACTGCTATATTTAATGGTTGTCTAAATTTAATTTGGTCCTATTGACCAAAATGAATTGAAAATGCTTCCTTTTTTCAGTTTTCACAAATTGAATAATTGATAAACCACCAACTATGCTTTGAAGAATCAGTTCTCAGAGTAAAATGTTCCAGCTGAGGATACACATAAATATTCTAGATTTTAAACTAGCGCTCAATCAACCAATCAATCAATCAGTCAGTCAATCAAGGAAAAAAAAAAAAACAACACAGATATATAAAATAAAATAAATAAAGCATAGAACCACAAGAACAGGCAATAAAGATAAAAAATAAGAAAGAGCCTGGTCCTTGGTATATCTAACAAAAACATGCAAAAGACATGCTAGGCATGTTAGTGGCTGTTTAGTGCTGTTGGTGGCTAATAGTAAACCATTCACTGTTCTCTCACCACGATTAGAAACTGTAGCTATCATGTCTATCACTCAGCCACATTACTGCTGATCTTCTACAGAGTTCCTAAAATGTTGCCAGATACATTTCTTACAACTGGATGAGTATTCTTGAGTTCCTTTCTATTGTCCTCTAAATCCCTTCAAAATAATTTGTTGACTTTATAAACACAAAAGGGCAAACGAGGAACTACTTCCTTTCTTTCTTCAACATAAGAATCTCCAACATTGATACAACAGCCTGTTGTGAAATCACGGACCCGACACCGGACCGAAGACCAGACCCTAAAGAGGTGTTAACGGACCGAAGACCGGACCGATTAGATCGTTAGCAAGTGTTATTTGACATGACACCAGACATAGAGCAATACTTGCCGGGATCATACAGCCCCACAAGTGGTACGTCATTCATCATTTCATTATTTATTCAATTAATTAATTTTATTATTATTATTACAACACTATCATCAATTTCAACCCGCTCCGGTTGAAATTGAAAAGGCTTAACGCTGCTTATTGCTGTTTTGGCTGGACGGAGCTGGCGCTAAAGGACCTAGTATAGGTCTTTTACCCAGAATGCATTGCAGCGTTAACAACATGGCAAACGTCTGTTAAAAATTATAAAAAACTAAACAACAGTATTTTTACTGTATTGTTTTTACATCTAAAATAGGCATTTCTTAAATAAAGCCCATTGTTACAACTAATCGTGGATCCCTTTAACACACCTCTCTGCAGCTTCTGTACTATTACCCATCCATTACCACACATAGTTTAAAAACTAACCTAAAACCCGAGACGAGAATAAAAATTATTCTAGGTTTCTTTTCAGTACAGTTGTCAAACTTTCCCAGAGTCATAGCTCTGTTGATCCATCCATTCCCTCAGCTCTTAGCAGAAATGACTTTATGGGATTCATTATAAATAAAATAGATTCTATTAAAAATACATATATGTAGGGGAAATATTCCTGGATCAGTGCCACGGTGCCCTTTTGTGTCTCTGCTCTGTCTTCTGTAACCCCCAGTCGGTCGAGGCAGATGACCGTTCATACTGAGCCCGGTTCTGCTGGAGGTTTTTCCTTCCTACAGTCAAGGGAAATATTACAAATAACTTCACAAGACCTCATTTTAAAAGATCTCAACTAACCATTTCCTTTTCAGAGTAAGAGTTCAGAAGATTGTGACATGCTGTCAGCAACTAGGTAACAATCTTTGAAACACATTTAACTTTGATGAGAAATATTGTACTGTCATAATATATTTTTTGTGATAACTTAGAGCTAAGACCAAGCATTTTAACAGGGGATTGTATCATTTCCATCTCTGTGTTGCTCTGTGATGGACGGGTGACTTGTCCAGCATATACCCCACCTGTCGCCCAATGATTATTGGAGGTAGGCACCAGCTTCCCACCATCCCCCTCCCCCACAACCCGGATAAGCGGGTATAGACAATGGATGGATGGAGGAAAAAAATTAAAAAAAATTATTTTAAAATGTTCTAAATGCTTGTGCTTATGTGTGTGTGTGTGTGTGTGTGTGTGTGTGTGTGTGTGTGTGTGTGTGTGTGTGTGTGTGTGTGTGTGTGTGTGTGTTAGAGTTTTTCTGCAATACGTTAATAGGGAAAGGTCTGACAGTAATGGGCTTGCCAATGGGCCTGGGGCTCGGCAATGGCAGTGTCAGTGTCAGAGAACGGTATAACGTGATACAACTCACTGGAGGAGGCAGAGCTGAAGATGTACAGAAACGAAGTTAGAGAAGCAAGGCAGACATGTTTAGTACTTGGGAAGTGGAGAGACGGTAGATATACTGGACAAAATAGAGAGACAGAGCAAGTTCTTGGATGTGCGGTATGGGTGGTGAGACAAAGAAGGATGCTAGATGAGATTATCCGTCGACGCGACCTATAAACGGAGCAGCTGAACAAAGAAGAAAAGAAGTGAACTGTGTTGCTCATGTGTATTCCATTTCTTTGATCAACAGCTGGTGACTGAGGATGTCTCATCACCATGAGTTACAGTTTGGATTTGTTGGACTCGTGTCACATTTTGTGTGTGCTCATAAGTCTGATAATGTCACCCAGGTCCAGCGGCGAAGGAGCCGTCTACCCGAGAGTCTGCCTCAGACAGGGCACTGGCCCGTCAGCAGTGGGAGAGGTATTTTCCATGTCACAAAGAACCTTATCAGAATGTAATTTTCATTACCAATGAGAGAGATATGCCTCATTGTATTAGACCCAAGAGCGATTTAATGTGATGTATGGCTGCTTTTCAGAGCCAATACTATCTAGGTCACCCAGACTCCCCAGTCTGCTTCGTGTTTTAAAAGCTCTCACTGTCTCTCAGGATTTGGGTCGGAGTTAACGAGCATCACTCATTTTTCCAGCTCACTCTCAACTGTTTGGGGATGTCAAAAGAACACCCCCCCCCTCAACAAAAGCCGCCATTTATTTATTAATTTGCTCACTTTGGCACCTCCTCTGTGAAGTGCAGAGGAAGCCCTCCTTGAGCAAAGTCGGTTTCGTTTCGCTTCGCTATCCTCATTTCCTGCCGTCAGCCTGTTTCTCTTTTCATCTCTGTCTGCCTCAATGTCGGGGATGACATTTGGAGCTGTTTGCCTTCTGCTTCACTTAGAGTTTCTTTCCTGCACGCAGTTTACAACCCCCCCCCCCCCCCCCCATATAAAAAAGGCACTTTGTATGTTTAGAGGGACGTACGGCTGCTCTGTCTTCCCAGCGCTAATCACATCACTGTGAACGCGAAGACCAACTTCTAATAGTCTGCATTATTCGGTGAGGGAACACTACTGGATTAGGATGAGGTGCGTGCCATGATTATGTAATTAATGTATCTGCAATTGAGTCAGGAATTTGCTTGACGTGATGATTTTGTTTGCAGTTAAATAAAAAGAAGGATTTTTATCTTTGATTTATGCTGCCGAGAAACAAAAGCTTATAATTAATGGCAATTATCTCCCTCTGGATGTCTGCGTGGAGAGAGAGATAACTCATTAAGTGTGATCAGTTTTTCCAATCGTGTTTACTGCCTTCGCGATATAATGGGCAATCACTGTGCGCGAGTTGATTTTTTATTTTTCAAATCAGATCATTCTGGAGCTTCTCCTTTCAAGCTGCGGCGTCACGGCACAACGACATCTCCTCCTGAGGCTGATTTTTAATAGACACCACAATCAGCCTCATATTGTGAAACAAGCAAGCCTCGGTGCATCCTGCCACTGATGAGTAACAAAAGGTTGAACAGCCATCTATCACTGGCCATGGCCAATTAAACCTCCATTCGCTGCGGTCCCAGCGGAAGGTGCAGCCTGTGAATCACAGGCTGGAGAAAAAGGAAGCCCGTCGCTCTCCCAAGGATCCTTCTTCCTCCCGCGCCAAGGCTGGCCTGGGGCTGCTGGAGCGTTTGCTCGACAGACCGGCTCTGGCACCTCGCGCTGGTCATCTTTGTTACAAAATGCCTCCCAGCTTATGGACTGGGACAGTCCTGTCACAACCTGGCCTGGCGGAGCCCATCTCTGAGCGGGCCGGCTGCGTTACCTTGTGTCAACCCATGGTGGCAATTGGTTGCATCCAGAAATGCAAAAAGCTCTCAGCCAAATGCTGTTGTGAAATAATTAATTTAGCCCCTTCTATTCCACTCTACGTCGGCTTTTATCAGCTTCATAATCAAGAATAGGTTGAAGTCACTTGTAAGCGGCCTTACCAGCGTCTAATCGCCATTAAATCCATGATAAGGTTAATGTGCCTTTGTTAAACTAATTAGATTCCTGACTGGAGAGCGGTTGACTGGCATGAGGCGCCTCACTCTCTTATAATGAGAAGCTACACTGCTTTCAGCCTGAATTTACATTCAGCTCTCATTTCACTGATACCCCTAAATAAAGTCCAGTGCAATCAGTTGCCTGCATGTCAGCATTACGAAGGCCAAGGAACAGCAGGTGGATCAGGGTGAACATTTGGAAGCAGTTTTAGGTTAGAAAACAATATCACAAGCTTGTTGGATCTTACAAATGTCCTCAAATGAATCAGTTTTCTGACAGAGTATGGCACAACTGCAAATCTACCAAGACATGTTCAACCGTTTTATCTGGACACTGGAAAAAGGAGTAAAATCCGGAGGAGCCACACAGATCCACAGCTGTTTAACAGTACATTCAACAAATATGAGAAAGCAGCAAGAGGAACATAATAAGAAATACAACGCCATGGGTAAGGGCTCTCTGCTGTACGCTGAGATGAGACAAAAGAGATTTTTTTGGTTGCAATAGAAGTACAAATTTCACCAGCATGTTTCACAAGGATTAAACATGCTGGTGGCGGCATCAGACCACGGGGAAGTGTTCCATACTTTATAATAGTTTATCACCATACATCTTAAAACTCAAATGAAAACTGGAGAGCGGTGAATTAAAAAAAATTTCAACACATACCCAGGCCTTTCATTTGATTTTTGAACTGATGGGAATGCTGAAAGGTTGTAGAAAAGTGGAACCAAAAACTTGTCTTACTCCTTTACTCCTCTGGTTTTCCTGGGAGAACTGCTCGGGTTGCTCGCCCACGCCCCATTAGGTTCGCCTCATTCTAACAAGATGGAGGACTGGCAATGGTAGAACAGTAGAGTGTGCAACCAGGAATGGTGGGCAAAAGGGGAAAAAAACATACAATAAAATTTCACTTTAGGGATTGGAAGCGCTCTCGTGTTGCCGTCTGAGTCAAAAACAGCCCTCGTTGTTTCAGGTTCACTGGGTGCAGCTGGGAAACTAAATAAGCAACAGCACACAGTTGCTGTGCTGATTTATGTCAGCAAAGGCCTGGGAGCCGTGCACCCAGTTAGGAGAGTCTTTAACATGGCAGGGCGAGAGGGCGGCCCCTCGCTGCCCTCCGAAGTGCAGCTGCGGAAGCGTTTAACCATATCAGCTGCACATTAACCGGCACCTATTCACACTGATGTGCAAACCGGGGATAAGTTGAGGTTATTCCTCCGCTATGTGACGGATATGAAGAGCTACATTCTCTTCAGAGGTTTAGAGACACAAATAATGCAGCCTGTGTTCAAAGTTAGCATTAGATCGGCAGCTGTGGCTCTATAACAGACATATCCAGGCTAATCTAGTGTCACCCGCTCCCTATGGTGGGAGTAAACAATGGCATGAAAACAAGACTGGGCTGCATCGCCCTGTTTTATCTGTCTAGTCACGCCCTCGGTGTGCGGCAGGTCTGGAGAACCGACTCCTGGACCTATCTTAGAACAGTTAATTGGTGAGCCTGGCTTTCCAGAACACCTCCTCTGATGATACTCTGCAGCTTCCCGAGGAGCCTTTAATTTGCTGCTGATTTGGTTTGTTGTTGTGCTGCGTCTCGGTGTCTGAACAGTGTGTTAAACAGCCTATTCACCGCGTTGGGATGATGGGAGGGAGAACTGGGTGGGCTCCAGAAGGCCTGGCAAACACTTCACGGCCAAATCTTCTTCTCCTGTCTCCGCTGCTCTCTTTCTTCTCTTTTTGATTCGCTCTAAATGAATCAGTCCTAATGCTGCTTTTTTTCCCCATTTTCTCTCCCTCCTCCTACCTTTGTTCTCATCTGCCCTATTTTCCTTTTTCTCCCTCTCTTCCAGCATAATGCTTGCTTGTGAAAAACAGGTTGAGGCATGTTTTCTTCTGCTGCCATCCCACCTCTGCCTTCATTATTGAGTAACAAAGAACTGTGATCACAAGGGCTCGGTCATTATTTCATCCGCAGAGTAATTAATGAGACAATTAGGCCTTTTTTCCTTCTCTCTGTTCCCTCTAAATAAATAGCCAAAAGGTGGCCTCTTTAGGCGCACGCCAGTCATGGGCAAAATAAAGATACACAAGCCACTTGCTCCTGAAACTTGACAGCAAACAACTGCTTTTAACGCTGTTTTGACTCTTCATGCAGACGGGGGAATGTGACTAACACATTCAACAGAGAGTTTGTGTTGTCGAGATAAAAGTCGGCATGATCAAAACTGGGGAGCACAAAAACATTACCTAAATTTGGCATAGCTGCAATAATGAAGCAGAGGGGGAGCGCTATCATGGAAACTTTTTGTTTATCTACCTGTTGTCACACTGGGATGCCGAAACACATCTGATGAAGCTGAAGGACAGTTTCAGTTTCAGTTAATGAGCGCGCTTACTATAGAGGTCTACGATCCGGGTGTTGACGCTTCTTCATTTTGCGCACAAAACATAATGTCCTCATTTCAAATGAGCCCCGTACTTTTTGGTCGTGTGTTTTATCAGCAAGCTAAGACGTTGGGCAGGAGAAGCAGCTCAAAAAAAAAAAAAAAATCTGTTACCACTCACAATCTGGCATCCAAACAGTCGAGGAGCTACTAAAGAATCAGTGTTCAATTTGACGACGTAGAATGTTTGTAGTTTTTGTCAACAACCTACTTTCCAGCTGACAACTAGATAAGAACTAAAGAAAAACGAATCCCAAATGACTTCAAGCTGGGCCTATGGTGAAAATAAAATAAATTTTTGTCAATCAAAATGCAAAGTTAATGTTGGAGGGAGATGAAATCTCATCAAATCTAATTTTTGTCTGGTGGAAAGACGGGATGAGTTCTAAAACTAGCCAACGAGACATACAACACATTTTGGAAGTCTCTTACACAAATATGATCTTTATGGAAGAGTGCCGTTTTGATCTCGATCCTGGAAACCAAGCGTTACGTCTCGTCTTGTGAGCTGGATGTGTCGTCACATCCCTAGCTGGTAGGAATACTGCATCATACGTCAGCATGTTTAACAGCACAGTTTAGTTCAGGTTTAGTTATCATGCTTTGACTAAGGTCAAAAGTAGTTTTAGCCGCAATTTATTCATCTGTGGTCTATTTAGGTACAGTCTTGTTTTAGTCGACTACAATCTATATGGTATTTAGCTGACTAAAAACTCAGAGAACTACGTTTTTTTTGTATCCCTCAATTGAAAACTATTTCTTGTGCCTATTTTGAATATTTATTGAATGGAATTAAAGTTATATTCAGGAAGAACATTCTATATAAAAATGCACACAACATTCTTCATGAAATAAGAATCGTGAAGGCGTTGAGAGTGGTGAAACAATATGAAACATTAAATTAGCCTACAATGTTTCAAAAAAAATTATGTTATCTGATTTTTTTAAAAAGTGCACACAATATTGCCATTAGGCCCGTTCCCCCTCAACAATATTTCTATGTGTGAAATATTTATACTTTCTTAGCAATATTTTGCCTATAAATTTATTTCATTCATGAAATTCTGTTTGAGATGAAGGGAATTTTTGTTCAGGTAGAATTATCTACCTCTATAAGATTTCAAACAAGAAATGATCAAATGTGGTCCTATCTTATCAAAACATTTGTGAAAAAGTCGTTTAGTGTCACGTTGATGGTAAGCGTCGAAGCAGATGCCAGCTTTAGAGCCGTTAGCAACTAGAAAAAGACATAGCGAGGTGCGCTACTACGGCAATGCGGTCACACTGACGTCACGAGACGTCACCACGAGCCATCTTCAAGAAGAAGCAAAGAGAGTAACAATGGCAACACATGCAGGAACATGTTACCAAGTGAAGATAAAGTATTTTTTCAAAGAGAAATTAAAATTTTCCAATAAAATTTAGCCACATCAAATGCCATAATGCAAAATGTCCAAAGTTGAGAACACAGCTTCGTCTGGTCCTTTAAGACTTATGTTGGTGGCCCAACCATGGGCACCATGGTGCCCCGACCATAGTTAAACACCGCTGTTCTGACAGCAAAGGCAGGCAGTACACTACTAATGAGCATGGACACTCAAAAATACTAATGTGAAAACCTCCAACTTGTTTGTAGTCTACAATGCAGTCAGCCAACATTAAGCATGGCTGAAAGACACAATACCAGTATTCTTCAATTGTTTTGTAATATTAAGTGCATGGGCCAAAACTTTATGTTCAAGTGGTTTAATTTTTGATAATTAGATGCTCAACTCATGTCTGAGAAATAATTATTGGTTGAAACCTGAAAATATTGGTAAACGTAACAGATATTAACATGATGCCTTGACTATTAGTAACGTACATGGCGTAGTGATGAATCCCATAATGGGGCGACTGACTCAGTGAATAGTCTTGCGATCCGGCGTTTGTGGGCTCGATTCCAGTTTCCCCCTGGCAAATGTGAACGTGCCCCTAGCAAGGCACTAAACCCCAAGTTAGCTGCCAATTTGTGCATCGTATATTAAAGTGTACAGGTTAGTGAGCTTGATTGGGTGAATGTGGTGCTTTTAGTATGACTGGAAAAGTGCTCTGTAGGTCCAGTCCATTCACAATCATTTCTCCTTGAAAACCATTACCATTATGTCTTGATCATCTCTATGTTTTTTAACCCCGGTTTGTGAAAATGACCAGTAAATGAGGAAAAAGGTCCTTCTGATATCTTTGTCTCTGATTTTTGAAATCAAAACTTAACCATCTTGAAACAACACCTTTGTGGCATCTTTCCCATAGAAGCAACTGTTTTGTGGGTCCTCCAGAGTGGCGGACAGGAGGTTAGTTGATGTAAAACTGAAACGAATATTAGTAAACTCAGTCAGTTCCACTGGTTTTCTGCCATGCAACAGACACATGCTATTGGTTTGAATAAAAAAAGGTACAGTTTACTTAGGTAAATGACACCGATCATCGATGTAGTGGCAAAAGAAAGTTTTGTTGCCTGGTCGAAATAGTCTCTAGCTGCCTAGTGATTGCAACCCAGATTATGCCAGTGTGTAAAATGTATGGAAGGACCCTTCCACTATAAAGACCAGAACCTCTTGCAGCTGCTCAAGTTTTGTTCTTTTGATTTGGGTCGGCTTGTTTTAATGGAGTACCATGATCCACTGTTGGGATGCTATAAACCACTCTCATTAGTTTTTGCACTTTTCATTACTGCAGTAACAACGCAGAATGAACTTGCTGTGCCCTCCTTTTTCTGCAACAATAGATGTTTGCAGGAATCTCTCTGTGGTAACAGCTGCCTCTTATTCTCATTTGGCAATATGTTGAGCTTTAACGGCTGGCTCCCCACTGTTTACTATCAAATCCAGAACCAAACACATTTCAATACAGCTACATTGAAAGGCGAACATTAGTAAAACACTCAATTCAATCCAAATAGCATATCCTAAATATTTACCCAAACAGGTAAGGAAATATATGCTTATAATATCTTGAAAAAGAGTGCATATTCCATGTACCTTTTTACATTTTGTAACATTGCAACTACAAACTAAGTAGTGTATAATTAAGAGCATTATCCATGGTTTTCAACTTTTATTAATATACACTGCCGGTTGTGTGTTCAGAAGGAGTGTGTGGGGCATGTGTGTTTCTCTCCGTCATGCAGGGTGTGACAGGTGCTGCAGGCTGACAGGTGCAAATCGTCAAGAGCCAATCAAGACCTGGATAAAGGGGAGCGGTTCCTGACAACACGTGCCAGTTGGTTAACGCCCAGAGTGGTAAACAGGCCTCCTTGTGCACACCTTGAAGAACCTAGGTTGTGCTGTCTCTCACTACTCCCTGTCTTCTCCTCATGGATTCCAAGCCCTGGCTCTTCTGGACTCCCCCTGCTGTTGTCTACTGGTTCCAATCCTCGCTTCCAGGTCGTCATTGTCCTGCTCCGTGGTTTCCTGTGATCGCAATACCCGAGAAAGCCTCACCTTCGCCAGCCTGTCCACCCTTCCATGTTCTACTTCATGGAAGAACATTACCAACTACACTGCTACCGCCAACCTCTGCTTTGAGACACACTGACCCTCTTTGGACTACCAGATCTTCACCCCATGCCACACTTTCCAATAAATCTGTTGAACGTTTACCTGTGTCTGTGACTAGCTGCTTATGAGTCTCCGGCAACCATGACACTACCAGTCAAAAGATTGGACTCACATCGTCATTCAATGGCATTTCTTTATTTTTATGACTTTCTATATTGCAGACATCAATACTATGACTCAAAAGTACAGCCCCCTTGGTAACCCTGGGAACCTGTCGACAAGACAACTATCAGTTGTTCGCTACACTAATCTGATATTTATGGATACGATAAGGTGGCCTGTTAAAGGTTTGCCAAAAGCCATGTTGCGACACATAAAACGTGTAAGAAACATCACCGGACGGTTTAGGCCAAACTGACAAATCGAAGGTAAAACCTTATATGTGTACTGTAGCTTTAACAAACCCTTGACATACATCCATGTTTTTTTTTTTTATAATTACGATAATGACTTACCAATGCAGTTTAGTAAAACTGGGATGTTGGTTTGATTTGGTGAATGAAAGCTAAATGACTCAAGTGCTAAATGCAACTTGTTAGTTTTCACTTGCCTGCATTGTTTTTTTAGAGACATGTTTCTTTTCTATCCTGTGGTCACCCGGCACAGGAGCGTCTCTCAACAGCGGATTATAAAGCTGTTTTGTTGCTCATTTTTCTTGCTTATGATTTCCCTGAACACCCAAAGAATAAGCTGGTGTTTATGAGACAAAACTTTTCACATATTTAAGGTGTCCAACCAGAACGCCCGCCAAAAAGTGCTTAAAGAAGTGAGCAACATTGCTCACAAAGGAAACTTGTCACACTTTGCTGTGGAGATGTTTATCCACTTTCATAACTCCATTGTTTTGTTTTTGTTTTGTTCTTTTTGCAGGCAGAACAGAAAGAAATGAATTCATTTACACCGCAGCTTTTGTTACCTCTCCATTCAGCGGCATTTGGAGTTGATTTGATTTTATTTTTGCAGCAGCGATATAAGCGCCATTATTTCCACAAAGTGCTTTTCTCATGCATTTCCTCCTGAGAGAAGCTCTGATGTTGCTCATTTTTGCCCGCTAGAAACTCTCAGGTATTTTCTTTAAAAAAAAAAAAGCACTTTAAAATACGTTTATGGAACACACACATATACACACCAACTGTCTGGTCCCCTGGTGACAATCCTGTGTGTGAGCTTGTAATTAGTGAGTGTCCCACCACACCTCAACTTCTCTCATTAATCTCACATGAGTGATTAGGCTGCTGCGACGAATGGAACCACGGGAGGTGTGAAACTGGGTGTGAAACTGTTGTCATCTCATATGTTATCGTACTCTGGGGATTGTTGCAGGGGGAGGGATCAAGCCGCAGCAGGCACAGCCCATTGGTAGCTAATCGTGCCGCTAATGATAAGTGATACAGTCGCCTCCTTCTCATTACAGTGGCGTCGCAAGGTCAGGGTCTCACACGGATCGCGCCGGCGTCGCCTCGCCGAGAAGCTGCTCCCCGTGTTTTGACTTGTTTTGTGTAAACCCAGAGCGGAGGCTGGATGAAAGGGCCGAGTGAAGCCTTCTGAATATGACACTTGATGGCTGATTAAAGCAAAGCATCGGGGTAGCCTCCGACTGCGACGCTCTGATGAGAAGCGATCTGAAGGGTCTCGTCAGAAGACGTCATGCTGACCGCTGCTGCCGCTGCGCCAGATGCTTGTTGTTCAGCGCAGCTCCACATCAGAAACACGGAGGCTCTTCCCTGCTGATGCTGCAGCGACACACGATCCGAGCTAATTAAAAAAAAAAAGCGAGCAAAGATCCGAGCCAGAACAGCTGCAAGACTTTTAGGCCTACTAAGTGACATTAGGAGTGACAGACGGAAGCCAAGTGAGAGTTCGTGTCTCACAACATTTCTATTTAGAAACAGCAAATGGGACTTCTTATGCTTTTCTTTCATCAATAGTTTTGTTCTTGCCGCTCATCAATAAAGGCATGAGTTGTAGGATCATGACTTACACTTTTCCTGCTGACTGCTTCTCCTTCCTAAAGTAGGATCTTTGCAGTTCCTCCAGGGTTACCATGGGCCTCTTGGCTGCTTTGCTGATCTATGCTCTCCTCGCCTGACTAGACTGGATTGACCAATGTTCCATGTGGTGTTCAGAGCTTGAAATCCCATTTTGGTTCCCTCAGCCTTCTTTAAACTCCGTCACACCTCACCCCGGTGTGCACTTGGTCATCATGATACAGTTTGTTCGCTGTTTCAATATTAAACGTCTGAGGTCTTTACAGAATGGCAAAGTCTGCAACATTTTCTTCCAGCTTCACATTTATGTACTACTTTGTGTTGGTTGATCATGAAATGTTGATATAATTCATGACATTTTATTGTTTTGTTGTGAACAAAATCTGGATTGACATTGTTTAAAAATTTTTTTTAAATGACATGAATCCAGACAATGAATTCTAACCAAATCTAGAATAGTTTCCTTCTTGATCGAGTCTTAAGATGGGCTCCCCCTTGGAACAGCATATTGGTGATGAACAAAGTTGGCTTGTGAGAGCAGGCCCCGGGGGCCCCATCTTTTGGCAGAGTGAGTGGGAGAAATCTTAGCCCCGGGGTACCTGAAGATAATCCACCCTTTTCCATGGATTACATTTCCTTCCATTTGATTTATGATCTGCATATTTGACGTGTCTTAAATAGATGTGCGGCTGAAAAGGAAATGTGTTTGGTCCTATTTTTGCAAACAGGCCGCCGATAAATAAATGCGTGAACGATCCTGTTACCAAAATGTTGATATCATATAATCACAAAACCTAAAAATCTAATAATATATATATGTATATATATATATATATATATATATATATATATATATATATATATATATATATAAAATAACAATTTATTTAGATTATAGAAATTTATGAAAGTAAGTGAAAAATATTGCATCTGTAAAAAACGAAGGGAAAGAAAGCTACTTTTTCAGCCGGATACAAATCCCATAAGACTGGATAAAGCTACACAAGCTGAACTGAACATCTCAATTACCTCCAGGGTACTGAAGAAGCACTGCAGTAGGAAGATGTGGCAGATACAATATTTAAATTGACTGTCAGTGGAAGAAAAGTGCTGCTAAGCTCATATTTGATTACATGTTTCATAAAATATAACCACAAATGGGTGCTCGAACTCATTCCTGCTGCTGGCAGCCTGCCTCTCTGCTCTCACCATGAGCCACATATGGAGCTCCTGCCCTTCTGTGGAGGTTAGGCTTGTAGAGCAGGCCAAAAGGATGTTACTGAAGGACCTCACCACTCAGAGGTGATGAATGCTCCGCTGCTTACGGAGTCTCCTGCAGTGCATCTGTGAGAGCAGATGAATGGGGAGGAGAAGCTGCAAATTGGGTCACACGAACGAAGCGTTTCTGGGTAATGCGGTGAAAACGCTGGAGGAGTGCAGTTGGGTGGCTGCACGTGTCTACAACTGGGGCAGAGCGACTCTCGGCTTAAGTTGATTTCCTTTTCTCATGACGGCTCTCGGGCTCCTGGCATTCGGAAAAGTTCTGCTTTAATTTGAAAAGACATGAAAAGATGTTTCACGGCTTGCAGGAGTCTCTCTATGAGAAACTTTACTTTGAAACCCCTGATCTCAAACAAACAGGGTTTACTCTAAAAATTAGCGAAGGAGCTATCCAATATACATTAAAAAAAACTGTGGAAAGTCAAATCAACACACCTAAAATGTGTGAATAAAGGGATTTAGTTTAGCATAAAAAATACCGACTGAGAAAATGTAAGTAAATAGTTTACTTACATTTATTTCTGTACAATTGGGTGTCTAAAGTCAACTTGAACTTAATAATTAAGGACAAACACATCCCTCTTTTCAAACCCTGCAGGTTTTAAAACATGCTAATTCAAAAAGCGAGCTCATCCACATTTTTGAGAGAAAAAGAGAAATTTCCAGCTCAATGTGGAAGAAATCCGGCCTTCTACCCTTGACCTCGAATCAAACTGGGTTGAGAAGCAAATAAGAGAGACAACTTTTTGATATTTTTTTTTCAATTTGCCAAAATTTGATGTTCAACAATTGTACACAGACGTCATTGTTTTTCTCTCAAAATCAGATATGAGCTCATAACGCTCTTTTTCTATAATGATTTTAAAGCAATCATATATGTTAAGTTATAAGAAAATTAGAGGTGATTCCATTTTTTATGAGCCCATAATGTTTCCAAACATCACAAGTGATGATGCTGTACCTAGAAAAATGGATCAGTAGCATTTATCTGTGTCTCAGGGAAATACAAATTCATTGGAAAAAATAAACCGTGACAGCTAAATTCACACAGCAGTTTGCTCTCTAAATGTGTGCAGACGAGAATTAACACATTGGTATTATTCTCAAATCTCATGCAAAAAAAGATTTGCTTAGAAAAAAGTGCCGGCGAGCAAATATTGTCTCTCTGATGCATTCTTTCCACTTTTCAACATTATTAAGAGATTTGGGAGGTAATTTTAACTCCTAAATAGTATCTATCTCTCAAAGACCGGCACAGTTTGCAATATACAGGCTTTATGAAATAAAAGAAAACCATCTAAATGGATGTAATATTGAGGAGGGGGGGTGGGGGCAAAAAAAGTTGTTTTAAGCTTGTTTTAATTAAGCTCTTAACTGTACAGAAACTGTGTCAAGGATATCACAAAAACGTGGTCTGCAAATTCAAACAAATAATTTGTCTAATTAAATACTATGTTTTAAATGTGTTTGAATTGATGATTGTTGTTTTTAAATTTTGGAATATAAACTTTTGAATTTTTTGTTACTCCTCCTGGCCCTTGGTTGCTCTGATGTAGATAAACAGCCCTCTTATCCTTAAAGGCAAGGGAAGTAAAATGCTATGTGCAACTACATAAGTCGTTAGCAATGTTTCCTTGAAAGCTTCAATCATTATCCTTGTGACGTGAAAGCTCACTCCCATTGACGCAAATAATATGACTGAGTGTGCACACGCCACATCATCTCCTGTTCTATCACATATCTTGGTTGGAGCTCGTCATGTCATTCGGCCTAAGGGCGGCTTGATCTAATTTCATTAATATCGGCACGTGGATGCCTTATTTTGGGTGGGGGGCCGGTGCACTGGGATGTGAGTGTGTGTTGGTGTGTGTTTGTGTGTGTGTGTGTGTGTGTGTGTGGGGGGGTCCTTTACCTTGGCACAGATAAGAAGACAAATTAGATTTGGGGGTGGATAGATCTTGTCGGCAGCCCACGGCGTCTTTTTGGCAGAGGAAGAGAAGTCAATACAGAGCGGAGCCCTTCTTACATCTTAAGATTTACAGTATCTGCAGCTCCACAGTCTCATACTTCACTAGATGAATGAGTATTTCATACGCTGCCAACTGGCACGCCACGAGTTGAGCTGAAGGTCATTGTGACTCATTTCCAGCCCAGAAACTGTGTGACAGGGGACAGAAACTTCTAAATCTCAACCACTGAATAGTTTCAATAGATTATGGCATAGATACCTCTGACTGCCTTGTTTTGTCTCATGCAACACACATAAACAGTAGCACCAAAGACAGTTGGGGGTGCAGTTGAACAGAGAGGGTGCAGACTGTCGTCGAACCTTGCGGCATATGGCAGGTCGCCCCATGCCTGCCAGCTAATTGAGTCCTAATGAATCATTGGTTTGGCGTGCTACATGTCCCTCATGATGGCTGGTGTCATTGATGCATTGAAGATACCCACTCTGCTGGAAGGGAAGCAGGGTGTGTATGTGTGTGGAGGGGGTCAGTGGTGGCCCTGGTTGAACAAGGGGGACGGGCAGGCACCTCCAGCTCCACGCTGAGTACTTCGCTCCCTCTCCAGATGTTACACACCACCGTACAGGGATCACTACCCAGTGGAAGCAATTGTGCAATGGACTGGCAATTCATTGCCCCATTTGACTCCAATAACACAGTGTATGGTGTCGGGGTCGCAACGTTTTCCTCAACTTAACAGGGTCACTGCAGTACCCAACATCGAGGTCCAAATCAGTTTGGTGAGGCTCTAGCATTGCTTTTTGTATAATTCATATTATATGTTGACCTAATTAAATCCAAATAAAATTCAACACAATAAAAAAACACTTTAATTATAAGCAATTAGTGTCATGTTTCTTTGGATATTCAGATAATATCAACTTTGTTAGTGTTATTTTAATGAATAGAGCAAAATAACTGTGATAAAGGTGAAGGACTGCCATCGGAATGGCCTCATATTCTTTGTGTGACTGAATACTGAAGAGCATTGTGTAAATTTGTAGGAAATCAGACACACAGAAATGGAGTTGCAATTTACAGCCTCATTATACACAGAGGAAAACAGGCAGGGTAATATCCTGTATTCTGTGGGGGTAATGAATAATCAACCTTTTCCAATTCTGTTCTGAAACGATATTTGTGATGTTTAATTTTTGTTTGTATTTGAAAAGAAACTGTTATTTTAACCATGTTCCAATATTAGGTTTTCTATTTTGCATACCTGCTTGTTAATTTCAGTGACACGTGGTTAAAAAAGGGAACATTGAAAGAGTCAAAAGGCACTCTCTGTTAGCTGTGTTAGGGAGGTGAGTGCTTTAGGCTTGACATATAGCAATATGTTTGAGACTCTTATTTTGAAATTACAATTGATGGCTCTTGATGTGTTGTCTGACGAAACTAGTTTACGAAATTATTTATCTGGCAACTGTTACCTTGTAAAAAATAGTAAGAATGACAAGATGCAAATGATTTGTAAGCGCTGGTATACTGACTGAAAGTTCTCATTACTATTTGCACTAAACTCAAGGGCTATTTTTTATAGCTTGTTCATTTTAAAAAGCTGTAAAAGCAATTTTTCAGCTTTTAAATTTTAAATACCTTGACTGATTAAAATGGAACTGGATAATAGACTGGAAAGGGATTCTTTTAGACCTAGTTTGATATTTATGAAGCCTTTATATTTAAAAGAAATGCAAAAATGGAAAAGGTTTAATGCTTAGTTTGAGACACCCACAAAATGGTTAAATATGTGTTGGTCAAACATGGACTAAATGATGATGAATGCATCTTTAAACTACTTTATTGAGACCTTTATTATTTTTTTGTGATAACTAAAATTAGGTTCTTAGTTTTTCTTGAAAAAAGTTAAAATCGTGTTGTGTTTTAGTGAACCTGATAAAGTGCATCATCTCATCTTTATCAGTGGTAGTTTCTGTATGTACAGTAGACAAATTACATTTTGCGATAAGTCTGATGAACCGTGGAAACATTCTCAGTGTTGGATGGCTAACAGCTAGCATAGTGGGAGCCTACTTTTTAGCTAACTACTTTTGGGATACATCACTATATTCACATGTTCAACTTCTTCACTTTTCACAGGAGACTGTAAGTGTGTTGCTGTTTTCTCAGCTGAATAACTTCTGAGTAGGGTGGACTGACAAAATTGTAGCTAAAAAAAGCAGTTGTTGTTAGTCCCCTACATAGCATCGTATCCCACAGATATTAATATTTTCAATTTATGTTGTTTTAATGAGCTAAAATCAGCTACAACAAGGGGTCCATCTCAGTGGAGAAATATTACATGTTAAAGCTTCAAAGAACGTCACTCGGAAAATCCTGAAGATCTTTTTTTCAGGTTTATTTTAGTTTTCACATTGGTAAAACAACGCTAACTCCTGCTAACCTCTGGCTTTTAAGAGCACTGACTACTGAAACTGTCTTTTAATCCAACACCAAATAACGCCAGTGGATGTGGGTATTTATACACTCCAATCAGCGCTGAACACAACACCTTGAGTGGGAAAAGTTCATTTTCAATCAGGTTGCTGCTTCAATCAGTGAAAGCCAACCTCAGGTTTGTTTCAAACATAAAGAACAGAGGGTAAAATGGAGGCAATATTGATGAGCTGTCCTTCTCTACAAGCAGCTACCAATTCAGCCTTAGTCTTGTTGTGGGTGGCTGACTTCTTTGATACGCTCAAAATAAACTAAACTTGTCCAAGTTTCTCAGAAAGTTTGGGTTATGAGAAACTGTAGTCCAACACACTTCTCAATACAGTAGCTGTGTGTTGTACTCTCCCTCTTGTTGTTCTAATGCAATACAACAGGCACTGGTAAAGAAAGTTACAGCAGTTATTTTTCTGGTAGGTGCATCGCAGCTTTAACAGAAATGTTCAAATAAGTCGGCCAACATCAAATTAAACGATGGAAAGGTCTTTTCCTGCTTTTAAATGAGATGAAGCCATTAATGGAGATTTTTATGCCATTACAATTTTTACTTTTCTGTAACATAGAAAATATTTCTGGATCAGTACTTTTTTCTTCTTTTTGTGTCTCTGCTCTATCTTCTCACACCAGCCAGGCATATAGCTTCACCACCAGTCAGTCGCGGCAGATGACCGTTCACACTGAGTCTGGTTCTGCTGGAGGTTTCCTCCTTTTTAAAGGGGAGTTTTCATCTCCACTGTCGCTACCTGCATGATCGAAATGAGGAATTGCTGCAAAGTCAACGACACCGTGCAAGCGACTGTCCACTGTGGCTCCATGCTCATCCAGGAGGAGTCTATGCTGCAAGTCAATGATGAGTTTCCTTAGATAGAAAGCTTTTTAACCAATCTGTCAGGATGATTTAATATAACTGACTTTGAAAAGTGTCTTGAGATGACATGTTGTGAATTGGTGCTATATAAATAAACTGAATTGAATCTTTGTCCAACTGGCAGTTAAACTTGTTCCTTGAGATGATATTTTAATGCTTGAGGAAGTTGGTTAATGTTTATCTAAACACGTACCAAAGTTAAAACTGAATGTGCCTTCTACAATTCCATATGTAGTTGTGTAGATCCCGTTTCTCATTTAGTTGTTCTGACCTCACAATGGTCATTCAAGCTCCCTTACCATTCCCCACTATATGTTCAATTCCCTACCAAAACCTCTGACCTTCCTCTGCCAGGGGCCACATCATAATGAATGGCCTAAATGTAATCCAGCTATGAGCAGAATAATACTTAAGAACAGACTATAGTGTACGTGCTAACGACCTGTCCAGGGTGTACACCGCATTTTAAAACAATCAACTAGTGGAAAACTGTTAAGACAGTAGTCAGTTTTCCCAGGATTGGGCTTCCCAGGGAATTCACCCCAGGGTCAGATTATGCTATACTCAGAGATACTGTAAAAAAAATAATAATAAAAGAAAAAATAGCAAGAGATACATTTCTGACTGTAAAGGCCTCAGACTGAGTCTTAAACATTACAGTTCATGACAGCAAAATTAGAAAAATCTTGGACCATCTTGGACAAAAAGCAAATTCAGCATATATATCAGAGCATAAACAAAAAAGACTAAGTCTGCATGATTTAAGAAAACATGTAATTGCAACATTGTTTAATAGTTTAGTGTCATTGTCACCAAAATGTTCATCACATTTCTTTTTTGTTTTCCATCATCAGGATCTCCCTAGCACCTTGCTTAATTAACCATTCTGTGTCAGGCTTGGAAAGTTGGGCAATTCAGTCGGCCAAGTCTATTATTTCCACATAGAATTCAATTGAAATGAAAACGCTTGCCAAATGCTGCATCCAAGCAGTATTTTGCAAGTGTTACATTGCAAACATATTTATCATGACGATGCACTGCAATTTGACGTATAGCTAGTAAAATCCAGATCATCTTAAAATGCTCATATATTGTACTTAGATCCTAATAACAGAAATGATGTGATGTTTAGGCAACTCCCAAAGTTGTGTTTCCTGCTGAACAAAATATGTTCGCATCCCTGTGTATCCGGTATGTTGGACGCCAACCTTGGGAAAACATAAGGAAGCTCGTATAGATACAAGAAAGAGCATATGGTGCTAGAAGACCAGGCCTCCAGCTATTCCAATGTCAAGAGACAATGTCAAGTCAAATTGAAAATATCGTTCCAAATGAGCTCAGATACAGAAAAGGGGGGGAAAAAGCGGAACACTTTTAGTAATTTGCAGCAATCGCAAAAGGGGAAAAAGACAATCCTAATTGGATAAGATATATTTCCCTTGAGTTGCATTTGCTGCCATGAGCTAAATTAAGTGTCTTGATTCCATTGGGAGGCCCAACAAAAAAAGCTCTTTCTGGAGAAGTTAATGCTCTCTAGTGTTTTGTTGAGCTCCATCTTAAGCTCTGCTTTCACAGCTCAGTGTGAAGAACTGTCTTGGGATGGCTACTGAAAATTGCACGGTGTGTGTAGATTGGTGTGTATGTGTGTATCCATACATCTTAGAACTGAGCCAGCGAGCCCAGCTTAGGATCTATTGCAATACACCCTGCGTAAGGAGATTATAGGAGGGGGTTCGGCCGTGAACTTTGGCACCAGAGCCAGAAGCAACTTTCGCACCCATCCCATTAATGTACGAGATCCCTTCAGCATGACTTTATTTTAACGCATGCATTATGTGGCAGCATTGACCACATCCTGCTTCAAGCCCGAAAGCTGTTTTGTTACTATGCTTAACACTTCCTCCATATTGTTACTATACTGAAGCAGCCCAGACCATCTTTTATGTGGGCCCGCTTTTTTACGGGCACTCAAGCATAAGAAACACAGGGCATCACAAGAGACATATGGCTCATTAATGAACTTTGCAGTTGAACTGGTAATGTTGGCACATTATTGCTTTTTTTCTGAGTGGGGGTTGGGATTTCTAGAAGAAGTTACATATAAGAAAAGCCAGGGAGGATAGACGCTAAACCATCCAATCCAAGATTGGATTGGATGGTTTAGTAGGGATGCACCGATGAGGCCTTTCATGGCCAATAGTTGTAATAATAATAATAATAATAATTCCTGGCTTTCAAACATAAAACCGAAGGCATATATTTCAGGTCATTTGATTTGTGTTGTATCAAAGCACATGCTGCCTGATTTATGTGCTTATCGAACAAAATGGTGAGTCATTAGTTTTGACGTATTTGATAAATGAGACTTTCCTATAGTTGACTGCAAGAATTATTTCAAAATTGTTACAATAACTAATTAAAAATTTGGATAAAGACCTAATGTATGAATTTTTAAAACAATTTTATTGGTTAGATTCTAACAGTTTGTATTACCAGTCTGCAGTGTGTTTAACAGTACTAAATATTGCACAAGCAGTTTAAGGCTCGTTTCTTCCAGAGTAAAGAAAAAAGATGATTATGGGTCCCTGCAATCAAAGCATCTCTCCTCTGAAAAATCTCCCACTTCCAAAAAAGGATGCAAAAAAACACACATAACAACAGCGTTTGATTTTAACTGGATTGTTTTTTTTTAATTGACAAAATTATCCACAAACTTTTTTCTACAGTCTGGCAGATTTAGCAGTGCCCCCATCCCCCTGATGGCAAACCTTGTAAGCTTGATGTCCCTCACGCTCCTAGAAAGTCATACTAACAAAATCTTTTTTTTGTGACTATGAATTTAGGAGAGTAAGATAAATGGTTTGCAAAGTAAAGTTGACACATCTATTTATCTAAATATGCTCGTGGCAAATATTTTTTGTTTCAATTTAGGTCCTTTATATTCCTGTCTGTCACTTACTTATGGAACCACCTCCACCCCCATGTTGCACTTCACAATACCTGAAGACAGTGTAGTAATACTGGGTAAGTCAACAAAAGTTTCAAAATGGTTCTATCAAAACAAATGATGGTAAGTGAAAGATCCTGAATTAATTAGGTAATTCATTTCAAATGATGCTAAGCTCCCATTTGTGGGCCACAAATACAGAAAAGGACAGTGTTTCATAATAAAGGTCAACACATTTTGCCAAGAACTGTGAAAACATCATATCATATCAGCTGCTATTTCCTACAAAGGTACCTGAAAACATGAATTAACAGAGCATTAGGATCCCACATTTTAATAACCTAATTTTTTGAAATTTCCCCTTTACAACATACCAAATAAAACTCCTTAAATTAATCAAGATTATAAGAGGCCCAACCTGGCTCCCCCTTCCTCAGGGTTTAATGAGATCTTATAGTACCATATCTCAGGATAGTTAAACACCACAACATTTCTTGTCTAAGTGAAGTCTGTGTTGTGAAATGCTGCCCAACTTGCATGTGACTTTGTCTGGTAAAGGCAACTCATGTTGTCATTACAGGCGCCACTGACACCTTGTTCTGTCTATGCTTGGGACTCTTATTTTGAAGTAAGAAAGGAATTACTTATTCATTTTTTTCTGCAGTTGCAAACTTAGCAACTTCATTGTTCATTTAGTGAGTATTCAGTCCTCCTCCAATCCTGCCCGGTCCTTGTGCAGCAGTAGGGAATGCAGATGAACAACACTGGGTTGTTGATGGCTCTGTAGGGATAACCTTGTCTGCAAGTTGCAGACAAGGTCTGCGTTCACAAACACATAAGCATCCATCTTGTACCTCTCCGCCTTCAACCGTTTGTTTCCAAACCAAAAACGGTGCGGGACAATCACATTGCAGTATTGAGGCTTAAGGCGGGACATAACTGTGTGACGAAAGCAACCGGCGAACCAACATAAACATGGCAGCACAGGGGGACGCACGCATACCTGCTGCTATCACATCTGTTTTGTAAGAATCCGCAATTTCTTCTGTGATAGTAGAACAGTAAGAAGTGCCTCGACTAGCTTAGATTCTTAGGGTTTACTCATGACATCTGCTTCTTACTTTTTAATTTGATACCCTGATTGGCTAAAAACAACCTTTGGTAAGCAGGCACTAGGAGTTACTTCACCCAGTCAGCTCAGAGAGTTCTGCTGAATGTCCCTCCTTTCCCTAAACGGATTCAAAAGGAGCAGTCCCTAATTGATAATGTGCAGAACTAGAGTGCTACACATTATCAATCTGGCTGGCCTGGTTGCTGTAGGGAACCATAAGAAAAAAAATTATAATAATAAAAGAAAAAAAACTAAAAACTATAACTATATAAAACTAACACATAATAAAATACCCATCATTAGTCTGCCAGAATATCTTGTTTGAGACAGGCACTTTAAGTTATATTGTAGTTGTAAACTTATTTGGGGTCATTTTGACTCTATTGCTTCTTTTACAGAACGTTTCTGTCAAAAACCTAGAAAGACTAGTTGCCTCTGTCTCAAGCAATTCATAAAGCACAACCTTTAGGAGAGCAAATAGCTACTTCCTGTACTGAAGAGTTGGCAGCAATGGCTGTGTTGATGGAGTAGGCTAATAAAGCTCAGATTTCACTCATCACTATAAAACTTCCCATCCTCTTTGAACCATTGGTTAGGCAGAAATGTGGGTAAGCAACCGGCTAACCATTAGACATAATAGCTTCCTAGGCCCAAAAAACTAAAGGGCTATTTCTGGTTCAAAATGTAAAATACATAGATTGGATAATTCTACATTAACTGGTATTCCTTTAAATCCATATTCATGAAACCTTTATTCTATTTGTAATAAACACAAAAAGGGACCATTTTCTGTGCTTCTTTGGTATTAGTAAAAGAAACATAAAAATCATGATGTATTATCAAGTTACTGGACTTAGGTGTTCTACACTGATTACAGGTTCTTAAGAATATATTTGACATTTCAGATACACATTTATGAAAGAGGGTAAAGATTCCTGATTTTCTCTAAAATATTGCTAAACTCTCATTTTGGTTCCAACTTGTGAGACCAGTGGCACCTCCAGAATGTTTTATAAAGGCTGGGGAGATAGGGGTGACTAATAGCCTTGGAGTCGCACACAAAATCCAAAGGTCATTAAATCCTTCTTTTAGCCCAGGAAAAATTTTGCATCTATGATTTTACAACACTTTAACACTCTTAAATTTTGACATATGTTATCCTGGTATCATTGGGCCAAGGGCAAATGATTGACACTGAAAAAGACACAGTTCAAAGGTAAAAAATTAGTCATTAGGCCACTTGAAATAACTAAATACATTGATATTTAGGGCTTGGACTTTAATGTGTATGCCATGGGGTAATAATACACCTAAAATGTATTTGAAAACCACAAAGATTATTCATAGGATGCAATTGGTAACCCAAGTTTTCAAGGAAGTCTGGTGAATGGTGGCGGAAGAGAAGAGTTTTCAGATAGATTTTTCTTTATTCATCTTGATGGAAGTTTACAAAGAGCATAACTCTGTACAAATTGTGAAATGGAGGGTTTTCTTAACACTGTATCAATTTGAGCCTGTTGATGCTGTAAACATCAACAACAGGCTCATAAGTGGACGACACATGGGTCAAAATCCAGGCAAAAGAAGTAGAAGCTTTCACCAGACACATCAACTCAGTGGCCAACAACATCAAGTTTACCAGAGAGGATGCCAACGACAACAAGCTACCTTTTCTGGACTGCTTGGTGTGCATGGAAAGAGATGGAAGCCTCAACATTGAAGTCTACAGGTCAAATCAGCAAGGAAATCAAAAAGATATGTCGCAGAACAGAACATAGAGAAGAACAAGAGCAAAAACATTTTTCCATTGACCCTCAGACTGAGGCTGGTCCATCCTAAGGACAAAACCCCCAAGCCTACGATGAGCGGAGTGGTGTATGCAGTTCAGTGCAGTGAGGAATGTTCTGATCTTTATATTGGAGAAACCAAACAACCTCTCCACAGACGCATGGCTCAACGCAGGAGAGCTACCTCCTCAGGTCAATACTCTGCTGTCCACCTACACCTTAAGGACAAAGGACACTCTTTTGAGGACCAAAATGTTCACATTTTGGACAGAGAAGACAGATGGTTGAAGAGAGGGGTGAAGGAAGCCATCTACGTAAAGTGAGAAAAAACAACTTTAAACAGAGGAGGAGGGCTCAGGTTTCAACTTTCAAAAACTTACAACACAGCTATAGATTTGATTCCTGCCAGGTTTCAGCCCAATTCACTCCTCCATGTGTGTGACCACAACATTTCTCCTGTGAGTCAGGCAAACAATGAGCCACACGACTCTACATTGTGAGGGGCGATCAGTTCCAGGTGAATCTACATGCAAATCTAAGCTCTAATGAGGCCTCACCGGCAGGTCTATAAAGCTTGGAACTCTACACTTCCCCAGACATTTTGAATTGAGAACGCTTCCTGGTTGGGAAGCGAAACATCTTCGGCTTCAGAATAGAAGTCCAGTTGTTTTATTTTTTAAACCTTTTTTCATTGATCATGAACTGGATGATTGGGAATCTTCACCAACATGCTGCAAACATGATGAAAATAGCTAAAAATGTTAATGGGGAGTTCCCCAAAAACGTTTTATTTTATGTCATGAAAGCGTTTTTTGCTTGCAGGACAGGTTTCAAACCAACCAAGCATCACTTTGCTATGTTGTGTAGGCCTACCTATCAAACTAATGTGATTTGCATGAGCTGAAAATGTTTTTGTGAGTAGGGAACCAAAACCGGTTAGCTCAGGGGCCAACATGGTTGTAATTCCAGCTCTGGCTAGGACAGTCTTTGTAGAGGCAAATGTTTCAGTTTGCCCTCAGTATCCAGATGAGTTGGAAATAAGTATATCTACAACATTATGTCGACAAAACATTTTCAGGGTTTAAAAACTTAGCTTATTGTGTCAAATATTTCCATTCATTATTTACAAAACCTCAAACTAATCCAATTAAAATCTTGTTGTTGCAACCCACTAAGTGTTTACTGTCCATTTTCTCTCTATAATTCATGCATAAAAAATATTGGCTGATGAGGGGGGGGGGGGGGGGGGGGAAGCAGCAAATTCAATGGGGTGGTCAATGCCCGCCCTGGGCCCTCCTATGTGGCTACACTGCGTAAGCCCAATGCCGTGCATATCAACTGAGCAGTTTGCATCATTATACCCGTACCCCATAAAAAAACTTTCTGGAAGCGCTCCTGGGACTCAAGAGGCAGACCCGTGCAGAGGCGTGCAGATGCGCATTTCTGCGTTAAATGCTGTCGGTCAACAGATGCGCTGCGCTCTGCGCTCCCATCCACAGGTCCTCGGCGCCTCCGGCGCAGTCCGCTGAGCGTTCTCCAACCTCCCCAGCACTGAAATCAATGCATCTACCCAGGTTCTGCGTCATCATTCAGCCGTTAACCTATAACGTCAGAGCGCGTTAACACGCAGTCCTTTGAAGGCGACTTCCTGCTGTTGCAGCAGAATATCTCCTCATTTGAATATTTGTGGACCGGGGAGGGTTAACCCTTTTTTTCCCAATACTTGTATGATTAGAAGAAATCGTGTCGCCTGAAGCGAAGAAGCAACAGGGCCGTGCTGTTCAGCTCACGTACGTAAATCACACTAAAAGGAGAAATGTCAGCCTCTGATGTGTGCGCAGTCCAATATGGGACAGCGGCTTGTTTGACAGGCGCTTCACAGGACTCTACACAAACCAAGCCACAGGGCTCCCACCTTCATTACTGAGCGCACGAAGGTCTCATTTCTCCTCTGTATGAGTCTCAGTCGGGCACAGCGGAACGGTCCGCAGCCCGTTCCCCCGGATCAGCGGCCGGCAGCATCCAGCGCAGAAATCCTGACGTGTCGCCCAGCACGCCTCGCATCCTCCATCAGCTCCACAGTTTTAAAACACTCCCCGATATGGAGAAAGTCACAAACGAGGTGCCACTTACCTTTCCTCAGCGGATGCTCCTCTGAAGAGTCCCATGTATGCGTTTTAATCCACATCTGTGTCCCCCTTCATTTGCGCGCTCTGTTTTCTCCCCCCACGGTGAAGGAGGCAGAGGGAGAGAGGGAGAAAGAGAGGGAGAGAGCGAGCCTAAGAAAATCCATGTCTTAGTTCCGTTTTACAGGACACACAAGGTGAAATCTCAATGACTTTCCTCTTTATATGCTCAGAATTTCTCCCGTCACTCTGAAATCCTCTATCTTGTCCTCCTTTCCCCTATCTTTTTCTGCTTCTTATTCTCTCCAGCTCTGAAGTTGCCTGGTTACCCCTGTTTCTCATTCAAGGAGGCAGAAGCGCAGCATACAGCGGCCAATCATAGCGGCAGCCCGAGAGATTAACTATTTCTTGGCTCCGCTTTTCCACTTTCAGGCAAAAAAAAAAAAAAAACGAGGAGAGTAGGCGGGGATAACTGGGCCCCCGGTGACGGGAAAAAATTAAAATGCACAGAGAATAATATATAGAGAGGGGGATTCGTTGGATGGGGGAAGGGGGCGTAGGGGATTAAAGATTTTAGAAAAATAAAGGATTCTGGAGAGGAGGAGGGACTACTTGCCACTTATCAACACAACAAAGAACTAAGTGAATAATATTCCAGCTTCACAGGCTGTTATGCAAACTTCAGAGAAGCTGTCCTTCAGAGGACAATCTGTTTTTAAGGAGCACAGATCCATCTCATTTCTAAAACCCTCCCAAAAACCAATCCATCAGGGTCATTGATCATCCCTCCTTTAACCAGCCATCCATCAAGTGAGACCCCCACCGCCACCATCACATCTCCTCCCTTTCCCCCCTCAACCCTGTCCCAGACCAGTCCCCTCATCATACGCTGTATTGATTTCAATTCCACCCCTCCTTTAACCAGGGTGAAGGTGCAAAGGGGAGCACGCCAGGTTCAATCACTGCTACACTCCACAGATGGGGGGGGGGGGGGGGTTAATGAGCACCCGCCTTGATGGTCTGCTCAATGAAGGGAGGGCTCCTACATCCAGGTCGAGCCCTCCGACACTACAGCGTATAAATATCTGACACTGTGAGACACAAGCATACCGCTGGCTGCAGACTGGCCTCCACAGGGTGCCATGCAGAGCTGCTGGTGCATTATGGGGGAACAGTCGGGGGTCCTGAAAGGGAGACGGCAAGCTTCTAGAGGAGACAGAAAACGGCTGGGGTATGATGGGAGAGCGACCCATGCCTTGGGAGCACACACTCACAGGCAGGAACATTCCTGCACAGAAACCCAATGCAGTGATTTGTACCTTTAGTCAGACTTTTATGTTTTTAATGGAAACAATATGATGCCAGGGTACAACAAGGTACCAAACACAAACCTCAGAGTGTTTTAATGGGATGTGATGTAATACAGACCAACACAATGTAGAGCACAGTTGTGAAGTGGAAGGGAAATGAAGGATGGTTTCTGACTTTTTTTTTTTTTACAAATAAAAATGTATTCAGTTTGCTCCTAAATAAATCCAGAGCCATCAGTGATCTTCAGAAGTCCCCTGATTTATAACTACAGTTTATCTGAATGTAATTTATTCTCAGTATAAATCCACCGGATCTGTGACGGACTCAGAGGTTTTTAGAGAACATTATGAAACAAACACCATCATAGGCACCAGGCAGGCCAAGGAGCAAGCTCAAAGTGGTATCGTCCTTGCAGGGGGTCTCCAGCTGTCATTGGTGGGATACACCCTGGACACATCGGCAGTTCATCACAGGGCAACACAGAGACACACAAGCATGCACGCACACACACACGCACACACACACACACACATACACACACACACACACACACACACACACTCATACCTAAAGGCAACTTAGAGAGAGCAATTAACGTAACGGTCATGTTTTTGGACTGTGGGAGGAAGCTGGACTACTAGGAGAGAATCCACACAAACACATGCAAAACAGAAGAGTAAAATAAACACAAAAATAGAATGACGTGTAATTAACAGATTTCAAACTATCCACAGCAAAGCAGCTTATGTTAGGTTCGAAATGAGGTAGAAAGAACTATAAACTTATTAAAATCTACCCGTCACGATCCCTAGGTGCTTCTGATTATGTAGGAGTTTAATTCATGGGATCGTGCATATTTTCTGTTATTGTGTATGTTTTCGTTTACTGTTTCTCACGGCCTTCTAATTCTTCTTCCTAAATTGCCTTCCAGTCGTTTGTGTTACCCATTGATTACGCCACACCTGTATCTTTGTTTAGTCCAATTATCTCCAGTGTATTTAAGTCCTGGGTTTCTGTTAAGTCCTCGCAGGATCCTTAGTTGGTTTAGTTTTGTATTCCTAGTCGCTAGTTAGTCGGTAATCTTAGTTGGTATCCCTAGCCCATAACTCTAGTTGGGATTCTGTCCTAGTCTGTAGCCTACCTGTTTGTAATCTTACCTGATGTTTCTTTGGATTAAAGTCACTTACCTGCCTTCCGATGCCTCCGTGCTGCTTTCACTGCACCGTTGGTCCTCAACAACATGCGGCAATCATGACAACCCCAGTACCTCAATATTAAAACTGTACTTGTCTCAACATGTACATGAATTTGCTGGTAGCCATAGGGTTTTGTACTTGTTATTAAGCATTCATCATTGATTATAACTTATGACAAAGAGTGTTCATTATGAAGTTGCACATGGTATTATCAGGTAAACCATATAGGGGGAAAGGTTAGGGCAATTCTAAGGGCCCCTGACTGAAAGGGGCCTCCATCCATCCATCCATCCATCCATCCATCCATCCATCCATCCATTTTAAGAAAATTTTATGTATACATATGAACCTTTGAGATGATTTAGAGTTTTTGTCATGGGGCCCAAAATTTGTGATGGCACCCCAGGGTATTTGTGTCACACATATTGTAAATACATACATAGTACACTCAAATGCATATGCAGCAAAACAAAACATTGTACACATACATATGGTAAAACAGATACAAAGACATGAATAAGTCAGGACCTCCTTGACAACATTTTGTGAATATTTGGTGAACTATCTCTAAAATCGTTGTCCTCACAAATTAATCCATTTCTTGGTAAATCATTTCCTGAAGGGTTATGTTTTTTTTAAATTTACCCTGACTACAGGTGCAAATAAAACAGATCTCATTTTGTTTGATACCTGGCACATATTTGTATAAATAATTTATGACTTAACTCTGACCCCTAAGGGACCCCACAGGAAAATATCCAAACAATGTGAATGGTATTCACCCATTTGCACGAATTCCTGCCTGTTTCTCAGATAGCTTTTTCTCCACTCTAATACCAGTCCTCTCACAACATATGTTCTTATTTATGTTGTGATTAGTTGTGTGAAAGGTTATTTTGAAAATCCCAACTGCATATTTCTTTTGCTTCATATATTTTAATTTTCTCAATTAAATAATTATTGCTCAAAACAATGGATGGCAAATGAAGAGCTGTAATTTGAAATAATTTGTTGAGAATGAGCTTATCGATTTCACTCCAGTCTGTGGTGGTTTGGTTTTTACACTTTCATACCATGTTTATAATTTGTTTCTCCTGTAATCCAGATAGAATAAATTAGTAGTTCTTTACGTTTTCAGCCGGCAGCCCTTCCTTTGAGATTTTGTTTGCCAGATCAGGTTTCAACGTTGACAAAATAAATCCTTAAAACTGTTAACCACCTCAGCCGTATTACGTACAGGTTTTTTGTTAATATAATACCGTAGAAAATTTACTTTGCTGCTGGTACGTTTAATGTATCGCAAATACCTCTGGTATTATTTTTGGTCTTACCAAATAATTTACTTTATTAATGTTTTTTACTCATATTTAATATTGCAGTTAATTTATTTTAATGTTTTTTCATATTTATGTCTGTCTGTTTAGTCCTAGATTTTATGAATTCTTTGTATAAGGCATTCTTTTCTCACACACATTTTTTTAATGCATTGGTAATCCATGGGTTGTATATGTTTTTAGATTTTTTTCTGAACTGTATTACCGTTCAATATTTATCTATTTTATTTAACATCTCTAAAATCCATATGAAAATTTCAGATGCATTGTTTATATCTTTTTCATTTTTATTACTTTATATCAACAGTTACATTTTTAATTTAAAGATATAGTTGGTAATCCTGTTCAGAAACACTTTTTGTTATGCTGTGTTAAAAAAAAAAAACGATCTCTGTGGGAGCTGCATGCCTGTAAAAACTCTAACCAATCACTGCTCTTTGCACCGAAAAGTAGGGATTTGCATTTGAGTTTTGTTCCTGGTCTCATTCCCCTCTGTCCATCAATCTCCAGGGGTATCACCTTATCTATTGGTTGTCCAACATGCCAATCATTCTTACCCGCTCACATAACACCATTGTGTGTGCTCGTTCCTTGTTAGCTTCTGCTTGCCGGCTGCACATGCGCACTAGTGTTTACGTATCCGGTTAGGTTAGCAGTTAGCTTTGGTGTTAGGCATTCATTGTAGCTCCGCTGCTTTCACCATAGCTGAAAGTTGCAAGAAGCAAACTGCGTTCATGTGATGAAGAGGAAAGCCTCAGTAGAAAAAAATAAGACCAGAATCAATTTGGGAGATTTTTTTTCCCCACACGATCCCCCTGAGGAGTGGAAGAGCAAGGTAAGACAGTCTTGCTCGTGTGCAGTTATTCAAAAAGGGACATGGGGAAACTTCCAGGAAAATCACCGACCCTAGCTTTAACTTTAGATTCCACAGTTCTTATTCTTTTTAATTGAGATAATCTGTTTATCTATTCTGTAAATCCTGCCATACATTTTAAACATTTTCAATCAAATATCATTGATTAATAATCCACTGACTGCGCTGTTTTCAATGTCGTTAGTAAATATGTTGTTTATTAATGTTTTGCTATGAGTTGCAATCCTGCTAGGTCTACAGATTTGTGGAAAACGTTCCATACTGTACATTGGATTTATAAATTATTCTGTAAATTTATTTTTGTTTGGACTCAATGGCTCAATATTTAAATCTCCACGGATGAGTGTATTGCTGGATTTACAAAAGGTCAAATATTTCTATATTTGACATTAAAATATTAAATACCTCTATATCTGAATCAGGTGTACAGTAGATATGCCTTACAATAATTTTTTCTTGCTAAACTTATTTCAGTTATGAATTATAATGTTACCAACATAGTGGTCATTTTTTTCTACAACTTTATGATCAACTAATTGTTAACATAAGTAGCCACACCTCCTCCCGGCAGAAAAACACCAGACTGGTGTTTGAACCCAGGACTTTCTTGCTGCAAGGCGACAGGGCTACCAGCTGTGCCTAAGTGCAGCCTGTAGCCTATTCCAATGCCTTTATCACTGCCTTGCATCAATTTTCTACAGTTTTTCTCAATTGTTAAAACACTAATCCCTTTTGTCAGAACTGAATGCTCAGTGCCCTGAACCCATTTATTGAGATGGTTGCCCTTTTGGCAGAACTTTAAGCATTTTTCACCCACTTAGATACAACTTGTAAACATATTTTCACCCACTTAAACACATATTGTTCTGTGATACACTTAGGTTCCATAATGGTAAGCAAATAGCAGAAAAAATGAATCTCAATTAAAGCACTGGTCTCTTAACTAACGTAAACACAACTCCAAATTTATCACACTTGTGACTAATGATGTGAACAAACCAATATAAGCCAGCAAAAGAAGAGCTGGTTGGTGAAGTTTCACTATGGATAGAAGCAATTAGACAGGCAGAATAAGAGGAAGAGGTGATAGAGAAGGAAGACAAGGAAGAGGGGGTATGAGGCAGAACAATTATTTCAGATGTAACACAGACAACTGTAATAGACCATGTTCTTGTTCACAGTTTGACAATGGTGAAGGGGGGCTTAGGTTCAGCCCAACCTAAGTAGATTGATT
Organism: Fundulus diaphanus; assembly: GCA_037039145.1. Taxonomy (NCBI): domain Eukaryota; kingdom Metazoa; phylum Chordata; class Actinopteri; order Cyprinodontiformes; family Fundulidae; genus Fundulus; species Fundulus diaphanus. The sequence goes on from CM073133.1 coordinate 45,341,964, forward strand.
ATGTCCACCAGAGTACAAAGATTGAGAAAGGAGAACAGGTGATTGCTTTTTCTCTCCAGTTCCTACATGTTGACAATATGACTCTACAGTTATTTTACATAAAATGTGTTACTTGAATTTTACAATATTTTTACATATATACACACACCCACACCAAGAGAGTCCTTTTTTCTGCTTCTACATTATTGAGGGGTTGCCACAGTAAGTCATGACAACTTGCACACAAAGATTTATTTGGTAGTAGTGGCCTTTATTTGACAGTGGGCTGACTGGAAATGGGGTTGAAAGGGGGAAGACATGCTGCAAAGATCCACAGGCCAGGACTCTAGTCTAGGACAGCTGCATCAAGGTCTGATGCCTCCGTACATGGATTGTGTGCTCTACTCCTACCCTACCGTCATGGCCCCTTGGCAGAGTTTTTACCCCAGTTGCCCTTCCTGACAACTGGGATTTGAACCAGTATGTATGTATTTATGTATGTATGTATGTATGTATGTGTGTATGTATGTATGTATGTATGTATGTATGTGTGTATGTATGTATGTATTTATGTATGTATGTATGTATGTGTGTATGTATGTATGTGTGTATGTATGTATGTATGTATGTATGTATGTATGTATGTATGTATGTATGTATGTATGTATGTATGTATGTATGTATGTATGTATGTATGTATGTATGTATGTATGTATGTACGTATGTGTGTATGTGTGTATGTATGTATGTATGTAATTAAGGGAGGAAAAAATCCAAATCTACATCGCCTTGTGTGACAAAGGATTGCCCACACTCCCTGTTATAACATAACTGTGGTTTATCACCTGGGTTTACCTTCTCTAGCTGGACCCAGGCCTAATTACTGCCACACGTGTTCTCAATCACAAAATCACTTAAATTGGACCTGCCAAACAAGTGAGGTACACCAAAAGGTCCTCTAAAGCTAGACATCATGCCATGATCCAAAGAAATTCAGGAACAAAAGAGAAAGAAAGTAACTGAGATCTGTTAGTCTGTAATAGAGTTACATAGCAATTTCTAAAGCTTTGGGACCCCAGAGAACCACAGATGGTGAAAAACAAGAACAGTGCTGAACCTTCCCAGGAGTGGACAGTCGACCAAAACTATCCCAAGATTGCAGCAACGACTCATCCAAGAGGTCACAAAAGACTCCACAACAACATTCAAAGAATTACAGGGTTCTCTTGTACTAGTTAAGGTTAGAGTTCATGCCTCCACCAGAAGAAAGAGACTGGGCAAAATGGCCTGCATGGTAGAGGTCCAAGAAAAAAAAAACAGGCTGTGGCTTGTATGACGGTTCCACAGCGGAGGGTGGGCAGGCTCGACGGAACCAGGCGGATAACCATAGATCCAGGAAGGCTCGAGAGGTTCCGACTAGCCATGGCGCCTGGACGGAGAGAACCAGCAGCGGAGTGGTAATGGCTGAACTGGAGCAGAATCAGGGAACCAGGATGGAGTGAAGCAGAAGCTGGATGGCAGGAACTGAACAGGAACCGGAATGGATCTAGGAGACAGAATGGCAGGATCAGTGAGCGGTAAACACAGGACGAAAAGAACATGGAGGAGCTGAGACAAGGTCAGGTACCGCTCAGGAGAGCTAATGCTCTGACGCCTTGCTTCTGTTCTCAGGTCACCTAAATACCACTCCTAATCAGCAGTGATTGGAAAACACCTGCTTGCCGGCGTCTGGCTGTCACGCCCTGCTGGAGACAGGTAAGAACAACACACACCACGGCTGACACATACCTGACAATACCAGCAAGTCCACCTCTGAATGGCTGAAGAAAATCAAAACGAAAACTTTGGGGTAGCCTCGAAAACCCTCCAATGTAGCTGAATTACAACAATTCTGCAAAGATGAGTGGGTCAAAATTCCTCCACAAGTTATTGCAAACACTTAAACTGTTGCTGCTAATGGTGGCTCAACCAGTAATTAGGTTTAGGGGACAAACCCTTTGTCACACAGGGCCATGTAGGTTTATATTTTTTCTCCCTCAATAAAAAAACTGCATTTTGTGTTTACTTGTGTTGTCTTTGACTAAGAATTAATTTGATTAATGCTCTGAAACACATAAGTTGACCAACATGCAGACAATAAAGGGGCACACACTTCTTAACACCATTGTGGGTGTGTGTACAGTTTAGTATTTTTGTGTGATGACCAGGTGTTCTGTATTTTCCTTTGTGCACAATAAAGATAATGTGAAAAGCTTTATTATCTGCCCATTGTGTTTTTCTTTTTATTATGTTGGCTGTTCAGTGGTAGTTTTCATTTTGGTTGTCTAGGGGTCTGATCTGACAACACTGTGATTTTTGAGCACTGTCTAAGCTTCTTCTAGGCAATAGTTTGGTTTTGCAGGAGGAATCAGAGGTTTTGTGACTGTAGTTGGAAAACTGGGTTTTGTATGTACTGTTTAGAGCTATGGATGGAGGGTTTCAAGAAATCTGTCTTGGCAATTGAGAAAAAACAGCAAAACAACAACTATTCACTTCATTATATTACATTAATAATAGTAGTAGATGCTTTTATTGTCATTTTTCTCCTATTCTTTAAAAGACGTCAAGATTTAAGTTCTCAATACCACAGCGTGATGATTGTTCAAGGGCACTTGTTCTGCATATGCTGTACCATCAGAGACTTGCTGTTACAAATATTGGTGATAACAATCTGAGTGAATACTTTACAATTTTTCCATAAATACGACTATTCAGTGCCCATCTTTGATCCTAAAAAAACTAAATTGTCAGTGGATCCACCTTGTTTGAAAAAATTTGAATTTTACTAAACGTATTGTATCAATACAGCACCAACTCAAGGAAAGTTAGCTCAGGCTACTACTTGGACATTGCATGAGTTCAGTGAAAATCCAACTAAATACAGTTCTTTTCACTCCAAATTAAGTTTAATCTGTTTATATCCCTACTCAGTTAAATATTCTGATTCAGAATGTAACAAATAGGGAAGGCCAAATCATAAAAAGCTCTGGATGTACTCAGATTTAGTCTCTCTAACGAATTCTCGGTCTGCTCCTGGGTCTCCTAATTGTGATCAGGTACCTGAACTTGCCCAGCTAACCTATTTCAATAAGGTCAAGTAGCAGCCCTACTTCAAGGTTCCCCATGTAATGGAGCTCCTAACTTTATTTCTTTAGTCCAACAACCTGAAAAAAGAAGGGACGGTCATTTTATCTGACTGTACTTGTGATGTAAGTTTTTTCAATGATGATTCATTTCCCATGACCACACATATAAAACACGGTATGAAATGGAGAGTTTGTTTCTTGTCTTAACTGTTTCTTCACCATGATAGACCAGAGCAGTGATTGTGTTGCTGCAGATAAAGCCCCAATCCATCTATACACCTCTTGCTCCATCCTACCACCACTTGTTTATTACATACCGAGATACTTTAACTCCACTTGCAGAAAATGACCCCTACCCCAGTCGGAATAATCAAACTTTTTCCATTTGAAAACCACTGCCTTAGACTTGGAGGAACAGCAGAACATCCTGGGGGTCATGAATTGAAGACCACAACAGACCAACATCGTCTGCAAAATCAGAGAGTAGAAACTTTGAAGAAAAAGCAGAAATTGATGAAGCTGATGAAACAAAACATTGAATGTGAAAGTGTCAAAGGTGATACAACTTTCAAACGTACCTTATTGTAGGCAAAAATAACCCCAGGATAATCAAACATTTTGAGAGATGTTTTGAAAGTATTTTTCACACTTAAAATTACACTTAAAGTAATGCCATTTTCATTAAATTCTGAGCCCTAATGTACAGAAAGGTTTTCCTCTCCCTTTTTAACATTTTATCTGTCTATTTGTTTCCTTGTTTAGCTGCGTGGGTTGCATATTGTAGCGGATTACAAATAAAAACAACAGCGTGGGGGTCCTCACCGCCCAATGGGAACTGAGTGCGTGTGTTTGGGTGCACATTTGTGGATGAAACATGCTCACATCACTTAGCGGGCTGATTGACGTGTAGCTCTTGGCTTGAGCACAGCTTAATCCTGCTGCTTTCACAGATGGACTCAGTCTTCTTTTTGTCTGGGTGTCACCAGCAGTGGCAGGGGCATGCTTAGATACACACACACACGCACACAGTTCAGCACCATGTACTTTTGTTTACCAGGGACCGATGCTGCTGTTTGGGTTCTAATCCCCCTGCTGTAGCCCTCCCTCTTTTTCATGACCTCCGCTGTTCCCGTAAACACACACAAACACACACATATTCACGTGCAAATGCACACAGGCATCTACACGTTGGTCATTAAAAAAACAAAGGAGGTCAGTGTCAGGCAGCGAAATCAGGCAGCTGGGCCCTGTGAAGCGAGAGTTAATCCTCGTTTTCAAGGCCCAGAGACAAAAAGAAGCCTTGCAGATGAAATACGTCATGAGTTACACATGAACACGTTTCTGTCGTGCCACCTTGTCCATTCAACCGTCTGCAACTTTCTCAACAATACGGTTAGTTGCTGCTCTGTATCTGCGTCTCTACCAAGTACGCTGTATTGTATGATTAACAAGAAACACAAGGTGAAAGATGAGCCTTTTTTCCCCTCTCCCTAATCATATTCCACTTCTGCAAAAGCTTTGATTTCCATGTAGATGGAGTTGTGTTGATAACAGCAGGGAACTGCCCCTGGAGAAATGAGGCAGAGCGATAAGATAAGGCAGGCAGATCCCCATCCAAACACACACAAAAAAGACAAAAAGGGGAACCATTTCCCCACATGGTGGTTAATCCCTATTCAATCCACAGATTAGCGAAGTCAAAATTCTCATCCCTAAAACCCAGAAAACGATTAGTCATTTCCCAGAGGGGAAGTGGTTAACTGGTCTCCAACCTGAAAAGTCTTGGAATAGGACATGATCAATAACCAGCTCCTGGTTACAATTATGAAGAAATAGCTTCATGATCACAACATGTTTCCCAAAGAGAAAGGAAATGCTTTTAGCCAACAAACTAACGCTAATTTGGCCGCGGTTGTTCCTCATCAGGGGGCATGGTTTGCAAAAGACTGGACAACACACTCTACTTCCATCTAACAAGAATACAACCACAGCAAGAGCATGGGCTTTTGGAAAAAAGGCTCTTTTCTCTGTTTTGTGCACTGCTCACACGACACCTATGCTAATGCACTGTTTTAATCAAGCCTAATCGCATTGTCCAAACAGCGTGTGAGTGATTAGCATTCAGCAAGGCCTGCGTGGCAAAGCCCGACATCAATACGGGACATGTGACCTGGTGACCCCTTATTGCTCCAGCTGCAGAAAAGTTTATCTCGCTCCAGGTCTGTTCATTTCCTGGAGCAAGGGTAATGAAAAGGTACTCAGACAGCAGGGGCTGTGAGGGGCACTGTAGCAGCAGCGGGGGTGAAGCCAAAGAACCTGCTGTAAAACAGTACCCTGTGGATCCATATAGAGACTTGGGACTATTTTTGTCATGTATTGTCTGACATAGAGTCAACTGTGCAAAGACTCAGCTCAAGACTTTTCGTCACCCTCTCTGTGTCAAAGGCTCCGTTTTCTTTGGCAAAATCCAACTGCCGGTCACGGTAATTTATATTAGTAGGCCTTTTCCACCAATGCGGTTCGGAGCCCACACTGTGTCATGACGGTCCTGAAAGCTGGATGGAATGGCTAGAAAAGCTGGGACTCACAGAGACACCCCTGTCAGTGGGGATGGAAGAGAATCTCTGTAGACCACTGGGAAATAGTTGGGGTCTGAATCCATCATGGTGGAGTGGGAAGGTGGGCATCTACCTGCTCCAAATCCTGGTGGTCCAGATTGATGCTGTCTGAAGAAATCCTCCTACGCCTCCCCAAATGTCCACATCAATGCCCCAGGATCCAGTATCTAGAATGAACTCTGAGAAGGACATTGCAACTGGTCTAAATGTCCATTATGCCGGAGATAAATAGGGCCAGTTAACTGCTGGTCCTGGATAACGTTTGACTGCAAGATAACATTTTGGGATATTAAGGCCAGATCATGGGCCTTCTTCCAGAGAAAGTGCCTGTGGCAGATGAAAGGGCTATAAGCTTTCTGATCTTAGAGGATCCTTGTGGATCTGCTGATATCACAACAGCTCCACAGATGATGCTTGAAAGAAGTTTTTTTGGGAGTCTGGTGTTCCAGCAAGACCAAAGGGAGCCTGTCGACCAAGCCTCAGCCTTCAAAACTGGTATGACTCAATCAAATCATTCACCCAAGTCATTAGTGTGAGATCAATTTTGGATGGTTTTATGCAAGGACATGAGACTAAAGGATACCTCTGAAATGTTCTTAAGTGTCAAATGGTGTGCTGATTTTTGCAACCAATGGGCCAATAAACATCCATGACCTCTCAGCAGCTGATAAAATAGACAACTTCTGTCTGCAAGTAAACATATTAACGGGAGTGGTCTATTTTGGGCTTAAATATTCTTGCAAACATGTTTAGTCAACAGGTAATTCATGGTACTCAGGATGTGCCTTTATAATAATATGTGCAGGCATCTTACACAAAGTATTTTACAGACCAAAGGTGACCCTGAAGGAGCGGCAAGGCTTCACAGCAAAGACTGGAGGATCTTGCCCATAGGACCACAATAAGAAACCCTCCATAAAGCTGGACTTTATGGAACATAAAAAAGCCATTACTTGGTGTTAAACATAAAAAGGCACATATTGAGTTTGCCAAAAGGAACATGGGTGACTCCCCTAATGTATGGAGGAAGATGCTCTGGTCACATGAGACTAAAATGTAACTTTTCAGCCACCAAGGAAATAACTGTCTGGTGCACATCAAACACATCCCATCAACCCAAGAATATCATCCCCACAGTGAAACACGGTGGTTGCAGCATCATGCAGTGGGGATGTTTTTCAGGAGAAGAGACTGGAACATTGGTCCAAGTCGAGGGAAAGATAAATGGTGTTAAATGCAAGGATATTCTTGAACAAAACCTGCATCAGTCGACCTGTGATTTGAGCCTGGGATGGAAGGTTATCTTCTAGCAGGACAATGACCTGATGAACACTGATAAAGCAACACTCAATGGGTTTAAGGGAAAACATTTTTGTTGAAATGGCCTAGACAAAGTCCCGAACTCAATCCACTTAAGCATCTGTGGTTAGACTTGAAGATCATTGTTCACAATTAAAAATCAAACACTATGAGGGAGAACGATCTGTTTTGTCTTGAGAAATGGGTATAAATCCCAGTGGCAATATGTGGCTAGCTCATAGCGACTGATCCAACCCACTTGCAGGTTTAATTGCAGTATAGGGTGGTAGTACAGTACTGACTTTAGGGGGAATGAACAGTTATGCAACCGCAAGTTTTCTGTTAGTTTGTCCTGTTTGTGGTTTGTTTCACAAAAAATACATCTTCAAAGTTGTAGACATGTTCTGTAAAGGAAATTGTGTAAACCCTCAAATAATCCATTTTAATTCCACATCGTGCAGCAACAGAAGATGAAAAACAAATCTTTCTTCTAAATGAAAACTTGTGTCTCAATAAGACTGTCTGTATGCACAACAATTCAATTCAATTCAATTTTATTTATATAGCGCCAATTCATGAAACATGTCATCTCAAGGCACTTTACAAAGTCAAATTCAATCATATTATACAGATTGGTAAAAAAAAAAATCCTATATAAGGGAACCAGTTGATTGCATCAAAGTCCCGACAAGCAGCATTCACTCCTGGAGAAGCGTAGAGCCACAGGGAGAGTCGTCTGCATTGTCCATGGCTTTGCAGCAATCCCTCATACTGAGCAAGCATGAAGCCACAGTGGAAAGAAAAACTCCCCATTAACGGGAAGGAAAACCTCCAGCAGAACCAGGCTAAGTATGAACGGTCATCTGCCTCGACCGACAGACAGAGCAGAGACACAACAAGAGAGACAAACAAGCACAGAAGCACACATTGATCTAGTAATCTGTTCTACATTAGATAGTAATAGCGGGTGATCTGTCTTCCCTGGATGATGTCACAGCTAACAGAACGCCAGACCAGATGTACCTCTTCTGTTCTGTCCCTCTTCAAGGTCGGTCGTGTTTTTTCTTTCCTCTCCAGCTTCACCCGCCCTCCCCCCTCTCCTGCTTCTGCTGCTATGTCTTTCTGAGCACTTTCTTCATATCACCCAAACTCTGAAAACCATGGATCTGGTCAGCTGGTCTCGCAATGCTATTTCATAAAAAAATTTCGACAGGTAGGCAGCAAAAGGGGGACCTGTCCTGTCCCGATTTGACTCTTTTCGTTGGATACACCCTATATTCTTGGATGGAAAACGGTGTGTCTTTCGACTTTTGTCAGTCCTGGACGTGGAGACGTATACATGTTTGGATTCATGATATACTTGGATTTCTACTTATTAGATTTGGTGGATTTTTGTTGTATCAGCAAATACAGCGGATGTCGGTAGCCATTTGGCCTTGATCAGTCTACTGGCTGCATATGACGCGATGTTGTAGGAGCAGAGCCGAAACGCTGAATGTGCTGGTACGCAGACTGGCTTCGGTGGTTGAACTCAAGGGGAGATGGGATAAAATGATGCTTTCTGAACTGTTGGCCGGTTGAAAACATCAAGGACAATGGCCTCTGGAGAGTGTTCATGGAAAAATAAACACTTCACCCAAACAGACACACATAACTGATGCTCTCAAAAACATATGAACTTACAAGCCACTAGTCTCCAATGTTTACCTTTCTGCTTTTATGTGTCTCGTTTTATTTGTGCTTCTCGTGCCTAGTTTTTGATATCTCAAACGGTATTCTGTATTAGGATAAGGTTTGAAATATGTGTTTTTCCCTCCCCCCTTCCTATTGTGGCCCCTATCTTTCCACAGAGTAATCGCAGCGCCCTGTGGGCACCATGTAAGGCGGTGTCCTTGGCAGCATGGTCTCAGTAAATCGTCTCCCCTGAAATGTTTGTGATGTATGTGATGGCGGTTGTACTGAAACAGTAATTTCCCTTTGGGATTATTAAAGTATTTCTGATTCTGATTCTGACCTACTATGAAGAAAAAGAGAGAGAACAAAAAAGTTAAAAGCTGAAATGACGACAAGCAATGCAAATCTGGAGAACAGTAGAACTCAGTAGAGTGAGAAAAATAGGCCCTGATGTCCTCCAGTAGCCTAAGCCTATAGCAGCATAACTATAGAGGTAGCTCAGGGTAACCTAAGCCACTCTAGTTATAAGCTTTGTCAAAAAGGAAAGTTTTAAGATTAGTCTTAAAAGTAGACAGGGTGTCTGCCTCACGGACCAAAACTGGGAGTTGGTTCCACAGGAGAGGAGCCTGATAACTAAAGGATCTGCCTCCCATTCTACTTTTAGAGACTCTAGGAACCACCAGCAGACCTGCAGTCTGAGAGCGAAGTGCTCTGTTAGGAACATACGGGGTAATCAGAGCTCTGATATATGATGGAGCTTGATTATTAAGGGCTTTATACGTTAGAAGAAGAATTTTAAATTCTATTCTTGATTTAACAGGAAGCCAATGAAGGGAAGCTAAAATAGGAGAAATATGATCCCTTTTGTTGATTTTCATCAGAACTCTTGCTGCAGCATTTTGGATCCGCTGAAGACTTTGAACTGCATTTTGTGGACTTCCTGATAGTAAAGAATTACAATAGTCCAGCCTTGAAGTAACAAATGCATGGACTAGTTTTTCAGCATCGCTCCTGGACAGAATGTTTCTAATTTTGGTGATATTCCTGAGGTGAAAAAAGGAAACTCTGGAAACCTGTTTAATATGGGATTTAAATGACATGTCTTGGTAAAAATAACACCAAGATTTTTTATTACCAGAGGCCAAATTAATGCCATCCAGATAAAGTCTGATTAAGAAATTTATTTTTTGAGGACCCTGGTCCAAATATTACAACTTCTGTCTTGTCAGAATTTAAAAGCAGGAAATTTAAAGTCATCCAGCTTTTGATGTCATCAAGACATGACTGTAGTCAAAGTAAATGACTAGATACATCAAGATTTATTGATAAAAATAGCTGAGTGACATCAGCATTACAGTGGAAATTAATCCCATGCTGTCTGATAATCTTACCAATCGGAAGCATATAGACATACACACACACACACATATATATATATATATATATATATATATATATATATATATATATATATATATATACACACACACACATATATATATATATATATATTTATATATATATTTATACGTGAATAACAATCTAGCTGTATTTACACTTATCCTTAGCCAGCAGTTTCAGGTAGGATTTGATGTCGCCCGTTCTGGCCCCTGGCAGGCAATATTCCAGTTGGTAAAAAGCATATGGTGGTAGACAATAGTTTTGTGCATTTGAACTTCAGTCCAGTAATTTGTCATTACAGATCTAATTAAAATAATTGAACACTACAGAAAGTGAACCTGACCTGGAATAAAATTAATCATTAAGTATATACCATAAATGTTAACTAGTTTTTGAATTGTATTCCTCATCGTGTATGTTATTTTGTCTTTTTGACGTTTTTAAACTGTTCTCTTTTTCTGTGTTACATCCTCTTTCCTGTATTAGTCAGAAGATAAAATGTTCCCTTTTAAATGTTCAGACTTCTAAAATAGAAGCCAAGGACTAGCCTTCATTGCCTTTGATGAATAAGATGAAAGTGACTCAGGTCAAAAGAATATAATTGATTTGGTATTTCCACAGAAGAGCTGACGCTTCTAGGATGCAATTAAAGTGGAGGGATCATCCTTGGCAGTCATTTCTATCCAAATCGGAACCGCAAATTAAAACTAAATTGTTGTGGCCGCTTTAAAATGGCAGCTGCTCCATCACGTGTCTGACGTGTAAAGTCCTTACACCAAGCCTGAATGTGTTAAGAGTTTGCTACACTTGTTCATCATCTGGTCCTGCGTTAACACTCACCAGTTGTTTGAAGTGTGTGTCAACATCGTCTCCCACCGTCAGGCTTGTTGAGGCTGGTCCGAAAACCCCGGATGCAGCTTTCATCAAATCTAGTCCCAAGTTGCCAAAGTCACAGAAATGTGAAGAAAATGTGGCACCTTATTGTTACATATTCTTGTTTTTTTCGTGGCTTATAAAAATGTCTGCGTTTTCTAACCAATTCCTCTTTCTAACCAAACTCTATCTAAACTCTAAAATCTTCCAGATCAGACTGACTGAATACATATTGTCTTTTAAAACACAAAAGCATCCCTGAAAGCACTCAGTGCAGCAGCATGCACGAAGGATACACATGGTCGCAGCTTAGACTCAGGGTGGGGAGGGTTTATTAGCTGCTGATAATAAATGACAAGAACAGGAAACATAGCAGATGGGCAAGGGAAGGTGCCAGTTTGTATTTTGGGAAGGGCAAAGGGGATTTTATACCCATCTGCTGAGCTTGCTTTCTTAATTATTAGCTTTAATGTAAAGTGGTTACATAGCGTCTGCACACTGCTAAGATACAGATGAAGATACAGAGATTTTTAGCAGCAGGTTATTCTTGTGTTGTTGAAGTTTTTTTTAGGATTTCTTAAAATCAGGTAACTTTCACTTGTTACACACATCCTGTTATCTTTAAATTCCGTCATCCGGCCATCTTTTTAATATACCTGCTTATTCTTTCAGGGCCATAGGTTTGGGGTGGGATGTGGGGGGTTTGTGCCCATCTCCAGCAGCCAGTGGTAGAGATGTGAGGTATACCCTAAAGTGGGTGCCAGTCAACATGGAAAGGGGAAAACCCAGGTCACGAGATCTGGGCAGACAGGGAACCCCAAAATCAGCCAGACACGGTGAGGTGCTTTAAACCGGTTTATTAATGATGGACCAAAAGCTGGTGCGGGCAAGAAACCTCTGCAGAAGCAATCTGGAGGTCTTAGCGGTGAAGACACCGAAATATTCAAAGCATCACTGGTAAGTGTGCTTGTTAAATATACTGTCCTATTTTACTGCATTTTAAAGTTCTCAAATATTCAAGCATTTACACTGCATTGATTTCATTAACTTTAAGTATCAGACTACAACTTGATATTAGTACATGTCTAATTTTAAATGACTTGGATGGCTTTATGGCTAAAAAAGGCCTGATCTGGAGAATCCTTGTTGGTGCTAGATGTTGACAAACATGTAATTATCTGTAATCAGTGTTGGGCAAGTTACTTTGAAAAAGTAATTAGTTATAGTTACTAGTTACTTCTCCCAAAAAGTAACTGAGTTACTAACTGAGTTACTCCACTATAAAAGTAACTAGTTACTAGTAAAAGTAACTATTGCGTTACTTTTTCGTTTCTGGCTTTTTTATTTATTTTTTTACAAATTTTTTGCTGACATGTCCATTCAATGCACCCCCCCCCCCCCCCCACACACACACACACATACTCCCCCTTTTGTGTTGAACAGTGAAGTGTGGTGAAAGCAGCTTTAATTGTCCATCACATAACTTTCATATCAAGCATGCATTGACTTTTTCAACAATTTTCTCTTGCGGTTTTCAGCAGCAACGGCGTTGTTTCTTATGGTTTAATATTGTCCATATGCCTTCTTTAAATATTTCTAATTCTACATGCGCAATTCCAAACTTATTTCCTGTCATTGCCATGGTGAATCACGTTATTTGCGTTCCAGTGATCGGGATTTTTTTCATGCTCACGTTCAAAGGTCGGTCGGGCGCTGTGTTTAGTTACCTGACTAATATCATCTGTTCTGAAATCGGACATGCTGAGAACAGGGCCGGATTATCCATAAGGGCCAGTGGGCCAGTGCCCAGGGGCACCAACCATGGGGGGGCACCACATGACACATGCTTTAAAAATATATTTTTCATAAATTGTTATATTATTTACTTGAAATTGTTGAAAGACCATGCATTATTCGTTTTGTGAACACCGATGTCACAATAATAATAAATGATAAATAAATCAAGATTTTTTTGATTTCAACATTTTAAAATGAGATATTTGAATATTGCTCACTGCTCATATGCCTACATGTAGTTGTGTAAGTTAGTAAATAGTAAAGAAATCCCCTTGATTGTCTGATGTTTTTGACCGGAGGACAGCACGGGTAAGGGGGGGGCTTTGAGGTATAGTGCCCAGGGGCACCACATTGTCTTAATACGGGCCTGGCTGAGAATGACAAAGGGAGGAAGAGCTGCTCAGAGTTGCAGCTTTCTACTCAGTGTAGATCAGCCGTTTTTTCTGAAACGACTGTGCAGCATAGCTTTGCTGTGCGCGCTGAATCCAGATGCTGTGCGCGAATGCACACACGCGCAGTTTAGAAGAAACATAAACAGTTTGGCGCGTCAGTCAGTTCGAAACAGTTCCTGTATCGGTTACGTAGCGCATACGCGCGTGGACACAGGTTTTGCTCTACGAGCTCGACTGATACGCCGATGCATCGGTGTTGCCGGACCCATATTCTTGTGCTTTTCGCTGTTTAACTAAAAATAACGTGCTTACCTCCAAGAATCAAACGCTGTCTTCTCGCCCATCTTGCCGGGGTACAAACACAAGTAGCTTACACACACAGGTGCGCGCGCACACACACACACAGAGGCAAGGAGCAGGGTACAGACGCAAGCAGCCGCATCTGACTAAATGCAGAAAAGCAGGGACTTCACTTTCCTTATCGAGGGAAATTCTTAAAGTAACGGAGTAACGAGTGCTTATTTTGGAAAATAACGGAGTTACTGATTACTGAATTCGCAAAACTAACGCGTTAGATTACTCGTTACTGAAAAACACTAATAAGAGTACTCTAACGCGTTACTTATAACGCGTTACCCCCAACACTGTCTGTAATACAAACCTAAACATGATGTTAAACTGTCAGATGATGCCATATTTGCTCCATTGTCTGCTTTCTTCACATACAGCATTGTGAAAAGGTATTTCTCTAATAGATGTCTTCTGCCTTTGCTTTTTTTGACACACTTTAATGTTCCAGATCACCAAACATGTTTACTGTCAAAGATAACCTGAGAAAATACAAAAATGATTATTTTATTTATTAACTGGAAAAAGAAATGTCAACTAACCTCCTCCAATGTGAAAACGTAATTTCTGCATTGAAAAGCTGGATTCAATTTTACGGGCCATCCTAGATTACTGCCAGACTTGCACAATCAAGAAATCATGTTGATGTCTGACAACATGAAGAAGGCAAGAAGAAATCAAAAAGCAACACATCATGAACTGAACAAAAGCTAGAGAAAATAAGACAAACAAAGTTTCTGACATCTTTCAGCCTGGAAAACATTACAAAGCTAACGTCTAAGACTTTGGGACTCCAGTGAACCACAGTGAGACTCAATATCCACAAATGGAGACAACATGAACATTGGTGAACCTTCCGAGTGGCCTGTCTATCACAATATCTTCAAAAGGGCTTCAATGATTCCTCCAGGAGGTCAGAAACTAACCCAGGATAACATCTAATCTTTAGATACTTTATATTCTACAGCACTGCAAACCTCGCTTACCACAGTTGAGGTCAATTTTACGACTCAAGAGTAAGGTTTAGGGGGCACTTACTTTTTCACACGGAGCCAAATTCATTGGAATCAGCTTTTTTCTGTAATAAATAAAATTATAAATTTGAGATCGTAGTGGGCATTTACTCAGGTTATTATTATCTGATATTAAAAGAGGTTTGATGATCTCAGTGCAAACACGGAAGAAATCCATAAGAGGGCAAATACTTCTTCGCACCACAGTGGCAACTTTGTCATGCTTCACTGCAATTACATAAGAACTCACTTACATCCTGTTTGTTATGAGACACTTTATACTTAGTAGCAAGGTGGATATTTAAAAATCTCATCCTACATTCACACACAAGCCACACACACGCATATTTTTCTCCCCCGCAGCTCTACGATCAACTTGTCAAACGGGCCCGATGACAGAGACTGTGCGACAGGGTGTCATTTACCATGTCAGAAAAAGGCACAAAAAGAGGGTAATTGAGGGGTAAGCGAAGGAAACAAAGTTTGCAGGTGTCAGCGTAACTTTGTCTGCCTGTTCAAGACTGTGATGAATTTATTCATGGGTGGGTGAGACTGCCAAGTCAAGGACAAACTCCATATAATTACCCCATAAATTTAGGAAGTGATTAATTCCAAATTCTATTATTTAATTAAAATATGCAAATAGACAGCCTTTGTCTCACTATGCGACACACTTAGAAGGGTGACAAAGTTTGACTGAAGTGCCTCTAAATGTTAGATGCCTAAAGTACAGACCACAAACACAAGCAAACACACACCCTACATCTGTCTTCTTTGCCCATCTGCGCCACGACGCACCAGTGATTTAGTGAGAACATGTAGGGTCCAACAGTGGTGACTCAAGCAAACTGACTCCTTCAAAGCGGAAGAAGAGCAATCACAGATATAATTGGATTTCATTTCAACCATGTGAGAGAGAGAGAGAGAGAGAGAGAGAGAGAGAGAGAGAGAGAGAGAGAGAGAGAGAGAGAGAGAGAGAGAGAGAGAGAGAGAAAAATACTTGTCACCTCCCTGGAGAAAATGGAGCCAAAATACAATCACTGTATTTACCGCACTGCATAGAGAGGCTGCGCTTGTGCACGGGTGTGAGGTTCACGCCGAGCGCCTCTGCATGTGTGAATATGTTCTTTTCCAGCACGCCAGTGTGGGTGTGTATAGCGCAAGCATAAAATCCCAAGACGTACACACAAGTGTCAAATGAGTCCAAATTGAGCAAAAGAGAGAGAAACGGGTTTCCCCGATGCTTTTCTAAAGCAGTGCTTTGAAAAAGAACAAACTGCAGGCAGCAAATAAGGAGAGGAGGGAAGCGGCATAAAATCAAGGTCTTTTCAGTCTGGAAAATAAAACTCCTGCTGTCCATGTCAAGACATCTGGAAAACATGTCCACTTTGTTAAAACTTTAGTTCTACTCAGCATCAAAACATAATAGATGTGAAAAGAAGGTCTGGTGGTGCACTTAAGATAAATAACTAAAAATTACTGAACACTTTGGAAACCGTTTTTTGAAGAACAGTAGGAGTGGTATGAAGAATGCCACATCACAGTGAGCTTGTTGAGAAGTAAAGTGGTTGAAGCAAAGACTCGTCAAGTCACACTGTTCATCATCTGTTTTAAACTGACTTTAGCCGTTTAAAACAACTCAAAGTGAAAACGTGGGTTATAAGGCTATGTTAAAAATCAACAGAATAATCGATAGTACAATTTCATGAGGCCCTTTGTTACACTTGATGCTGTTTTGTTCACAGAACAATGTCTGCTGCATCAATTCCCCCAGATCTGCCAAGATTTGTCAGTCTAGTGTAGCTCTGCCAAGAGGAGAGTAAAGCTTTAGATTCTGTATCAGACGGTCAAGTTTACTCCTCCAAGTCACTTAGATTAAAAACTAGTTACCAGAAAGGGACTACATTTTGCCTGAAAATGAAACGTCATGACATTGCCTTTAGCAAAAACAGTTATAGAAATGCGACGAATTACCTCTGCTTGAGGGGTTTAAGGCTTTAATTTGACTGTGTAATCTGGGTAGTTAAAAGGAGAATTTTACAGTTCAGTCCACATGCTTCCTGTGAACCTAGAAATGGCTAACAGCTTTGTCCCCTAAGGCATTCTGTGTGTGGAGCTGTGGGACTGTAAGGTGCCTCGGTAATGTTTACAGCACTGTGTGGGCTCTGTATCATCAAAAAAAGAACTGGGTCAAGCAGACACTGCAGAAGACCCAGAGTTTACTAGACCAACTACACATCCACATCACTGGGGAGAAGGACATCTGGGTGTCCTTCCTGGTCGTCTCACCTGTGGGACCTGGGCTCAGATCTGCAGAAAATAATGAATGGATGGATGGATGGATGGATGGATGGATGGATACAGATAAAGCATTGCAGCTTGAACAATACATAGTACAAATATTAAGAGGTTACTGCAGAAGGTCTGGTTGCATAACCAATACGTTGGGCACCCGTTCATTTTAAAAAAGGGGTGGACACATTATCTCATTCATGAATGTGTTTCCAATTCAAACTCAGATTAATAAAACAAAGAAACAAGGCTTTTATTAATTTCATCAGTAGTGTTATGTTGTGAGGGTTTGGAGTAGGATTGAAGTGCACACAGTAACGCGCGATGAGCATAGTGATGGATTTAATAATAACATGGAGAAGAACAATGACTATCAGATAGCTTATATAGTGAGGAAAAGCATATATTTGATAATGAATGCAGGTGAGTTAATCAGGATAACATGTTACTGAGGGGAAAAGACTTAAGAGAGATTGAAGAGAAATAAATCCAAACGTACAAAGACAAGAACACAAGAATAAGCAAACAAACAAAACAAGGAATCAACAACAATGGCAACACCACGAAAGCAATAATGAACACAGAGAAATTAACTGTAGAGGGCAAGACCTTTCAACAAAAACACACTTGCAAATGAAAACGAAACACCTATGGAATATGATATGGAGGTGTTCTACATAAAATAATAATAAACCTACTGTGTATCGATTGAGTTATTTCATTCTGAAAACTTAGAATTTCTAAGATAGGATACAAACTCTGACTCAAACACCAAACACTATTGTACATCACTAATTAGAGAGTAGTTCTATGGTTTAGATAGTAGCAGCTGACTTTAATTTGGTGATTTTCAAAATGAGTTACTGAAAATTGTTCCTGGTGAAAGGTCCGACCCAATCCAAGATCACCAAGGAGATGAAATGGGTATAGGCTGCAGCATGGTGCCCAGATGGAGAATATCTTTAAAGAAAATAACCTCAGTCAAGAAGATGGGGGGAGGGAGAATGGAACCATTTGGTTTTTCCATAAAGAGCATCTACGTGCCTTCAGACCTACAATTATAAGCACTAACAGGAACACCTACACATCATCCCTCGCCCGCGCACACAGTCTGATATGTGCAGCTGCTGCCCACCTACCTGCATTCATCTGACACATATATTTAACCACTCACATGTGCCTAACATGACACATACACACACACACACACACACACACACACACACACACACACACACACACACACACACACACACACACACACACACACACACACACACACACACAAAATGCAAATTGAGGCACACTGACACACAGCCAGGTTTTCCAGTCTTATTTCCACATGTGCAGAGCAGCCCTGGGGTATCCACCGGGGGCCATGTTGGAGTTTAAACTGGCGCAGGGACCTACATTTGAAGACTTTGATCGTAATGCAGGAGTCAGTTCAGCAAGATGTTCACTATGGGTAATTTAAGAGGTAGGAGTCGATTTGGACAAACACACACGTCAACAGAGGCTCCTTCTCTGACATCTGGAGTCTGAACATCTCTCTCTCTCTCTCTCTCTCTCTCTCTCTCTCTCTCTCTCTCTCTCTCTCTCTCTCTCTCTCTCTCTCTCTCTCTCTCTCTCTCTCTCTCTCTCTCTCTCTCTCTCTCTCTCTCTCTCTATTCTTATGCCGTGCTCATATTCATCCTAAATATGCCAGCCTATTGTTTAGAGAGTTTATCTGGCAGAATATAAAGCTTGACAATACACTGAAATGATAATAAGGCTCTCCTCTTGTGATATTTTGAAGCTCTGACCCAGTTTTGATTTGTTCTACTGGGGAGTGTTATTGCAACACAGAGCTTCAGAGAGCAACCCAGAATCCTGAAAAACGGGGTTTATGCTAAATATTTACACCTGAAACATTCCTAGGGCAAAATAACGGTGTTTGATAGCTTTATTTATGTTTTAAGTCCAGCTGCAGCACTGACAAATACGCTGAATTCAAAAGTTGTTTTTGTTTGCCTCAATAAAAATCTTTCATATTCTTGAATACTTTAGAAGATGGTGGAATGAATGAATAGAGCTTCAGCCTTCAGCTCTACAATGATGTCAACTGCTAAAAAGTGTTCTCAAAACAACAATAAAAAGGGCTTTTAAATTCAGTATATTTTCAGTTAGACCTTTCTGGCCCAGTGGCATGGTAGGACCGCCATCAAGATTTAATGGTTGAGTTACTATTACCTGGGAAATGGAAAGCCCGTATTGGGATCCATACTTAGCTTTTATGATACAGATGTCACAGTCCTGCTTGGAGTGAGAAGAATCTGTTACATAAAGAGGAAGAAATTACCTAAAGCAGTCCACACCAAAGCAGTGCAAGTGTGCAATGATTGTCAGAATGACACGCACATTGTTAAAGAACTCCCTGCTTTTAGTGATCAATGGGATGCAGTTTTATATTGGCAGGAGTGGAGATTAGGTTTTAGATGTATGGAAAGACCAATCATCATTTATTTGGGCAATATGGTTTAGATTTTATAAAGCCATCAGATGACAACTAAATATCAGGAGGTACCTAATCAGGGGCCACCTTTTGTTCCGTGTCTCACTATGTGAATGATGAGTATTTTATAGATTTTGTACTTTGGAGTCAGCAAAAGACCTTTAGTTTTGTATTGCCCTTTATTTTTCCTAATGCTAAGGGTAAAATCCATTGAAACAAACCTGGCTTGCCATTTTACAAATTTGTGCTGCATTCAAAGGGAAATATAAATTGTGCTCCTAATCTCAGTTTTTGGCATGCATTGAGAATGTCAAGCTAAAGTGCGGCAAAACAGAACAGAGAACACTTGCTTAAACTGTACTTAACTTAACTTAACTTAACTTAAACTGTACTTAAACGGCAAAATCTAAGTAGGGACCCATGAAAACTTTTTACTTTTTCAAATTCCATTTTTTTCTGTTTCAGTTTTTCCTGAATTCCCTAATCAACCAACCAAGGTTTTCCCACTTGTATAAATACTTTGCAAAATTCAATAGCAAAATATCCGAAATTGGAAAATAAAATCTATTATAACATAACAGATCTTTTAATCTTTTTGTAAAGTGAAGTGTTCTAAAAATGAATAATTTACAGATTTTTTCCCATGGTAGCAGATGTAATCTCAAGTGTGGAATCTGGTTCTGTACAAATTTGATTCTGTGTGATAGAATAAAATTTCATCCTATTTTCGTCCTATTCCATACACTATAATTCAATCCAGATATGATACAATACCGTCAAATTAATCTAATTGTAAAATGTCAGTTCCCAACTGTTTCAAGTCATTGACGATGAATTTATTGACGATTATTTTGAGTAAGCATGGACCGACAGTGAAGAACCCCTCCATTTTAACAGGAAGAAGCCTCTTGGAGAACCAGGCTTAATATGAGCGTCCATCTGCCTCAACCATGAAGTTAATGACAGCAATAGCTTCATCAATGGCTAAAGGATGGAGACATAACCAAACAGAGCAGTGGGTTTCTGCTAGAAAGCATTCTCTGCTCTAATTTGCACAGTTCTAGTCACAAGTTTAAAGAGTAACTTCCAGGCCAAAGTTTTTATGCTCATTGCATGTTCTGTTGTGAAAGAAATATTTCATAAGTGATAAAGTGCAAAATAAAAAAAGAGTGATGCATGGCACATGTCACTACATGCATGGCCGGTATGAAGTAATGCTGCAAAGCCAACAACACACTGCCAGCGACTGTACACTGTCACTACACGCTCATCCAGGAGGAGTAAATGATGTGAGCTAATGTCTTGATGCACTCGGCTGGGTTTCCTTAGATAGAACACTATATAGCAGGTCAGCCTGATTTGATTGAAATGACATTGTAAAGTGCCTTGAGATAATGTCTTGTGAATTGATGCTGTATAAATAAATTTTAACTGGACGGAATTAAATAGATTAGATGAAGAGGGACACTAAGGAAACAGTTTTTGACAGGCACAGGCCGTTTAATCCTTAATCAACCAGTTGGGAAAAAGAAATCTAATAACTCTATTGATTAGTGAATGTGCCATGCATGAGCTCTACCAGGTTAGTATGGAACACTCTTTGGTGTAAAAGTGGGTTTACAGTGGAATGAAGCCAGAAACATAGCCATTTTCTGTTTCAAACCCCAGCACAAAAGTGTACAAAGCTATTTAAATGGAAACTATTCAACACATTAGCAGTTCATTCAGTCTGCTACAACATGAAGAAGGGTTGCAAATGATTCCTGGGGCCACACTTTGGAGTATCATTTCTATAGGGAATATATACAGACAATTATATTATTTTAATTATGCTAACAGCGCTAATCACCAATAAAAGACCCTAAAGACGATGGATTGAAAAGTTGACCGTAAATTTATTATTTATCATTTAGTATTTCTCTAAGACAAATAATAAATCACTAAAAACTGCAGGAAGGCTTTACAATTAATTTGAATGCTGTTAGTCATAATTCTGAAAGAATGAAAGGAATGGACTAAAATTGGTATAAGTACAATTTGCTCCAAATCTGTAATCTGTGCATCAAAGCAAAAAGGCCACCTGAAACACAAAGGAAGACAATTTGAGGGATGCAGCAAAACAGAGACAGATGACATTGATGGTAAACTTTATGAGCCAGAAGGAAGTTTGAATATTCTGCAAACTACTATCCCTTCCAAGTACCAGTGGAAGATGCGAGGCTGCCACGGTAACCCGCCCAATGAAGAATGAGGCAGACGTGCCATGATGTAGGAGAAAAACCCAAATGTCAAGGCGGTAACAGCAGCCTGTTATATTAATCACTGTCATGGGCCTCCTCAAGTCTCCCAGCTTCCGTGGGGAGGAGTGTCATAAAAAATATAGCAGTGAAGAGAAGTGTGTGTAGAAGTGCCGCATGAAAAATGCCCTCCATCTGCAGTGACTCAGCCTGGAAATCCAAGGTAAAGAGGAATATGTTTGTCTTGTCTCCTTCTCCTCTCTTCTCGGTGTTATCTCTCGGCGTCTGCCTCGCTCTCCACACACATGTCGGTACGCAAACTCAATCTCGCCGCACACACGCAGGAGCAGACTAGGGGAAAAAAGAAGAGAAGACAGAAAGGACATTATCAAGGCCCATCTCCATTTATCAGCTGCTGTGTGCATACGATTTCGGTCATTATCCTCAAATAGACATATGAATTTGCGCAAGCTTGCTTGAACAATCACCACTGTCTTTCCTATTCTAAATCAAAAAGCCGAAGCCTGCCCCCCAACTCCCACCCCTGCTACCCCACCTTCAGCCAGCTAATCTGTTAATTCTACATTCCCTTGGTGAGACAGACAATAAGGACGATGAGCTTCAGCGTTAAAACCCCTGGCTATCGCATCTACTCGAAGAAGCTGCACATTGTTACGGGGCTTTTCTAATGTAAATAGACTGTGTAAACACAATCACTACATGCTACTGTCCTAGATAGATACTGCAGTGTGGGGCAACACTGTTAAGCGTAAAGGCAAATTTATGCACGACACTGGCATTCACACTCTGCAGTAGTGTGTAGCAAGGACAGCCCGTGCATAAAAAACAACAACGACAACAACAAAAAGTTAAGTCTTCATTAGAACCAATTTACTCTGTTCTCGCCTGAGCAACACCCATCCTGGATCATCGTCTGCACAAGGATATAGGAGAATAAATGTACAAACTTTTTTAGGGCTTGGCAAAACTCCACCAACAAGGTGTGACACTAAATCCTTCAGAAAACCACTCTGATTTAATGAGCAGTGAAAAGAACCGCATCGCAGTTTGGGCATGTTTATTCACAGAATTTATTGCCTTTGCATGAGCGCACACCTTACAGTGATAAATCTGCTGATTTCTGCTTTTCTGTTTGATGCACATGCATCTCCGGGGCGGGGGTGGGGGGGGGGGGGGGGGGGGTGCTACTTGTTTGCTGCCACCCAATAAGTAGAAAATTCGGGCAGGGAAGGGATTTCACTGCTGCAATTTAAAGCTCATTGCCACGGTTCTCTGTTTCGCTTGGGGTACAGTTACTGTCATGGTGTGTTTATTCGAAGTGGTGTTCGCCTAATTTTGATATTATCAAGCCATGGTTATTGCAGAAGATATTTTTATGTACAAATGATTGACCATACTTGGGCCTCTTTCCACTACCGTTTTGTACCCATGATCTCAAACAACTGCCCATCAGTTTATTTTTTCATACAAGGAATTTGACTTCAATTCCACTTTGCTTTCAATGAGGAAATTTTCAGTATGTAAAATGGGGAATCATTTTTTTTGTAAATATATATATTCAGTGTTTTACAAAAGAGGGACTTTAATGAAATGTGACAGATTAGGACCCCTGAACAAACCTAAATAATGTTGCCATTTTCTTTGTTCTTTCAAGTAAACTTTCCAAGTTCCCTCTTGAAACAAGAAAGCCATGTGAAGTTAGAATTTTGACCAAAAACCTCAAGTCTCTAAGCAGATCTAAGTTTAGTATCCAATGTGGCTGCGACTTATATAACATGTTGCAAACATTGACTAAAATTGTCATTGTTACATCTGGATAAAAAGAAGGAAGTATTACCTTGTATCATACCCAGAGATGGCCAGTAAATGCACTTAAGTAATGTACTGAAGTGCAGTTTTTGAGAATTGTTACCTTACTTGAGTGGCATTTTTCAACACATTACTTTCAATCCACTGCATTTTAGCAATAAAACAATACTTTTTACTCCACTGTATTCTACAAAGCTGTTGTTACTTGTTACTTCTGTTGGCCGTGTGTGTTAGTGTAGTTTGTAGTTTGCTTATTTTGTCCCACCCACACACCCTAAAATTACACACTTCGTCCCTATACAGTAGGTGGCGATACGGAGCTTTAAAGTTGTATGAAGGAGAAGAAGAATCGTTTTTATTCTACTAGTGTTTCCACAAAGGTACATTGGGCATGCTCAGATCGGGAAAGATGCACATATGTAGTACGTTGTCATATACATATATATATATACACATATATACATATATATATACACACACATACATATATATATATATACACACATATATATATATACACACATACATATATATATATATACACACATATATATATATATATATATATATATATATATATATATATATATATACACACATACACACACACACATATATATATACACACACACATATACATATATATATATATATATATATATATATATATATATATATATATATATATACACACACATATATATATATATATATATATATATATATATATATATATATATATATATATATATATATATATATACACACATACATATATATACACATACATACATACATATATACATACATACATACATATATACATATATATATATGTCCTGTGATAGACTGCCGACCTGTCCAGGGTGTTCCCCGCCTCTCACCCATTGACAGATGGAGATAGGCACCAGCACCACTCGCGACCCCACAAGGGATAAGCATGATGGAAAATGGATGGATGGATATATATATATATATATATATATATATATATATATATATATATATATATATGTCACAATCTGGCAGAACAGGCAATGATTGATAGACATTTATTCTGCAACCAGAGGGTTGCTGGATTGAATCCCCGCCTGAGCACATACTGTCATTGTGTCCTTGGGAAAGACCCTTAAGTGTCTTTGAGGAGCTAGAAAAGTGCTATATAAAACTAATGTATTATTATTATTCTATATTGGAGTTTACTGAGATTTCACCAATCATTCTAAATTACACTCAACTGAAATGCATTGTTAAAAACATTTTAAGTTGAATTCTTGAGTATTTTATAGAGCCCATACTCCAATATTTTAAAGGTATAGTGGACAATCTTTTTCAGCTTCAGGTTCTGGGAGGACCATCTTATCTATTTGTTGTTCCACATAAAAAAATCATTACGTCAATGTGTGTGCATAATCCTCGTTAATTTCATCTTGCTGGCTGCACATGTGCACATCTAGTGTTTATGCATCAAGTTAGCTTCCGTTCATTGTAGCGCCAGTGCTCTAACCGTATACTTTGAAAATGGCAGAGTGAAAAAAAAAAACTTTTACATGTTTAGGAGGAGAAGAGGAATGCCTCAGAAGAAAGAAATAAGACCAGAGTGTATTTGGGAAATTCTTTCACGTCATCCTCCTGAGGAGTGGAAGAGCAAGTAAGATGGTCTTGCACATGCTCAGTTAGTCATAAAAGAGACTTTTTCCTTACATACACTACCGTTCAAAAGTTTGGGGTCACCCAAACAATTTTGTGTTTTCCATGAAAAGTCACACTTATTCACCACCATACGTTGTGAAATGAATAGAAAATAGAGTCAAGACATTGACAAGGTTAGAAATAATGATTTGTATTTGAAATAAGATTTTTTTTACATCAAACTTTGCTTTCGTCAAATAATCCTCCATTTGCAGCAATTACAGCATTGCAGACCTTTGGCATTCTAGCTGTTAATTTGTTGAGGTAATCTGGAGAAATTGCACCCCACGCTACCAGAAGCAGCTCCCACAAGTTGGATTGGTTGGATGGGCACTTCTTGCGTACCATACGGTCAAGCTGCTCCCACAACAGCTCAATGGGGTTCAGATCTGGTGACTGCGCTGGCCACTCCATTACCGATAGAATACCAGCTGCCTGCTTCTGCTCTAAATAGTTCTTGCACAATTTGGAGGTGTGTTTAGGGTCATTGTCCTGTTGTAGGATGAAATTGGCTCCAATCAAGCGCTGTCCACTGGGTATGGCATGGCGTTGCAAAATGGAGTGATAGCCCTCCTTATTCAGAATCCCTTTTACCCTGTACAAATCTCCCACCTTACCAGCACCAAAGCAACCCCAGACCATCACATTACCTCCACCATACTTAACAGATGGCGTCAAGCATTCTTCCAGCATCTTTTCATTTGTTCTGCGTCTCACAAGCATTCTTCTTTGTGATCCAAACACCTCAAACTTGGATTCATCCGTCCACAACACTTTTTTCCAGTCTTCCTCTGTCCAATGTCTGTGTTCTTTTGCCCATGTTAATGTTTTTTCTTTTATTGGCCAGTCTCAGATATGGCTTTTTTTTTGCCACTCTGCCGTGAAGCCCAGCGGCCTCCCACTTCTTTTTCTACTCTGGTTAGAGCCTGTTTGTGCTGTCCTCTGAGGGAGTAGTACACACCGTTGTAGGAAATCTTCAATTTCTTAGCAATTTCTTGCATGGAATAGCCTTCATTTCTAAGAACAAGAATAGACTGTCGAGTTTCAGATAAAAGTTCTCTTTTTCTGGCCATTTTGAGCGTTTAATTGACCCCACAAATGTGATGCTCCAGAAACTCAATCTGCTCAAAGGAAGGTCAGTTTTGTAGCTTCTGTAACGAGCTAAACTGTTTTCAGATGTGTGAACATGATTGCACAAGGGTTTTCTAATCATCAATTAGCCTTCTGAGCCAATGAGCAAACACATTGTACCATTAGAACACTGGAGTGATAGTTGCTGGAAATGGGCCTCTATACACCTATGTAGATATTGCACCAAAAACCAGACATTTGCAGCTAGAATAGTCATTTACCACATTAACAATGTATAGAGTGTATTTCTTTAAAGTTAAGACTAGTTTAAAGTTATCTTCATTGAAAAGTACAGTGCTTTTCCTTCAAAAATAAGGACATTTCAATGTGACCCCAAACTTTTGAACGGTAGTGTATATTTCAATAAAATTTGTCAACTATACCTTTAACTTAAGTAATAATTTTACCAAGCTACTTTTACTTTTATTGTAGTAATATTTGACCCGTTGGATCTATACTTTGACTCAAGTAATGAAACTGAGTACTTTGTCCACCTCAATCATACCTTATAAGACATCAATATGTTCATGGTGGAGCAGCATAACTTTGGGACAAGGATGTTATGTTCTTCCTAATACAGCTAACTTAAAACAAGACTTTCCACTTACTGATGAAAATAAATGTCACAATATGTTTTTTAGCATATGTAGCTGCAAAAAAGACAACAACAAAAAGCTTCAGGAAACTGAGCTAAAACATTTCACAGTGAAATAATGTGTATTTTATTTTATTCTTCACCCACTGACGTATTGATACCCTTCCTGACACTAAAAATAAAGACGCACAAAGCACAAGCAGCCAAGCCAAAGAGCGAGTGCAGCGCAGCTTCTACCGGATCTCCGCTCATCTGTGCTTGCCTCTGATGCAGATGTGCTCTCTGTCTCGTTAACCTCAACCAATGGGAGCTGCCCACCTGCCACGCCACTCTGCCTCAGCAGGCAGTGGCGCTGGCATGACGAACCCAGTGGCACCAAGTCAGTAGGTAACAACATGCTTGGGCACGTGTATGTACACATACATATACACTGCATGCTTCTGTGCACCCCCCCCCCCCCCCCCCCCGCCCCCACACACACACACACACACGAGCACTGCAGCGTCCGGGTGGGAGAAGGCTTGTGCATGCTTGTGTTTTTAAACATCTCTGCTCGGATGCAGAGCATCATGCTGCACAGCATGCCAGCACGTATCATGGGCAGTCACCTTGTTCAAGGCCAGAAATAAATAGGTAATTTATTGACAGGGGAAGGCTCCCTGACTACATTCAATTACGCCTTCCAAGAGGCTTGTAGAAATTTATACCTATGCCTATGATGTTCACAGCAGCTCTGCGTCTCGCAGGGCTGAAACTATCACAGCCACTCGATTTACAGTAACCATAGCAACTACTTTGGACTGGCAGGGCTTTAAGGGTAGAGAGGTCAAGGGTTGAGTACTGTTCAGCGGAGAAATCAAATCTGTTCTTTGCCAAGACAGCAGCTCTGAAGATTGATGTCCAGCAGG
Source organism: Fundulus diaphanus (assembly GCA_037039145.1). NCBI lineage: Eukaryota > Metazoa > Chordata > Actinopteri > Cyprinodontiformes > Fundulidae > Fundulus > Fundulus diaphanus. Next base: position 45,369,659 of record CM073133.1, read on the forward strand.
GGAGGAATCTGTTTTGGGGGTTCGGGCTGCTCTGACCCGGGCTGAAATCTGCTGCCCGTTCTCTCTCTGACTGATCAAGGAACTTTGCTGTCTGCTGAGCTGAGATCTTTTTATCTACCAACATGAATGTCTTGTAACATCACAGAGGCAGAAATGTTGGAGTCCTTCCAGAGTGCTCTCGGTCAATCAGTTTGCAGTCTGATGATTTTGTCGCTTTTTTGCCATTTTTTCCCCCCCTACATTATAAGTGAGCCCACAGGTGGTCGCTTCCTTTACGGTAGCTATGGCAACTGCCCACGGAAAGCCATGAATGTTTGTTAGACATGAAGGAAAAAGACCTTTCACTTACCTTTAGAGTGGAAGCTCCTTAGGAAAGTGTGGGAGTGTTGTTTTTTTTTGCAAACTATGATCAACCTCTAACTAAATGTAAGTTCAGATAAACCAGAACAAAACGGACACTATTGAGCTTTGGGTGGTGGTGGCGGTGGCGAGGGGGGTCACTTTCATTTCCCTCAAGGCCAACTCACAGATGGGTAGAGCCAAGAGCAGGATGAGTTATGAGGCCAGAGGAGACTGAGCACGGTCCTGGCACACAGGACGTCAGCCATCTGTCTGTTAGGGTTGCTTCATTTCAGACCCCTGCTCTGGCGCTGCGACGTTCTTGCCACAGTTGGACAGCCCTCAGAAAGGTGTTAGTTATGGGTGCACAGCATAAAAGTGACGCTGCAGTCTTTTCATAATTAAAGAAAATGCATTAGGAGAACCAAACCCTTTCTCTGGGCTTCAGAGGATTTAATTGGGTGGACTAAATGACTGCAGTCCTATAAACTTCAGCATGCTGTAAAATCAGTCATCCTCGCTGTAGATATAGTTTGTCACCTATAACAACTTGCTGCACACTTTTCATTTATTTTGTTGTAACTAATAAGGTAAATGGATAAAATATGCCCTTCCAACAAGTGAACAAACTACATCCTGTGTTCATTAGTTAAAAACAACATCGGTCAGCTGATTCAGGGTTCCGCTTCAGAAGTTCTCTCTGACTTTTTGTCATCATATTTTTCCTTTATTGGTGTTTGTTCGCATATAATATGCAGCAAAACATTTGAGAACACTGTAAAGATTTCCCGCTGATTTGCCACAAAATGAATAGAAGCAGTTTGTGAAGAAGACAGAACATCTGAAAAGGACAGATTTCATTATTAGTGACTTAGGGCTATCCCTTCAAGCCAAGTTGTCCTGAAAAACACATGGAATATTTGCTCCATGCTGTTAAGAAGGGTTAAGATGAAAGATGATTTTTAGTTATTTGATCCCAGAAGCTTTAGAACCGAGCTCTGACTGAATATTTAGGGTTGTTGTTCTACTGAGAGGTGAACCTCCATTCTGGTCTTAATTCTTTTTCAGTGTCTCACAGCCTTTCTTCCAGGATTGCCCTGTATTAAGCTCCATCTGTCTTCCTATCAACTGTGACAAGCTTCCCTGTCCCTGCTGAAGAATAACTCCTCACAGCATGATCCTGCTACCACCATGTGGTAGCAGGATCATGCTGTGAGTGATGCACAATTTCAGTTTCCCATCACAGACAGCTTTTTCCACGTAAGACAAAAAAGCTCAGTTTTACTTTCATCAGACCAGACCACTTTTTTCCACATGTTTTAAGAAAGCTATGGGAAGTCAACATAGTAGGGATGGATCTGAATGGATTCCACTGACTAACCCTGTAATTCCACATCCTCCACTCCTGTACGTGTCCGCTCTGTTCCAGACCGCCTCCGTGAGTCCGCGGTTACTCCATCTAGCTTCACTCTGAAGTTCCTTGGAGCCCGAGGAGAGCATGTGTGACCATAGTCATTACAAGCAGAATGCAAAGCTATCTGGAGAGGATCACCAAATTTTAAATTAAATGTTGAAATGACAAATCTGCTTCCTTATTTGGTGCAAAAAGGAGTGGTTTGCATCCGACATTTAAATAAAACCGTCAGTTTTATTGTGAATACAAATAAATAATGGTGGTTAATGATCTCTATTTACAGTATTTAACTTTGACAAACTAGAGGTTGTTGACGATCTTCTTCCTCTTCGCTACGATTGCAGTTGTGGAGCTTGACCTGGTTGGAGCCTGATGGACCGGAACGGAGCAGAAAATTGTAGTTGTTCCGTAATTATACGGTGAACGACGGAAAAAAAGGTTAGGCGGCAGTGACGTTTGGAGTAGTCACGGAGAATGTGGAACCGTTCTCATTAATTAACAAAGTATTTGATCCATCAGTCAGACGTGAACCAAAATGGAGCAGCATGGAGGAAGTGGAATCTGGGGGTTGGTCCTCCCAGTGGTTGCTATAATAAGAGCTCTAAACTAATAAAATAGTGTGTGGCATGTTTGAGCCATTTAATGAAAACCTCAGGATAAAGAACAGAGTAAAACAGGAAAGCTAAGTGAAGACAGAGGAGGTTAGAGACAGAACATAGAGGAAATGTATGTTTGAACACTTACAAGAGGTTACGGCACAGTGCAGGGATCTACCGGGGACTGATATTTGCAGACAACATTAAGTAAAGGCTGTGTGGATACACAGATTAAATGTTACAACCCACAGCCTTTCATTCAACAAGCAGTGCACCCAAACAGACTTAACTTTTGCTTCATGTCTTTCTTTCTTTGCTCTCAAATTCATTCTGCCATGTTATTTTCTTTTTCTAATCACTCTCCTCCTTATATATGTGTAACTGCATAAAACAGGGAGCTGGCAGATGCATCCATCTCCTGATGGATTAAAATTACATTTGATAACCACGTACTGCTCAATTTGTCCACCTGGGTTGAACTTCACCTTTGCCTCCATCACGTCATTTCTGCTTGACCTTTGTTTTCTCTCTTCCCCTCATGTTAACGGTAGCTCCCCGACTAATCCATGGAGATGCAGTGCAGGATTTCTGGAAGTGGATTTGTAAGAGAAACACCAGTAAGCCTCTCTCTGCCCCAGTCTTAATAGCAGATTAGAGCCTCACTACAGCATTAAGTCGACAAACACAGAGAGGTGATGCGGAGCCTAGCAGGCAGGTGCAGGAGGAAGGTGGAGCACCACTAAGAGAGACAAGGCATTTTCCTGAAAACCATCGGCTGGGCTGAGGTGTAAAAAAGAGGGGTGCTAATCATAGACTAAACATAATCTTCTTAACGCACCACCTGCTAATTGATTTATTGTCAGGGGAAATGACGTATATGTTGGAAAGGACACACAAAACCCCTTAGAAAGCTTTTTATGTTGAACGCTGCGAAGTTCGGAAACCCTGACCTTTTCCACAATATCGACTTTTGTTGCTGCTCATGTCTGCAGTTATTCCAGCATCGTGTACGGCAAGTATACCCCATGTGTTCAATTTTCTCACACAACAAAGACCACATTTTAACAGAAAATTAAAAAGGCTTCTATGATACCCGTTTCAAAAGCCACTGGAAGCATCTGAGAACAACATCTGGTCCTGCGATGATATGTTTCGTTCAACACGTGGGTGGACAGATTAAACAAAACATGCGCATAAATTTAACTGAATAGGAACAAATGCTCCACAGGATATGTCTGAAACTTTTTAATATTTGGATCCCTTTCCATGTCCAGAAATTGATCTAGTTCCATTCCCTTGTTTTAGAGTGATGCACAGATCAGATGAATGCTGCCACTGTACTTCTGTTGCCATCTATATCACGGTTAATCTTTGGGTCATGACAGGTGCTTGCAGTGCGTCTGAAAAAGTATTTGCCCCTTTACAGATGTCTCATCTTTTGGTTTTATGTCATACTTACATTTTTCCAATCCATCCATCCATCCATCCATCCATCCATCGTCTTCCGCTTATCCGGGGTCGGGTCGCGGGGGTAGCAGCTTCAGTAGGGAGGCCCAGACGTCCCTCTCCCCAGCCACTTGGGCCAGCTCCTCCGGGGGAATCCCAAGGCGTTCCCAGGCCAGCCGAGAGACATAGTCCCTCCAGCGTGTCCTGGGTCTTCCCCTGGGCCTCCTCCCGGTGGGACGTGCCCGGAACACCTCACCAGGGAGGCGTCCAGGAGGCATCCTAACCAGATGCCCGAGCCACCTCAACTGGCTCCTCTCGACGTGGAGGAGCAGCGCCTCTACTCTGAGTCCTCCCCGGATGACTGAGCTCCTCACCCTATCTCTAAGAGAGAGCCCAGACACACTACGGAGAAAACTCATTTCGGCCGCTTGTATCCGGGATCTCGTTCTTTCGGTCACGACCCAAATCTCGTGACCATAGATGAGGGTAGAAACGTAGATCGACCGGTAAATCGAGAGCTTCGCCTTTTGGCTCAGCTCTCTCTTCACCACAACGGATCGGTACAGCGCCCGCTTCAGACGCCGCACCAATCCGCCTGTCGATCTCCCGCTCCATCTTCCCCTCATTCGTGAACAAGACCCCAAGATACTTAAACTCCTCCACTAGGGGTAACACATCCTCCCCAACCCGGAGAAGGCACTCTACCCTTTTCCGGCTCAAGACCATGGTCTCAGATTTGGAGGCACTGATTCTCATCCCGGCCGCTTCAAACTCGGCTGCGAACCGCTCCAGTGAGAGCTGTAGATCACGCCCTGATGAAGCCAATAGGACCACGTCATCCACGAATAGCAGAGACGCAATCCTAAGGCCACCAAAACGGATCCCCTCAACACCTTGGCTGCGTCTAGAAATTCTGTCCATAAAAGTTATGAACAGAATCGGTGACAAAGGGCAACCTTGGCGGAGTCCAACTCTCACCGGAAACGAGTCCGACTTACTGCCGGTAATGCGGACCAGACTCTGACCAGTGGCGGATACAGGCGGGGGCGCGGGGGGTGCGCGCACCCCCTTTTGGAGACCAAAATTATTTTTTTAGAGCGGGCGGGCATTGGGCGGAAGCTGTACTTTTTTTTTTTTTTTTTACCTCGGAGTGGCCATTGCTCTGTTAGTACTATCTTTGATGTGTCAAACAATTCAACCAATCAAATCAACGACTGAAGACAACATGCTAGCCAATTACAGCTGGAGAGGGGCGGGTCGCTTGGTCATACAAATAGCCTTCAGAGAGAAGCCGGCGCGCAGTGTTGCCAACTCAGCGACTTTGTCGCTATATTTAGCGACTTTTCAGACCCCTCCAGCGACTCTTTTTCAAAAAAGCGACTAGCGACAAATCTAGCGACTTTTGGAGACTCTTACGTGAAAGCACGTATCGTTCCTACTCTTGTCCTCCAGCGGCAGGTGCTGCTGTGGGGCGCCTCCCCCCTCCCATCTCCGTTCTCCCGCTACCGCAGGAGTCCCTCTCAGCGCTTCAGTCAGAGACACAGTATGTTTACCCTCAGCGTCCAGACTGCAAATAAAGCACGCATGCGCCGGGATTGACGGCGCAGGTTGATCATAAATAACTGAATTTGAAATATTTTATCCTAAATAAAAACGGCGTTTGATTCACACAGCCACATGTTCATGTTTTACCGTGATTTGTAGGCTCCTTGGTGGACCACAAGGGAAAAAAGAAAACGTTAAAAAAAAGTTTAAAAAAAATTGTAACTCCGCCATAGTGTCTCTTTATGGTTCATTTTGCCGGTCTCAAACCCGGGTAAAGGAGGAGGGTTAGTATTGTAATAAATTAAACATTACTAAAAAAAAAATAATAATAATAATGCTAAATAAACATTAATGGACAGAAAAAAGTAGCTCTATATATTCTGAGTGTTTTTACTCACTTTTTGTCTCTCTCTAACAACGTTATTTCTCCCACACCGTCAATAACATGCACATCACATCATGTGGCAGATTATGCAAATTAGGTGATGACGTCATTCAGCGACTTCTAGCGACTTTTAGCACAGCCAATAGCTACTTTCCTTACTGAGGAGTTGGCAACACTGCCGGCGCGGCGCGGCTGTGGTCACCGTCGGTGTCGGTAGTGCCGGATGGATATTCGGTCTGATTACCAAATAATTACAAGAAGTGACAAAGAAGCAAGCAAGAGCGAGCTGGAAACAGCGCTATTAATTTCTGTTTGAAACGTCAGCATTGAAGTCAACACTGGAGTAAATATTGACGCTAGGAGGGTTAGCTATACAGCTAGGAGGGTTAGCTAGACAGCTAGCAGCACAAGGAGCAGAACTCAGGAGTAAAACTGCTAAATTGAAGAAACTTGGGTTACTTGCAGGTAGAAGGGAACTCTGCCTTGTTCTGATCCTTGTGCTCCCTAGCTGCTGTAATTACAGAAGCTCTTCTAGTATGAATTTTTATTTCAGTCAGTGTTCAGCCTGACACCATTGCTCATGTTTATGTATGCTAATGCTTGACTTTTGAGTCAAGACACAGCTCTACAGGTTGCTGTATTTCACTGTTAGTTTCCATCCCAAACCCAGCATAAAACCTGCCCAACTAAAAAGAAAAAACAAGCCCAAATCTCAAACTCTCTTATGTTAAAAGCGCAGAAGTATTAAACACATGAGAACATGCCACAATGTACACAAAATGTACAATCAGTCAACCAAATAACACACAAGATCACTTTAACAATCATGATATATCAACCGGAAAAAAACAAAAAGAAAACTTTTATCAATAGCTTCCCAACATGAGTAATAAATCTACCTTAATATAAACGTAATTTCTCTTACAGAATATAGCTCAATCAAACATTTCTCTTTCACACAGCCATGAAATATTTTTAAGTTGATCAGTAGAACTCAACCCCTCTTGGGGCGTTTACATTGACCAATACAATTTCATAGTGACACTTGATTAACCATTATTCTTTTCTTGTTTTATTATAACAATATTATGTATTATAACTATTATTCATTGATGATGTCAGATTTGACTCAGTTAAAAAATAAATTGACCAGTAAAATGAGTTCAATGAGATGGCATTTTATTAAAAGGGTTTTATTTTTTTTTCCAGACATAGACAACTATTTTGATATATATTTTGTTAGTAATTCTTTCTAAAAGCCCAACAAATGTGAAAAGCTTCCCACATTTTTACAACCTGCCCATAACCTATTTTAGTTCCAGCTCATTGTGTTCAAAAGAAGCCTAATTGGGTAGAAACCTGCCTAATTTGGTAACACTGAATACACTATTTCTTTTTGTTAAATTTTTTTAGATTTTGGGATTTTATTGAGAGTTTGTTTCTTAGCATTGTATGAGTTGTCACAGAGCCACTGTTCAGTCTGAAGCATGTAAAATGTTTTTTTTTTTTTATGTGTGCCCCCCTGAAAAATGTAATGCCCCCCTGTAATTTGTTTCTGCAGCCGGGTCTGTCCAAGCATGAATTTGAATTGCTCACAGCTCAGATCTCGCTTTATTACAGCGCGATTAAAACTATTTCCAAGTAACTTGCATATGATGAACGATGAGTTAGAAAGAGATCTTTACATCATAAAAAGATGATCTACCATCAGGATCAACATTCAAGCAGGAAATGAAGTTGTGGCACACAAAGTGGTCATCATCAGTGGAAAAACCCAGCTCTCTCTCTGAAATTCTAAGGATAACAAATATACAAGTGCGACCCAAACATTTCTATGATTCTTCACCTTCTGTCAGTTATACCTTTTACGAGTGCTTCTGTGGAACGTGCTAACTCAGGCCTTAAAGCAGTGAAAACTTTGCTGAGGTCGACAATGGGACAAGAAAGGTTTGTGGCTTCATTTAGACATCAACAAAATCATTGACATATTTGCCCAGAAGCACCCCAGAAGGTTGACATTTGTAAACCCATTATCATCGTCATCATAAAGTTGAAGGTGTTGTAGAAGAGAACAATATTCTTTGTCAAGTCTTACTGTTCTATTATAGGCTTATGGCTTAACTTCACCCTACATGTTCATTGGTTTAACTTACTTTAAAGTTTTTTTTCTCTCAACATAGTTTATCTCGTTAAAATATATTCAAAACTCCTTTATCACTTGAACCATAACAAACTGTTCTAAGTCCTTGGGTCTTTTTAAGTAATTTTTTTCTTAATATAGTTTATCTGGATGAAATAAATTGTTAAAATACATGTATATTAAAAAATCATTTATCATTTGAACCATACCAAACCATTCTTAAGTCCTTGGGTCTTTTTATTTCATTTTACTAAATAAATATCATTTCTGGAAATAAAGAAAATCTTTGTTCGATTAATTGTTGATAAGGATATTTTTTTCTTCAAACTACTTTTTAACCTTGTGCATGCTGTAAAAACCAAGAAATCTTGTCTTAAAAATCATTTTTCAATTACAATAATGTAATCATGCTAATTCCACTTATGTTCATCCATTAAAATGATTATCAATTCAAAAACCCTTAGATGAATAATTAGGGTAGTGTGAAAGAGTAAAGATGACATTCTTTGGTCGCTTAGCCTCACATTGTCTTGACATGACCCTTAGGTGCGCACCCCTCTTTGAAAAATCATGGATCCGCCCCTGCTGACCCCTGTCATACAGAGACCTAACAGCCCTTATTAAAGGGCCCGGTACTCCATACTCCCGGAGTACCCCCACAGGATCCCTTGAGGGACACGGTCGAATGCCTTCTCCAGATCCACAAAACACATGTAGATTGGTTGGGCAAACTCCCATGCCCCCTCCAGGATCCTGCTGATGGTGTAGAGCTGATCCAGTGTTCCACGGCCAGGACGAAAACCACACTTTTTTTCCATCCATCATTTTAATATGAAACAATTATAACACAAGAAATAAAACGCAATTTTCAAATGATGAACTTAGTTTTTAACATAAAAGTCATCCAAAAACAACCTGACTTTCTGTGAAGAAGTATCCGCCATATAAACCTAATAACTGCTTGTGTCACCTTTGGCAGCGGTTGCTACCATCAAGTATTTTCAATAACTGTCAATGAACCGCGTGCAGAGCAGATGGCTTAATACAGATACTGGGTCTCAAAAATGTCTGGAGGATGGAGAGCACAACTGAAGTTGGTAAAAAAAAAATGACAGGAAAAATGGACGGTAATAATAATAATAATAATAATAATAATAATAATAATAATAATAATAATTATTATTATTATTATTATTATTATTATTATTATTATTATTTATAAAGCGCTTTCAATCAACAAGTAAAAACATAATAACAGGAGACAACCTATTCTATGATTACGTTCTATGCAGGAAGATTGTTCCACAAACATGGGGCATGAAAGGAAAAGGCGCACTCACATATAGTTTTTCTATTAGCCTTAGGAACTTAGAAGACCTGTACCCTGAGATCGAAGAGCACTGGGTGTAACGCACAGGTGCTAAAGGTTGGATAAATAAGAGGGCGCCAGACCATTTAATGCCTTGTAGGTGAGCAACAAGACCTTAAAATCAGCTTGAGCCTGACAAGGCAACCAGTGACGGGATGTCAGTAATATCCCCATATATCCCAGTTTTGGTCAAGGTGCTAGCAGCTGTGTTTTGATTGCATAATCAAATATTGAAATAATTTATTAGAAATACTATTCAAATAAAAAAGAGATAAAGAGCAACTTAAATTTCTTTATGAATTTAAATATGCCTCTCCGAACTCTTCCCATTGCGGAAGCAGAGCCTGGGGACTCTGGGTCGGGTTCTCCCATCTCTGGTGCTGAGGTCGCCGAGGTTGT